>OX388305.1:8572839-9172839 GCA_947579605.1 Athripsodes cinereus
CAGTCGCCTCATCTCTTCGAATGACCATACATTTTGTATTGTCTTTATTTATTTTTTATGTTGTATTTTGATAGTTCTTCCTAAGACTTTATTCAACTCATCTTCATTATCTGCAAGCAATGCTATATCGAATCATGTCAACCCTTTCTCCATTTATCTACACTCTTGTCCAGTTATTCATTTCTTCTATCTATTCATCAATGGCTCGCTGTATATATAATAGTTAAAGCGTGCTGGAAATATGGAATACCCCTGTCTTACACCTTGTTCGACTATTTGTAAAAGGTATTTTAAAATACGTATTTTGTACTTAAATATCATTTTGAAAAAGTATTTTGTATTTGAAATACAAAAATTCAAAAGTATTTTTATTTTGTATTTAAATACTTTTTTGAAAGTATTTTGCACATCTCTGGTTTTAACCCAGAACAGTTTTAGTTTAGTGGGGCAATATATTCTATAATGTTGTTATTTATGTTTGTTTGTATGTACTATTTTGGAATATTTTTTTAAAAAATCAACTTAGACTTATTTAGCTTAACCCATAACAAAAAAATACATACTACAGGGATCAATGTTTAAACTCGTATTTTTAAATCAAATTGACCAGAGACTTTATGAATTATTTATTCGAATTAGGTCGATGAGTGATTTTTTGATGCTATTTTTTAAAATATCAAATCGCTCAAGCATTGTTAAAAGACTATTCCAACGCGATTTGCAGCTAAACAATAAATTAAGCTCTCTTCCATGTTCCTTTTCAATAAAGTTTTGAAGCATAGTATCATTCTTCAAAGATGCTCTTTTAAAAATAAGAACCACTACGAACTTTCTTTACGACTTCATTAATATAGACCATTAAAGGATGACGTCACAGAAAAATCATTGAGGGGCATCAGGCATCCCAACACAACAGACGATTACGGTGTAATATTAGGTGGAACGCCTAAAGAATACCTAATAATAAAAAAAAAACTGTCAGTGTCGATTTTGTTATTATTTTGTCGTCTGACTTTCTTTTTTTCTCTTATAGCATAACATTCTACAAGGATGATTTGCGCAATCTGACTGTTT
Source organism: Athripsodes cinereus (assembly GCA_947579605.1). NCBI lineage: Eukaryota > Metazoa > Arthropoda > Insecta > Trichoptera > Leptoceridae > Athripsodes > Athripsodes cinereus. Next base: position 8,573,914 of record OX388305.1, read on the forward strand.
GCCCCCCAAGCAAAAGCAAATCCATAGACAAAACCACGTGACCTTTAATGGTCTATTCCGGTAATAGGTCAAACTCACCATTACCGATTTTAATGACTAATCCTGAGTCCAGTTCTTCATTATCACCATCCAAATCATCAATAAAAGGCAATAGCCGATTATGTATTAAATCAATAAATAAATAAAATATCATCACTGATAGGTTCATTTGCAGGTATTTTTCTATACAATAAATCACAAACGGCTAAGTGAATACCGTGTGCAAAACAAACTAGGTGCTTTGGACCATCAGTAATTACTATTGCCACAATATCGTATCTAGTGAGATATCGAACTCAGAATAACGCTCTTACTAACACAAGCTTCGGCTGTCAGTGATTCATTGATGTGCTTGAGTGCCAAATATTTGACTTATTGTATAATTGTATTAATCCCGAAAATTTCGGGACTAAAATACGGATTCGATCCCGGGATCCCGGGATTCGGGATCTTCCATGTTCCTTTTCAATAAAGTTTTGAAGCATAGTATCATTCTTCAAAGATGCTCTTTTAAAAATAAGAACCACTACGAACTTTCTTTACGACTTCATTAATATAGACCATTAAAGGATGACGTCACAGAAAAATCATTGAGGGGCATCAGGCATCCCAACACAACAGACGATTACGGTGTAATATTAGGTGGAACGCCTAAAGAATACCTAATAATAAAAAAAAAACTGTCAGTGTCGATTTTGTTATTATTTTGTCGTCTGACTTTCTTTTTTTCTCTTATAGCATAACATTCTACAAGGATGATTTGCGCAATCTGACTGTTTGCCCCCCAAGCAAAAGCAAATCCATAGACAAAACCACGTGACCTTTAATGGTCTATTCCGGTAATAGGTCAAACTCACCATTACCGATTTTAATGACTAATCCTGAGTCCAGTTCTTCATTATCACCATCCAAATCATCAATAAAAGGCAATAGCCGATTATGTATTAAATCAATAAATAAATAAAATATCATCACTGATAGGTTCATTTGCAGGTATTTTTCTATACAATAAATCACAAACGGCTAAGTGAATACCGTGTGCAAAACAAACTAGGTGCTTTGGACCATCAGTAATTACTATTGCCACAATATCGTATCTAGTGAGATATCGAACTCAGAATAACGCTCTTACTAACACAAGCTTCGGCTGTCAGTGATTCATTGATGTGCTTGAGTGCCAAATATTTGACTTATTGTATAATTGTATTAATCCCGAAAATTTCGGGACTAAAATACGGATTCGATCCCGGGATCCCGGGATTCGGGATCCCGGGATCGAATCCCCTACTTAGAGCACTTGTTTTAAAATCAATTTCTGAACGTAACATAACCTCAAATGTCAAATGACAAATTTGGTGGGAAAACTCAAAAATTGTGATTTATGTTTCAAAATATGAGAAATTTTATCAAGAAAAATATTTTTTGAATTGGATTTGAATTGAATTCATGAAAAAAAACATAAAAAAATATTACACTAATATTTTTAATAACTAAGTATCTTACTTTCAGTTATATTAAAAAAATGTAGGGTAAGGTTGCTCAAGTCGTACCCCCTAAGGAAACAATGCTATAATATTTAGTGCAATGAAAATAAAACAAATTCATTTGCATATATTAAATCTTCATTTAGTTGCCTTTTAATCGACAATCATAGAAATTTGGGTTAGTTGGAAGAGATCGCGCCTTTGCGATAAACTCGCCCTCTGTATATTGATTGTATGTAATTTTGATGTATACCTTTTATGTAATTGTATTTTATCAATGTACAGTAAAGAATAAATAAATAAATAAATAAATAAATTTGAAAATATTTTAACAAAATAGGTATTTTAACGATTTTCAAAAATATACCTTCGGTACGATTAAGGCGCCTAGTCGCCAAAGTCGTACCACCTATAGCCTTAGTCGTACTTAGAAAATATACCTTTTGAACACTTTAATAAATTATACCTATAGAAAAATACTCAATAACCAGATATCATATGAATAACTAAAAAAATATAAACAATGCAGTCTGAGATCAACTTAAAACATTTTTTTTTTGTCAAACCTAATTATTAAGTGAATAACACATAGAAAATAGAATTATCATATCTTAAAAAAAAATCTTCTACGGGATTCATTAAATCCAATTTCTCCATTCCGATGTTTCTGTGTTCGATGTTTCAGTGATATAAGAAAGGAGTAAAGGAATGTGGAATGAAAGTTGGTGTAATCACAAGGATGAATGTAAATAAGTTAAAATGGTTTGGGCACGTGGAAAGAATGAATGAGGACAGAGTGACCAAGAAGATATATTTGGCTGAGGAGAATGGTGCTCGGAGACGTGGACGTCCGAGGATCAAATGGCAAGATCATTTAAATCAATTCCTACAGGACGGTCACGTGTTGAGCACATTGAACAAGAGAGCATGCATGAGGAATTGTATGACAGCGACAGAAGCGAAAGAAGTATGCTATGATAGAAAGAAGTGACGCTCGATCCTTTCTGCCTACCCCGCGAGAGAAGTTGCGTGACGGTATGTATGTTTAAAGCTTCGTCCATGTCCTCCTGCATCCAAGTACTTTCTCTTCGCCATATTTAGGTATTACCTACCTGATAAAATGTTAAGTAAATTATTAAACAATTTTCTTAATACCTAAGTCGTACCGGTACGAGTAAGGATTTTTGCACAGGTACGACTTAAGCGCCGGGGTCTTCTATGTTTAAAACTAAAACCACTGACGTAACCTCAAAATGTAGTACCGTTTGAATATGCGTAAACTATTGCCAGAGAAGTCTTACAAATAGACGTAAACAAAGAAAATAGGTAAGTATCACATTCCTGCCATAAAAAGCTTACAAATGAGTCAAAATATTTAATGAAAACTGTTCAAAAACTTACTTTTTCAATATTTTTGCTTTAGGAAGCCGGCTGGCCGCCCACTTTTTTACGTTCGCTCACTCAACTAAAAAGTTCAGATTGACGACACTAGATGGTGAAATTTATAACTATCAGATAAGATATTGCCGGGGTACGACTTAGGCCGTGGTACGACTAAAGCAACCTTACCCTATATATGAAAAATCGTAGGATTCTCGTGCATTGTCTGCTAAACACACCCCCGATTTCGATTTTTAGAAATGTGCTTTTTTATAAACGAATACTATGAAGCTATAATCATATTTTTTTTGTAAAGTAAAAAACTAATGATGATAATACATATATGGCTAATTCCTGATCAAAACAACCAGACCATGTTGCTCCATATAAAATACAAGCTCAGTACGGCTCACGTTTCCCCTTTTTCGATTCGAAATTTTAAAAACATCATATTATTTTAAAAACCACTTCGACTACATGAAAATATTTTTTGTGGTTTATTAACTATAATAAATTATTCAGAGAAAAAAAATCAATTGTGATTATTACTTTTTTATATTTAAAAATTTCATGTAACAATCACATTATTTGATAAAACATGTAATGACTTTGAGATAAATTTTTGGTATTTATAAAAATATATAATAGAATATCAATATATACCAAAATATAGTCTATTTATTACTCAATCCAATGTTGATTAAATTATTTCGCTACGGTTACAAACAAAAAAAATATTAAGGATTTTGTATAGATTTATTTTTACTAAAAAAGCCCACGGGAAAAACTCTATATCCCAAAAACCGCTACGATATCACTCATATAATTCCTGCCATTAATCAATAAGAATACGGTTAATGTTTTATAAAATTTTCAAAAGAAAACATTCAGTCCCTTTTCAGATATTTGGTTTCAAAATTTGCATTTTTTCACATAGGAGCAAAGTTCGACTAGTTATAGAAAAAGAAGGACTATGTTAAATTCATCTGCATTGCTTCTGAGGATAGTGACATAAAATATCTCTGTAAATAAAAAATATTTATAAATGATGATATTTGTTGTTTTCATTCTGAAATAATGATGCAAAAATGAGAATTTTTCAATTTTAGAATTGTAAATTTGAAGCAAAATTTAGTAATTTTTTCGATAGATACCGATGAATTAAAATATTTTTAAAGCTAGAAAATTTTGTACTTAAAATATATATTTTTAAATTATCTCGATATGTTAATAAATAAAAAAGATACTATATTTTTTCTAAAGATCTATTTTCATTAAAAATCACCCATGGCAAGTTATAAAAATGGCCGCCAAAAAAAATATTTCGAGAGTAAAAAATAATAATACTTGTTTAAAAGTCTCAACATATCAGGCAATTAACAGGCAAAGTATAAAAAAAATCTAAGACATCGAGCAACGATATTTACATTTTTTGGTTGTTTTTGTTTGGATTGATACATATTTGTTTTCATATTTTATCACATCAAAATGTTTGCAGCGTCAACAAGTTTTGAAAGTTTTTCTGCCAAACTTGTTGAAAATTTTATATTTCACAGTTTTAGCTAAAGGGCCTCTTTAAGAATACGATTTTAAGTTTTATAGAAAACGTAATTTTGGTAGTGAAACAGATCAAATAGATAGGTAGTGAATGTGTTACACCGAAAAAATGTTTAAAAAAATTAATTACTATTTACTTAAATTTAAATATAGACTGTAAAGATGCTGTGCAATTGTTTAGTAGATATACTAATTTGATACAAACTGCAAAAAGCAATTAAAAAATATGTTTTTAAACATAATAGTAAAGAAAAATAAATTGTACTTTATTTTGATACTACATACTTTTTTTTTCTTACCTATAATGACCAATGTACTTTATTTTCAAAAAAAAGGTGGCAACCCTAGTTATAACCCCAAATACAACCTTATACACCTTTCACACTAAGCTAAAAGCTTGTGCCGTGAAAGGGGAGTTTGCCAGCACCTGGTATCGAACCACGGACCCCTTGTTCTGGAGGCCGAGACTCTACCTCCAGGCTACCGACGAACTATTAGAGAGTATATTTTGGTATGATAATAATATAACTATGACAATGTCAGCTCTTCAATACCCTCAAATCAATATGTAATGGTCAGAAAAGTGGAGGGTTCCGGTAATTGCCTGTGCCATGAATCGCACTAGTTTTTATGCAATCAGAACACAACTCAAATGTATGTATGATGCTGAAGTAACCCAAGAAGAGCAAAGAGAAAGAATCTGGAAAGTAAAACCTTTGTTTGACCGCATTTTGACCACTATGGGCGGTGTTGATCTTGCTGATCATATGCTTTCTGTGCCCGTCAAGAAATCGTACTAAAAATGAACAGTTCGAGTAATAGCCCATCTAATTGATTTGGCGGTTGTTAATTCGTGGTTCCAATATCGGACTTCTCAAGTTGCTCAGAAAAAAACGATATCTCAAATTTTGAAACTCAGAGAGTACAAACTAAATCTTGGTATGGAGTTTGTATGTGGCAACGATAAACCAAGTGATGGAGAAAGTGATTTCGAGCAAGTGAGGGAACTAGAACCACGACACAAAAAGTGGAAGAATCAAATCAATTCCCACAAAATAACAACGCCAACAGGGAGCATCTCACTTACCTCAATATGGACCAAAACAAGCGCGATGCAGAAACACTGGTTGTAGAAAGAAAACAACAGTTTTTTGCACAAAATGCGAGGTAAATCTTTGCTTCGTCTCCGAAAGAAACTGTTTTTTCAGTTTCCATTGGATGCGGATGATTAGATGTATTTCGATTGTATAACTTTATTTTTTTAGTGAAAGTTGGACTAAGTGTTCTAACCTGATTTTTTAATTTAACTTTTTAAACTTATTTTGAATACATTATTATCATACGTTTATTAATAAGATTTTTCAGAAGAAAACTTTGATCTCTTAGCTAAGTATTTTAATTCTGACTGTAGAATCACCACAGAATTTAGTTTCATGTTTTTTTCAGTAGTAGATATTTGTGATTGTTAAAATTTAAACATACCAAAAATAAAAATTTATTATTAATAAATAATAAACATTCTTTAGTGTTTTTTTTTCTCAATATTCGCTGGGATATCGTTTTAAATGCTGGAAAACCTTTCTATGTACTATGAGAAGGACAACTGTCTTGGCGTCAGATGTCCTATGAGAAGTACGTAGAGAAAAGCCATATTTTCCAGCCAGGGATTTTTTTCACTATTTTTTCCAAGAAATAAAACCAAAAAGGAGCCACTTCTGAAAGTTTCACGAAAATCGGAGAGAAAAAGGACCTCTGGTCGTCAGGAGGATAAACAGATATAATAAAGTGCACTAGTATAAATACCCCTTCAAACAAAAAAGTATGTGGACTGCTATTTGGAAATTACTCAAGATGATACAGTTATCAACATTAAAAATGTTGAAGTGCAAATGATCTCGTATTCTTATAAGGGAAGAGTGCGAATTAAATATGTAAATTAAAACCTTCCCTTCTTGAAGCTTACCTTATGAGATATTCTTTATTTGATTGCCTTTTCAGATTGCTAATACATTTAGAGAAAACGGAAATCAAGAGGAATATTGATAAACAGAAATCAAATAAAACATTTTATTTTCAAAATCTTATAATTTTAAAAAATTAAACAATCATCAATATGAACATTACTTTATTAAAACAACAATTTTATATTTAAAAGCATAGGTATGTGATAACCTATCCTAATAATATTCCTACCTAATATGCCTATATAATATCATGTAACATACCTATCTACATAAGTATATAAGTTATGATCCGAGGTTATTACACAATACTATACCTACTATCTTGTCATAATAAGTATCCTCATGACAACAGGGCCGTGTCAGACTCGGCCAGGTGTACAAGTTGTCTAGATAACACGCAGGTAATAATATACGAGTAACTCTACTCCAAGAAGACTATTACTTAAACAAGACAATTTATACTTAGCAAAGGAAGAAACTTATATTAGGAAGTTGTAAACAAAAACAATTATAATAAACACTACTCAACTACTCAAAAGGAATTCAGTAAAAAGATAAGTGATGTGAAATAAGTTATCTTTAAATGACCTGTCAATAGTCAGCATCACCCGATAGTAACAAGACGCAGAGTAATGCTGCATACTTCCACATGTGTCATAGATACAGCGCGAGGACAACAATGACAGGCAAACCTGTACACTCCGGTTAAGCTAAGTAGACTATGTAACAAAATAACTATGAGTTTAGAATGCAATTACTCTTAACAAATAAGCTCGATTTAGATTAAAAAATGAATGAAGTAAGTAGCGAGACAGTAGATGGTAACATGCATGTGGTAGGAAGAATGTGTATTACATCTATTAAAAACCATGAGTAATAAATCAAGAGTTGTGCTTGATGCACTTTTACACATACCACAAAATATGTCATAATTAGAACATCCTTCGTAAAATAATTAAATATATACCAAAACGGTAATTAAACATTTTTGATTTGTGGTATCTTAACCCCATGGGCATAAATTTGTACAAAGAGTAAATATAAATATTTGATATTATGAACGAATTTGTATTTTAAATATTAATCAAACATAATCTTTAGCTAGATAGATATTTTTCTATTCTTATAATTTTATTTAAGGTCCCAAAGATGTTTGTATATCCTAACTTCACTGTAAAATAATTATACATCAATGTGAGATGATATTAACATGATACATGTTTTGTAAAAAGACTTTAGTTAAAAGAATGCAACAAATAAACCAAAATTAAAAATCTTGGTGTCTTTTTCATCATCTCCCACATTTCAGTTCCATTTTTTAATGCTGTAATAAGGGTATTTACGTATCAGATGTTGGAATCAAAAATAAGAGTCAATAAGAAGATATTGATTTGATTAAATAGCGATTGTAGATGATCATAAAAATATTCAAATTAAAATAGTGTTATACATAAAATTCACTATGCACTTAGGTTTAAAAATACATATATACTACATATACATTTTTTTTATAAGTATGCAAATCTCTTATGATTTTACAAGTGTACTGTGTAGGTAATAAAAAACTTAAAGGTTACATTCGAGTAAACAATTGCCTGATCACTCGTTAACGAGTAGACGCCCTTTGAAAATCAAATGAGTAGACAATTGGTTCAGTAAGTGACTCATTGTCATCATCATCATCATCACCCTCAATGCTCCTCTCGGGAGCACAGGGCAGAAACCAGCCTCCTCCATTCAAGTGACTCAATTTTTCTGTTTAACAAACTGTATATATTTAATTTTAGATTAATTTCTAAATATGGCAATCGATATAAATAAATGTTTATATTCTGAGAAGCTCTTAAAAGAATCTAAAAAATATATTTTGATATCATGATATCGATCTGTAAGTCTCTTGGGGATTCTATTCAGGCTTTGATTTCAAGTCTGAGACCGTCTGTGTATCCAATCCATCAATAGTTGTTTCTCACTGTTTACTCAAGGAATTACAGTGAAACCTCTATCTATCGTTCCTCGAATAATTGTTTTCCCGTATTTGTCGTTATTTTTTACAGTTCCGAATTAGTTTCATACAAAACACGTAAAAATATATCGCATCCATCATTTCCCTATATGATTTTATCGCATTGACCGTTTAAATTACACAAAAAAATCGTATATATGTATAAAAACTTTGGAGAGCGAGCGAGAAAGAAATAACAGTTTGTTGATTCTGTCTGCTGTCTTTTATGATAGTACGTCAGTAGGTACCTACAATAAAAAAGCAAATAACGATGAAAGATTACATACAGTATAAAGTATGATTTTGCTCTCCATGCAGCTTTCTTTTTTATTTTGTTACTATATTTTTAATTTCAACAAATTGATTTATAACTTTTGAAACATGTATCATTTTTATAAAACCTATATACTCGTGTGTACCTACTTATTAAACATTAAAATACATATTAATGTGATTTTTTCTATACTCCCGCATTCATTGTTTTCCCGCATCCATAGTTTATTTCAATAGGTCCCTTCAAAAACGATAGATAGAGGTTTCACTGTACTTACTACACATGTTTGATGATCTATACTCGATTGTATTTACTGATGTATGAAATAGTATTGGTACATTTGAAATATTTTTGTAACATTTTGTATTTTACTAAATAATAAATGGTGATATGTGAAGTAGGTTTAAAAAATCTACATAGAATATTAATGAGTAATTATACAATTATTTTATTAAAAGATAAATATGTACACAATTAAGATTAAAAGCGATTCAAAAAATATTTTCGCCTTAAATAGGATCTACTTATTGAAAAATGATTCAAGCAATAATATTATATATAGTAATGATGCAATAAAATAAAAGAAATAACAATAACAAAATAAAAGGAGACTTCAATGGTCATCACAAATATGTCTTTTATAATAGGAAGAATGTGCAAGCACAAGTGTATGTATGTACTTTCAGTGAGGAAGTATATGGTTTACAGTCATGGCATCTCAGTATTAGTACATTCAACATCTTGTGCTTCCTCCGAAAGTTACTACACATCTATCAAAACGATGGACTACACACACTACAACAAAACAAATAACATTCTACATCTCAACAAGCCTAAAACTACACATTCATATTTGGGAAGAATATCTAAAATGGAGAATATTAAGTAGGTACTTAATCAAATATTTTTAAATCAATAAAAAAAAAAATATTAACTTGTCAAAAAATACACATTAATTACAAATTATTTCAAAAAATGTTTCAATACATTTCAATTTAATATTCAAAGATAAAGCTATACAATCATTTTAGCTACGTAAATAACAAAAATGATCCAAATAGTTATAATATAAAATTTAATCATTCAAAGAATATAGATGTATAGGTTCACATATATAATGAAGAAAAGAAGATAAAATAATACAAAATATTATATTACTAACACACCTAAATAAATATGAAAAATTGGTAACTTATTTTAGTTAAAGGTATTTTATTTTGTAACTTATTTCAAGTATTCTGTAGCACTGCAGATGTTGGTGTTGGTATTGGTAACTGCTTCAAACATAAAACCATTAGTAATTAATGAGTCCCACATGTATAAAGTATCTACACAATCAAATGTTACCTCCATTACATAAATGTAATTGTAATTTAAACAAATCACTTCATAGAAAAAGAAAGTTTTAGATTATTCTCCAACTGGATGACATTCATATTATACTTACAAATGCCTTTAATTTAACTCTAGATAATATACCTAATATGCCATTAACAATACAATTTCTATTCTATGTTGTAAACTAACAATTAACAAGATTCTAGATATATCATTATGTGACTATAATAAGCACATATCTTGACAAGGCACATAACATTATAAACTCGTCTTTTACATGGTTACACCAACAAGTTGGTGCTGTAATCACACAATACAATGCAATACATCACATTACAATATACACATTCACAGTGGTCAAAAAGTAACTACAAAAGGTAATGACATCAGGGAGCCATGTGGGCAGCTAGTTCAATATCATAAAAATATCAAATTGATAAAATAGTAACACATATGTTGTTCAACATTTTTAAGGAAGAATAATATAATCTACTGTAAATTTATTTTGTAGACTTACATGATTGTAAAATATTTAACTGATCTCCATACTGTGCTGCGCTAAACGTTTAACACATAAGTAAGTGGCTCCATGAGTTGTATAACATTAGAGTAAGATAAGGTTTAAATAATTAGGGTCGCAGCAATGTCACCTTTTCCAGTTTGGATTTGCACTCTTTGTGCTTTTGGCGACAGTCCGTTTCTCCACACCCTTTGCTAAACCCTTGCAAATAACTAAGCTACTTTAGATACTTACATTGCAAAGTGATGAATATTACAGATACACCTATTCATATTAACAAGATATCAATAGATTAATCAACAATACTTAAACATAAAAACAAAATGTATTCATTTCAATAAATACATTATCACAAACAAATCAACTAATAAAAACCAAATAATTAATTAACAGAACATAACAATAATACACAAATTTATATTCCAAATAATGAACAATCAAATTTATTTTTATTTACTGTTTACTATTTCAGCACAAGGAAAAGACAGCTCTATGATAATAAATTGTAACAATGAATATAAGTAGGTACCTACATATCAACTGAAAATATATATCATAACATTTGGACACAACATAAAATATAGGGATTTATTTTTATTTACTGTTTACTATTTCAGCACAAGGAAAAGACAGCTATATGATAATAAATTGTAACAATGAATATAAGTAGGTACCTACATATCAACTGAAAATATATATCATAACATTTGGACACAACATAAAATATAGGGATTTATTTTCATGAATTTTACACAAATTTTGAGTTTCATGATAAAAGATAACTTAATTATCACACAACAATTTTAATTTAATTATTGACAAAAAAGCAAAAAAGAGTGCAATAATCCCTGTGTAATAACTATACAGTCTTCCCAAGCTTAACACCAACATTTAGATTGAATAATTCAAAATAAATTTCAAGGAAATAGTTGAGTTATTAAGCTCCACCTGGCTATATAGGTCTACTTAATCACATGCAGTTTATAAAATCATAATGGGAACATGGGTACGAGTATTAGTTATAAGATTGCAAGATGTTAAGCTAAGGTAAGACAGTCAAATGTAGTAGTAGTTTGCTAATGAATTGAATAGTTGGATAACAAAGATGTAATGTGGTGGATATATGGTGACTATCATTGTGCATCGGGCTGAGTGTCCTCCCATTCAACACTAGCCCATTCAGGAAGCTCTGTCTCGTATTCCCATCCAGGACCCTGCGAAAATACAAACAGATATACATAAATAAACAAAAGATTTATAATTACCAATGAAAACAAGAAAACAAGAATGATGGATAAATAAATAAAACCTGTATCTCACAACAAAATATTTTTATGAGAAGGGTTGAAACTTTTATGGATGTACTATTCTCAGGGTATCATTATAATAAACTTAATGGTTGTTTATCTTTCACAGTTCTTCTCTAACAAGCTATATGGTTGGTTCTTTTAAGGTTGAAAATGTAATGGACGCCTGCATTTTGAAGTCTCTCAATCTTAACCAGCAAATCTTCATTTAGATCAATGAAGGCGATGTATGTCCGTGTGAGTAGGATCTGAATTGTGATTGGTAACAATCTTTTGGTATTACGTAATGAATAAAATAATCCTGCATGACAGTCTTCAATAAAAAATGGGACCAAGATTCTTAGCTGTTAAACAATATGCAAATATATTTTGATACATTTGGGTGACTGTATAGTTGAAGAGTTGAGTTAACCAATTGAATGGTGACTCTCTATAAATATTAACTGTGATTTGAAATAGTCGAGAATGAGTCCGATGTTAGCAGCCCAATCGGATTTTTGGTGTTGGTAGTATCAATAGAATGTCAACCACATATTTCACACTGTAAGATAATAAAGATACATCCATAAAAATGATAATGGGATGAATAATAGGCTGTAAGGTTCAGGACTCACTCTATACTTCCAAGCATGTAGATACATGACGAGATCACTTGGTCGTGGATCCCTATAGCGCACTTTGCACTCATAGCAATGCGGGTCTACTGTCATCTTCTCTTGATTGAACAGCATGTCAGGGGCTTCATGACCTGTCTGAGTTGCCACTGTAACCTGAAATATGATCAAATCAATTTCATATAGTTATTCGGAAATAATCAATGACAAGAAAGAGTAATGAATGTATATCTATGTATATAGAACTGACCTTAGATCTGGCATTTATAGTTGGTAGTTTGGGTGAAGTTACTACATTATTGGCAAACATGAGGTGGTCATCTTGTACAAGGGGCAGTGGAGCTATTGTGGCAGGGGTGGGGGACTCCAGTGAGGGAGATGACTCCCTTGACCCTTCACATTCCTCCTCCCCTCCTGATGTGTGACCCACTGGAGAAACAAAATAGACCATTAAAGGATGACTTCACAGAAAATTATTTGGAGGATTAGACCACTAACATAACTGAACTAAACTAAAAACAAAGATTGTATATTCCTATGAAAAAATGCAAGGTATCAAGTGAAGGGAGAGGTGTGCTGTTTTGTTGCAGAATACCTTATAATACAATTAAGTTATTATTTGTATAGGCTGTAAATCAATGTGAAAATATATTATTTTTCTTTACACTCTTTAAAAGGCATTAGCCCTTTATTAAATAAATAATTACAAATTTATGTTTCCTAAATACAAATGTAAAAACATCTTAATGAAAAAAAAAACAACTAATAGAATTTGACAGTACAAAGTCTTTATATAAGACCATCAACTCTGATATTGCTCTCTATTTTATGTTTGCTGTTGTTTCTAATATAATTATATATATATGTATAGATTGTCTTTGCGGACACATCGCGTGTTTTTGTTTGGTGGTGAGCTTTCGAATGCGCACGGGCATCCATTGTCAAACCGACTGACTACTTCTTCCTGAGTCTCTCGCTTCGCCGTAGAACCTGTGAAGATGTAGGGATGGGGGTAGGAGTAGGGGGGGTAAGGTTAGACGGTGTCTCGTTGTTTTGTTTCGTCGTAAATTTGTCTGCGTTGTTGCCATTCATTAGCGTAGGTAAGTTTGCGATGTTGTCATTTTTTTGTGTAGAAGATAACGTGTTCGTCTTAATTTTGTCTATAAGGTGATGGTAAGTTTTAGGTAATTTATTCGTTTCGTCTCGTTGGTTCAGTGCAAAGTCTCTCTTGGCTATATGAATAGACTCATACAGGATTCTGTGAGATTCTGTGTTACTTTTTTGAAAGAGAGACTCAGGAAGAAGTAGTCAGTCGGTTTGACAATGGATGCCCGTGCGCATTCGAAAGCTCACCACCAAACAAAAACACGTGATGTGTCCGCAAAGACAATCTATACATACATACCTCGTCGCGAAAAACTTATCAACAACATATATATATATATATATATATATATATATATATATACCACTAATTTACCACTTCCTTACTTCCTTTGATTCAGGATGAAAAGATTGCCGATGATACATTCTTATTAATAAAGGATACCAAAGAAAAAAATATACAAAAAAATAAGGTGGAGGGCTCGTATTGTGGCAAAAATCTTGTCTCGAGTATGACGAAAATTGTTTCAATTCGCTTTTCTCTGAAACGATCTAGTGACTGTAAAAGAAATATTGCAATTAAAGGTTGATGAATTTCTAAATAAAACTGTCAACAAAACATTACAATGGAGTTCATATATAAAAATGTCTCTCCAAAACTTTGTTCAGCAATTTATGCAATCAAAATGATAAGGGAGACCTGTGGATGGAAGCTATGAGATAAGTAAGTATATTTTTCGTATTTTCATAGCATAATGTCATACGGTATACAGTTTTGAGGAAACGCTTCTAACTCACATACAATATTTCTTCTGCAAAAAGAGATAAATTAGAGCATGAAATATAGGGAATCTTGCAGAACTGTATTCAGAGAGCAAGGAATCCTAACCATGGTATCACTTTATATCTAGGAATGTATATACTACGCACAGAAACATTTAGATAATACACTACTCAATGAAGATTTTCATAATTACAATACAAGATCAAAACATAATATTAGACCAATAAAACACAGGATCTCTATGCTGGATCCTAGCTTTCTATGTATGTGGAAGATGGTGAAATTGTATCTAATTGTTAAATCATCCTACAATATTGACGAAATGTTAAATGAATAGAAATGTTTTATTGCTTTTTAAGGTATCATGGATCTAGTTGTGTAATTAATTGAATATTTGACATTGTAGATCTGGACTTTTTACATTCACAACTGCACAAATATTATGATACGACATTTTATTGAACAATGGTATTTGATAATTGTAAATTGTTATGCACATTAGATATATGTATGACGAGTCCTAGTGTATACTCAGTACTCATAAGTACTCAGTCTACTCCTAAAAATGATACTAACCATAGAATAATAAATATACTTAAGTGCAATAATAATTCTAGGAAAACAGTACTTAACTACAAAATGAATATCTATACTATCGCCATCTTCTCGAACCCCTCACTAAGTATTGCATTCTCCATAGATTTTAATTTTGTATGGCAGCTTGAAAGGCCTGATACTAACCACTACCAAAACACTAACACTGTCAGTTACAAACAGGCGTTGCCAAAATTACCTTACTTCGGTGAAAAAAATACCGTACACATTGGAAATACCACAGTACCTTTTCAAATTGTAACAGGTATTTCTACCCCCCCCCCATCGCCAACTTTTCGAAATGGTATAGGAATTTGGAATATTTCAAAAACTCCTCGGTTTCTTAATGAATATTTTCTCACACATTCCCTTTTTTTACAATGTAATGGATATTTGTACCGATGATCGTTTATGTCAATACGGGATACTTGTTAGTCGTACTTACGGTGATTTGTTTAAATTATTACCGTATGGGGAATGAAATTACAGTGCAAATACGGTAATTACCGTACGTCTGGCAATGCTGGTTACAAAGAATATGTGTAATACTGTTTGCCTCTTAAATATTTGACAGTTCTATAGAAAGACCACTAACATTTAATGATCTATACAATTTTAATAAATTATTCACATCACAATTAAACAAAATAAAATAATATTAAGTAAGTAAGCCAATAAGATTATAAATCCATGTAACCTAATCCATTTTAATAATTTTTTTAAAATGAAACACGATATATAGTTATTCCACTACTGACTTTATTTATTTTTGCGAGCCGGCTTTCAAGAGCTTCCACTCTCATCGTCAGGCAATCAAAATTATAATAATATGGTTGAGTATACATGATAATAACTCATCTCTTTATACTATTATTTTAATCTATTGTTTTCTATTTGTCACATACCTAACTTGTAGTGAAGCTTCACTTTACTTTTGCCTGGCGATGAGAGCGGAAGCTATTGAAAGCCGGCTTGCAAAAATAAATAAAGTCAATAGTGGAATAACTATATACTTACCTATCGTGTTTCATTTTAAAAATTAATATGAACTTCCACCAAGAACTGTCGGTCGATAAATTAAACTTAATTATTTTAAAAAACTCACAGTTAATTAGATATTTAAACTATTTGATAGATGTGCCTATTTACCATCAACTTTATCCAGATCTAGGTCTTGCTTTGGTTTAAACAGTGACAGTTCTGAGTCTCCATCCATGCCAAGCCAGTTTTCAGCATTGTGTATAGAGATAAGATCCTTCACTAGTTCTTCATCGCTCTTGCCACCTAGGTCTCCACCTTTACCTTTCAGGGGTCCGAATACTGGGTGATTGTAAAGTGGATCATTAACTACTGGATAACCTGAAAAAAATCATAGTAAAATAATAGGTACACTACGAAAGTCACAATACGTATTTAAAATAAATCTAATTTGAAATTTGTAATGATTTAAGAGGGTAATGGATGATAGAAAAACAATAAGGTGTAATCCGTAATGTTCAAGAGAAAAGGAAGATCATAATTTAGGAGGACTTACCAAGATACTGTAAATGTACTCTAATTTGATGCATGCGACCTGTTCTAGGGCGACACAGCACTACGCTTGTCCTACCATTGTACCCCAATCTCTTGAAGGTAGTGGCACACTCTTTACCTCGCGGAGATACACGACACACACCAATCTTATAACTCACAACTTCTATGGGCTCACGGCATTCTATTTCTTCCCTGAAATAAATGTGAAAAAGTGGTGAAAACAATACTTTTAAAAACCAACTTTAAGAGAAACATGGACTTAATTAAGAGCCTAAAAGTAAATAATACCTAATGAAAATCATATTAGTAGGTGTGTAATTACATTCTAGTACTATTAATAATAATTGGATAATATTATATATGTGGCGCCGTTTGATGATCAGTAACCATCTTAAGGACATTTATTACTACTATACCGTCATGATATATCCCACATGTGGGGCAACCAGCGGACTAAATGTAAGTACATAATAGATATGCAAATTTTACTGTTCGTGCTAATAAAAAAATACGAAATTCAGGATGGGTGGCAAGTATCATCCTTGAATTGTAGATGTTAATTGTATGGTTTTGTGATCACTCCTTCACACTATTAGTTAAATTTAAAGTTTAATTATGCTTAAACATTAATTGGTTTAAATAAACATTGGTTGATTAGAAGAAATCGCAACTATGTATTTTGGTTCATCCATAAAGAAATTTTGTGGCTTGATGTATTTATAAAATATTTTTCAGCGATATTTTTATCCTATTGATGATGCCATGTACCCGTTGCCGGGTATTATTGAGAGACTGAATTTGATTGTGTATCCTGCCAACGGTACCATCCAAGATGACTGAGAAGGCTGATTCTGGACAGGCACACTTTATCACATTCGGGACAAGGCTGCTCCTCGTTTATGATGGGTCTGCGCGTTGTTCGACTTTGTGGGCCGCTATAGCCATAAACGGTTTTCCGCCATTTCGTGCGGTCACCCGCCATCTTCTCCCAGTCATTTTGACCATTTTATTTATTTTATCCTATTAAACTAGTATTGATCATCATTTTGGTTGATATTACTGTACTATACCCTCACACCATGTCCCAAGTGGGGTAGGCAGAAAAAATGGAACGCCAAATAGATCTATCTATGACATTGATGTGGGGAATGGTATTTTATATTAAGACAAATGTAGCCTTGTCATGGAATTATTTTATTTATATATTTATTATCATTATATACGACCTTTTAAAATAGCCTTTACAGAATAATTACATAAAAAAACATGATACAAAATACAATTAAGATATAAGGCAAAATGAAAACAAAAACATATTATCTAATAACCGAAACTATATGGGATTCTCAATGGAAAGCATGTACCTTCCAACAAATCCACTCACAGCACATTTCCTCACGGTGTACTCTGAATTGTCAAAGATATCAACTTCAAAACAGTAACTATTCCCTATTATACACATCCCGTATCATACGCTACGATTGGAATGCGCAAGTTCACTAAGCCTAGCAATTCTGGGTAATCCAGAAGGCGATCATGCAGACTAACGAGCCTCATCTCCATCAACAAAAATCATAGTTCAAACTGTCAATGGAAATACCCAGGCGGTGGTAGTTCACATGTAATTTTTTACAAATTTAAAACTGCATGAAATTATGAATTAATTAAATTTTTATGCATTTTTCCTTTTTTAATTTTTGTAATTTATTAAATATTTTAAATTTATATATACCTATAAGTTATAGCACAAATTTATTTGTTTAGTAAAAATTTTGACATAGGCATTTTGTTAATTTTTTTTGTGTAAAGATTATTATTATATAGGTATATAAATTAAATTATATTTTAGAAATCACAAGAGTTTTTTTTTAATTAGTACCTACTTTAAATTATTTTTCATTAATATGCATATCATGTTCCAATTAATGTTCTTAACGTTCCTAAGTTAATATTTCAGAAATCTTTAATCATTAATTAAATCAGTTCCACATTATTGGAATTGATTTTACATAATTGTAAAATATTGAAGGATATATTTGTGTTTGTGTGCCCTTATGTTCCAATTATTGTTAAAAGTTGAGAAGGAATATAAGCACGCACAACTATGTATTGAGATTCATATATCTAGTCTAGGTATACCATGATACTACGTGGGTGCACATACCTACATAATATCTACATACATCCAATATTTCGTCGTCGCATATTCAAAATGTGGTACGTAAATTTATCAATGCTTTGACATTTCTAGAATAAACTGTTTATAATAACATGTAGGTACAGACAATTCACACAGATCGAGCTAGTCCCAAACTAAGGTATGAATATTGTATTATGGGTCCTACCACGACCATTTTATATAATAATTATTGGTATCAAATATTAAAATTAAAATAAGTAGGTTGTCCAAATAACAATTTCAATGCTCTATAATGAACAGTTTTTAAAGCGTGTGCCTAAATAACAATGTTCGCATATATGTACTACCTCATTTTGAATATGCAATGACAATTTGTAACTTTTTTATATCAAATCAATTATTTTAAATTTATATATTGACATCTTCTACAAACCTTCTTTCATTATATTGACCAAAATTTATTGACAACTTGTTATACCTATTGATTGGTATTGTGCCTACTGTTACTTTTGTTTTATATTGATAGGTACATATAATTGTTGCGTGTCTTTTTTTAAATAATGCTTTTGTAAACATGTATTGTGTGTATACACTACTTAACATGTAAGAGGCTTAGGCAGTGAATTTTTCAAATAAATAAAATTCCACTGTACGACTATTTTATTTTATTTTTATATATATTGATACTACATACTATACTATACTATACCCTCACGCCGTGTCCCAAGTGGGGTAGGCAGAGAGAACGGAACGCCAAACAGATCTATCTTTACACACTTCCTTCGCTTCCTCCACATTCATACAGTTCCTCATACACGCACGTCGGTTCCTCTTACTCAACACGCGGCCATCCTTGAGAATTTGATCCACGTGATCAAGCCACGTGGTTCTCGGACGCCCGCGTTTCCTCACACCCTTTCTTTCAGATAAGTATATAATATTTTTAATTACATAGTTATATTGTTGTATCTGTATTGATTGTTATCAACGCATATTAATTTAATTATAATTATTATCTCCTATTAGTAAGTATGTCAAAACAATTATTGCAAATTATGTCAACAAAACTTACTCTGGAAATTCTCCTTCTACTCTGCATACATACTCCTTGTTGACTTGGCGATTTCTGATCTGGTGCTCCATTTGCCGTGCCTTTTTTGGACTCCTGCCGAACAATAGAAGTCCTGAAAATGTACACACATCATGTTACACGACAATTCAAATATCAATTGAGGACATCAAAGTAGGGGATCACAAATATTTCAACAGACCAATTGAAAAGGAGTCCATATCAAAGGATAAATTTAAAAAAAAAACAGAAAAATATCAATTATACAATATTACCATCACATCGTATTTGTGATGTTATCAATTTTATAATGATGTTGTTGTTTTTTACTACTTATTTGTTTATTATTATTTCATATTGTTTTGTAATATTCTTTGGTTACTGTTTCATCTTCGACACCACAAATAATTTTACATATTATTATTATATGTCTGCGTATGTTTTTATATTATGTAAAATGTTAAATGCATATTGCCGTATATATTTGAATAAATAAATAAATACTTGAGGATTTCCTAATTCAGAGCTTGTAGCTTCCTACTTTTCGACCTAGGTACTGTGAAGTTGTCTCTACAAGACTTTCATATTTTTTTGACGTACCTAACTAAACGAATGTAATTTGATCATTACCTGACGTTAATCTATCTAATCTGTGGATGGTTCTAAGATTTTTCAGGTTGTATTCCTTAGCCAAGATGAACACCACCGTGTTATGTCTGTATCTTCCGCAAGGATGAACCTATGACATAAGAAAAATACAAAGAAATTCATAAAATATAAAAACAAAAACATTTAAAAATAGATTCGATACGGTAGGGAAGGTATTGATGATAAACTCATTACATAATAAATTGGAGGTCAGGTCATAGACATCAAAAGGATATCAGGTGTATGTGTGTGTGTGTGTTTCAGTGATTAGATTCACGATTCTGTATAAAATATTGTGCTTCATGCACGAAGAGATACATTAACCTATAAATGTTGCCGTATTATAACGTATATCATCATTGTGTACACAATATAATATTTAATATTTTTTTATTGTTATTTTGTATTTTGAAAAACATCAACACAAAGATTCTGTTGGATTAAAAAAGTTTTTCACACAAAAATTCATGCAGTCGAGAGACATTAAGATACCAATAGGGCAAAGAAAAAAAATACGTGCAATATAATAAAATTAAAATAACTATAATCAAAAATATATTTATAAACAGTTATGAAATGTTTTTTTTAAATGTTTTCAAATGCGAAAAACTACGTTACTAAAATTATAGGAGTAGTACATGGGAACAAGTTTACATTAAATTCACTCAATGGCGCCAAATAAAATGGGGCTATATGTACTAGCGCAATGATTAATATAGAAAAATGTTAATTTATAATAAATTGCACTATCGCTATCACCACTCAGCTACGCAATCAACCAGCTATATATAAATTTAAAGGGTCTTTCACTTCTAGAAGTGCATTTCTTGCGTTTCATGAAAATTACCCAATCTTTATACACCTTCAACTAGAGGTTCTTTATACAACCGAGTGAATATATATTTTTAAATATAATAGTAAACAAATCTCATCGCTATCTTTATGAGTCATGTATACCTATAAAGAAAAAGTGTCAAGAAAATAAAACATAGAGGAAACACTGCAGGAGTCTATTTCAATTATATGTTTAGAAATGTTGATAATATGTCGGTAGGTATATTATATATTTATTTTATTCTTTTTACACATCATCATTCATATAACAGTGTTAATAAAACATTTATATGTTTAGAAATGTTGATAATATGTCGGTAGGTATATTATTTATTTATTTTATTCTTTTTACACATCATCATTCATATAACAGTGTTAATAAAACATTTATATGTTTAGAAATGTTGATAATATGTCGGTAGGTATATTATTTATTTATTTTATTCTTTTAACACATCATCATTCATATAACAGTGTTAATAAAACATTTATATGTTTAGAAATGTTGATAATATGTCGGTAGGTATATTATTTATTTATTTTATTCTTTTTACACATCATCATTCATATAACAGTGTTAATAAAACATTACAAAATTTAAAATACTAGGACGATATGCAGTGGTGAGATTATCACTATTAAGTGATTCCTTCCATCTAACCACGTGTATAATTTGTGTAGAACATAATTAACTAAACATAATTATTAATATAATTTTGAACATACATAATTATTAACATTAAAATGATTAAGTTAAAACACTGTAACTTTCACTGTATAAATTTTATTCTGGCAGAGGCCTTTCGGACTTAGTCCATCTTCAGTGCCGTCAAATTAAGGTTAACACCGAAAAAAATAGAATATTTCTTGATTTAATTCCAGCAACGTATTGTTAGATTAATTAACAAAATACTTCTTTGCATATTATTTTAAGTAAACAATAATTTACAATCATAGGTACTTAATAATAATAAAAAACTAAAAAAACTACTTATTCAAAATATACAGGTGTATTATGTTTAATATTAGATAAACCTAATCATTAGTCATAAAAATGAGTCATAAAAAAAGAAAGTCAGATGTTTTGGCTCATAATCATATTGTTGGAGTTTGTTAGAAAAATACTACCATTTGATTCTATTTGATGATATAAAACAATCTATACCCAAAGGATTAAGAAGATAAAATTACAAAAAAAGTATAATTACTTATACACACTAAACATTATGTTCATTCATCAATGGTTAGTTACGGAGGGTCTGATGAATCTAGTCATAGATAGTGTAAATATATCTAATATTACATAGTAGGTTCACTTTTTTAATGAAATATGTAGAAACCATGCTCTGTGTGTGAAAAATACCCGGTCACATAGGGGGTCCTTCAAACAAACTTTGAGTTGGTATAATGTTCACAAAAGCATCACCTATTGTGTGCAGGACAAAAACAAACGCCCGATACTATTCTTGACACTCAAAATTTAAGGACGTAGGTAATGATAAAATAAAATAATTTTAAAGCATTGCACATATTAGAAATAATAAATTAATATTGTGTGAGGCGTAAATAAGTGTCTTCATATCGAGCATTTGGGAGAGAGGGGGCGCCGCCATGGAACACCAGCCACTGCGGCATGGTGGAGGTAGAGGATGTAGGGAGAGAGTTAACACAAGGCAGACAGAAGTGACGGTGCTGGCGGCACTCACCGGCAGAGAGCATGGTTTGTCTAATACGACCAATTCATCGTCCACGTGTATCAGTCGGACCTTGTCGGCCAGCACTGGAGTCTCGTGCCTGTCCAGCGGGACATCCGGAGTCATATCATGGCATGGCATGGGAGTGCAAAACAAAAATAACAACATATCATAAGACTAGTATTATTCAGATTAATGTCTGACGTTTGTTGTTGCGCCACACAGATATATAATTATAATATATTATGATTGTATCAAACAGTGGGTACGTGGATTGTTAAACACGTCACTATGGGAAAGTACCTATGTGGCATCTCTATCAAATGAGTGTTGAATCGGTAACTAATATTATTATGTGAGTATGTAGTTTGAAGTAAGTAGCTACATTAATATGGAGCTTAAGATAGTCCCAAAGAACAAGTGCTTATGTTACATATGTAAATATATTACACAATGTGGAGTGTTGGTTACCTGAAATTCAAATAAATATAAATTCAAACGATGGCGTCTCTTACTCTCTTCTGAGAGTTATCGAGGATATGTTTATTTAGTGTGTATATGTTTCACTATACAAGATTTTCATGAAAGAAAACTAAAGATATTTTCATGCTAAATAGAGAAAACCTATGAATTCTCATCAGAGTACTATTATTAAATTATATGTGGCGTGTTTGGTATTACAACCTATACCTAACATCTATTGTATACTTCTGAGAGTTATCGAGGATATGTTTATTTAGTGTGTATATGTTTCACTATACAAGATTTTCATGAAAGAAAACTAAAGATATTTTCATGCTAAATAGAGAAAACCTATGAATTCTCATCAGAGTACTATTATTAAATTATATGTGGCGTGTTTGGTATTACAACCTATACCTAACATCTATTGTATACTTCTGAGAGTTATCGAGGATATGTTTATTTAGTGTGTATATGTTTCACTATACAAGATTTTCATGAAAGAAAACTAAAGATATTTTCATGCTAAATAGAGAAAACCTATGAATTCTCATCAGAGTACTATTATTAAATTATATGTGGCGTGTTTGGTATTACAACCTATACCTAACATCTATTGTATACTCCCCCTAATTAGCTACATAGGTTGGTGTTGTAAAAGGCAGGTGTTGGTAAAACCTCGCATGTAAGTCAATCAATATTGAATTAATTAAAATAAAACACTTATTTGTAGTATATCCACGGTGACTTTTTATTGGACGCGAGCCGGCTTTCAAGATCTTCCGCTCTCATCATCAGTTCGCCAGCCTGATGATGAGAGCGGAAGCTCTTGAAAGCCGGCTCGCGTCCAATAAAAAGTCACCGTGGATATACTACAAATAAGTGTTTTATTTTAATTAATTCAACATGAATTTCCACCAAGTACCGTCGGTTGAAAATATCAACTTTATCAATCAATATTGACAATTCAGCGTTAAGCACGCCAACCATACCAATGACTTTATTTTTTTATTGATCCCAAAACAACTATCTGCATGTTTGTTACATATGGTTGATCCACTGGCTACCCCACTTGTGGAATATACTACGATGGTATAGTATAGTAGTAGTACCAATAGTTGTTTTATAGATATAGGGTAAGAATAATTTATTTCTAAATACATCAGTAAAATAGTATTGGTACATAAGTGTAATGAACTACCTACTTATATAATAGAGAGGACAATCTGTAAAATATTATTTTTTAAAGTACTGTGATTAAAACACGTGTGTATGCATGACTTATTATTATGTATATTTGTCAAGTTATTTGAATTTGTGTACAGCATGTGTTGAGTGATTGATTTGTATTATTAGGCGTAATGTTGAAATAAAAATAAAAATATGTTCAATACAATTTCTATATTGATTTGTAAGAAAACATATTGAAATTATTTGTTTATTTAATCAGCCATTGATCGAATGTCAGTGAAGTATTGAAGATAAAAGTGGTTCAACTAAAGGTACATATTCAGAGTGTTCAGTTCCATAACTCAACATATATGTAGATAAATGTCTCATGTACTCGTAACTATATTTATATTGCGCTTTAAAAACGGTGAAATACATGTAGGTATATAAGTAATTATCGCATTATTTAAAACATACTACGTTGTCTTTGTTTCGTTCAATAGTTAAACAATTCCAAGTATGTAAACTTAATATTTAATATGTAAAGAAAACCGCGTATTTTGTGTAGTTATTTGCTTGCGAAATTGAAAGTGTGGGGTTGATTGTATATATACTATCGATTCAATTAACATTTTCGACTTGTTGAGTTACGGAGCTAGACAGTCGTATATATTATTTAATTACAGCCATCAATTTTATTATGTTGCTTTGGTACAATTAAGAAAGATCTATAAAAACGACAAGTAAATATTTTTTTTTATGAATTGAAGTTTTAAATTTATCGCTGCAATGGGTTAAAAAGAAAATAGTTGGTGGAAACAATTCCAGCTGGTGTAATGTTTCATACAAAGTTGTACAACGAAAAATAAAAATATGCATCATCATTATCGCCCTCAACGCTCCTCTCGGGAGCACAGGACAGAAACTGGCTTCCTCCATTCAGACCGACTCTGTAATAATAGCGTCACCTCTTTCCACGACATTCCCTGTGCTCTGATGCCGTTCCCATAGAAACGGTGTATTGTGAAAGAGGGACGTTCAGGCCAACAAAAACCTTGCGGACGGAAGAACAGTGCTATTTTTGGCCAACTATCATTGGACATTTTCAAAACATGACCCGCAGCCAGCCTCCTGTACCACGGAGATTACAGATCTCTGCTGGGTGCGTCGGCGCACAGCATCATTTGTGACACGGTCATACTATTTTGCATCCAAATCCTCGTAAAAAAACTTGTTTTCAAATTTTCCGCTCTTAGTAATGTAATTGCCAAGACTCGCTTGTATTTTTTATTTATTTTATATAGGGGAAGATTGGCACCATTCGTACACTTTTTAGAGTTTGATTTTTAAAAATTTTTGTATTAAAGATAGATTGCTCAATCATTTATTATAACATTCTGCACACATTTAGCTTCTTAATAAAAAAGTTGGAAGACAATAACTTATAAAATAAACGAATGGATTGAATTTTAGTAAAAGTTGGCATATGTCCGAATCTGCCCCACCAGAGGGGTACATTCGTACATGGGTAGGGGAACATTCGTACAGGTTAAATAAAACAGCAAAATAATTATCAAAAATCGTATTTATTGAAAAGAACAATGAAAGAATTATTATGTAATAAACTGAACAATGATGTGATAAACTGAACAATTAAACCTCCTATCAACCAAACATACATTTCTTAGAAAAAAAAACACAATTAGGAGAAAAAACACAACATATTTTAGACTACACTAATAACTAAACAGTCAACAAGAGATTAATATTTTAGTTATTTGGTGCATTAGTAATAAAAACAAGATAAACCAAGTCTTAATAACTAATTATTGCACACTAAATCGTGAGAAATCTATAGGAAATTTGTATAATTTAGATGTCCTGGCTGTAGGGGCTCCTGGAGATTTCGGGTTAGGAAGAATCAAAGCGACATCAGAAATGTCCACGCCATGTTCGTCTTCAATATTAGGAAACACAAACGAGCAGGATAGCCCTGGATTTTTTCTTAAAAACGAGACCTTAAATTCCGTTTCAGAATAATGGCTCATAACTTTTGCTACGTAATAGATAATAGACTTTTTTTTTGCAAATTTGACTAAAACAAAAGAGTTGTCCTTAATATTTTCGGGTCTCACAGTAGCATCAAAATCTTCACCTTCATTGTCATCAGAATAATCTACTAATGATGTCGAACTCTCCTGTAAACTAACCTCAGAATTTTCAGATTCCGAATCACTGCTTTCTTCTTTCTTTTTTGATTTTTTTGGCTTGGAGTGTGCAGCAATTTTTAAAGTGCGTTTCATCTCTCTCGCTTTCGCTTTTCTTTCCTGCTCTGTTTTTTTCAATTGCTTCGCATTTTGCAAATCTTCCAGCCTATTTTTTTCCGGCGTATCAGTGTAAATTCTGGACTTTCCTGGTTGCCTTCCCATCGTTGTTTTTTTCTTTTTCTCAGCTGTAGGATAAGGCCGAACCATTGCTGGTGTAATAGGACTTGGTATTTCTTGTGACTCAGAAATCTGATACTGAACTCCAACTACTCGAGGAGGCGTTTTCTGCGTCGCCTCAATTCCCAATGCAGAATTTAGGTAAGTTGTTTCAGCGCTTACTAGTGGATGTGCCTGAGTAGATGAAGCTGCTTCTGTGTGAATATTTTGTAGTAACTTTTTAGAAGAAGCCAAAGTTCCAGTTGTGTCGTTATCATTATTTAGAGGTTCTTGCGTTGGTTGATTATTAGTTGTGTTGGTATTTTCTGGTTTCTGAGCAGGACAATCAATGTTTGCGTTGCTGGATGTGTACACTTCAATTGGTGAAAAATCTTCATCACTGAAAGCCAATTGATTGAAAGGCCAAATGCCTGGCGAAGTGAACGCACTTATGATATTCTTAGCAGTAAAAGCTTCAAAGTATGCTATCTTGGCAATTTTCGGAATATTGTAAATGGTGATTGTCTTCCCTGCATTTGTCACGTGCCAGTCATTGAAGGCTGTCTTCAATTTGGATTTAAATGGCCCAAACACTCCAACATCTAACGGTTGAAGCTTGTGAGATGTGTGTGGGGGGAATGACAAATAAATTATGCCATTATCTCGTGCATAGTTAATCGCTGGCAAACTAATGTGACTTTCATGATTGTCGCACAGTAAAAGGATTGGATTTTCTTTAGTACTCAGCGTATGTTTGTTTATATGTTTTAAAACGTCTAGAAATATCTCGGAATTGATCCAGCCAGTTCTATTTGTTGCCCCAATACTACCTTCAGGAGCTCCTTCCATAAAGTAACCTTTGTAATGTACTCTTGGAAATACAAATAGTGGCGGAATTGTGTTTCCGCTTGCTGAGATAATGCCGCCAAATGTGACTAGTTCACCTCTTTCTGCAGACACTATTTGCCCGACTTGTTTTTGTGTCTTTGCAGCTAACACTTTTGGAGTGTCTAACACTGTCGATATGCCAGACTCATCAAAATTAAATATACGATCTGCAGTGAATTTGTACCTTTCATATACAGTTTTTAAATTACAATAAAACTCATTTACGAGTGTTTTATTGAATGCAAAAGATCTGGCATTACTTGTATTTTCTGGTTTTCTCAAACTTAAACTACTATTTCTCTTTCGAAATCCATGAATCCAATCTATACCAGCCAAATTAGTTTCATCCCATTTTGGTGGATATTTACATTTCAAAGCTTTAGCATAATCATATGCCAGCTTCCTGACTTGTAATAGTGTGAGCCCGTAATGCATTTTCGAACTTTTTTCAATGTATCTGTTTAATTGTGACTCTTCTTCAGTAGAAAATACTTGGTAACTTGTAAATTTAGACTGATATGAACGGCTCGTGTCAGTATTATTAGGTTTACCTTTTATTTTCTTTACCCGACTCTCCAAAGTTGAGGCCTTAATGTTATATTTATCCGCTGCTTTTCTGTAAGACAATTTTCCTTCCAAAACATCTTTTATTGCAGAAGTCATATTTTCTTCATTTATTAATGTGGACCTAGTCTCTTTCTTCTTGTAATTCCGCACCATTTTTGCAAATTTTCTGAAATAAAAATAAACTTATTAATATGGATTGTGATAGGGGGCACATTCGTACGCGTACGAATGTGCCCCTGGATAGGCGTACGAACCTGCCCCAAAGGTCAAAAATAAAAGATTTTTATCTACACATAAATCATTTGGGAAAACCCACAAAATATATAGATTATTATTATCGTGATCTTTGTTACTTACCAATGAGCAATAATCCAATACAATATCACACTTCACTTAAGTACAAAACATCCAAAAACATCGACAGAATATTTACTTTGAGCGTACAAAAACACGGCACGTCCTCCCGTGTCGTTCGCAGCGGCAGCACTGACTGCTAACTTAACGGACAACTGGCGGCCGTCTAGGACTACTCACACACGCAAAGTCGTAATAAATACGCTGTTCTAACAAGCCGTAGTAGTGACTGTACGAATCTTCCCCCTGTACGAATGGTGCCAATCTTCCCCTACCTATGATTTTTTTTATTATTTCATATAATACAACATTAAATTCAATGATAGAGTCGCGCCAAATCCATAATATATTTGGAAACTAACCAAAATATTGAAGGAGACCCACCGACCACCCAGAAATGGTCTGAAGTCTGCGGACTTCCATTTATCCGAATTCTTCACTACACAAATCTTGTCCACATTGAAGGCGTCATAGTGGGTAGCTTAACCAAAAGCAACAAACATATACCTACTTAATAAATATACTTAGTATTTATATAATTCTAATTATTTACAAATCCACATTTCAGCACCTATTCCTTGACAAGCTTTTTTGTTGCAAACTTACTACCACATTTCTTAATAGATGTTGACATCATATTAAGCAATTTAGACACTTTATATTCTAAAGTTCTCTTACCGTATTTATTATTATATTTTGCTATTATACCTATATCCTTCATTTGATTTAAATCTAATATGATGTTCGTGTCGCGGTCTTGCTTTATATTCATCCTTGAAAGTCAAGTATACAAAGTACGGGCGGATAATTCGTAAATAATTACACCTAACAAAAAATAAATTAAAATATTCGATGAAATTATGTTCAATGTTTAGACAATACAGTGAATGCCATTGAGTGAATGTAGATACCCCAACATTTCAACTTGCGACAGTTAGGTACTTATCAATAAACAGGTGACACAGGAGCGCTTGAGAGTATATAATATATGTATAGAGGTAGGTGGGTATATCTATGTAATATAAGATCATTCTATATATAATCACCTAGATATCATATTAGCAATATTGTGGGTGTTGCAGTACATAGCTAGGAAATCTATATACGTATAGTAAGACATAGTCAAGACGTTCTACCTCTCCCCATCCTCAACTGTCTATACGCACCACGCCTCCCAGTCTAAGCTCTAAAAAGTTATCAATAAGGTCAGTCAGTACATTGACTTTTCCTTCTACACTTGCATTGATTTTTAGCAAAGCATCTTTAAAAACTACAAAAAATACTTATTATTTATTGTATACAGACACAAAGTGTTAACATTAATAGAGTAAACCGTAGTTATAAAAAAAAGTTTATTGACCTGATTTTTTTCACTATTGGTAATACAGATGGAGCGAAAGAAGTGGAAGTAAGAATCTGACATATCCATAATATTATATAAGATATCTTCACCAGAAACTCGTCAGAAAGAGTTCATCGGTAGCCTGGAGGTAGAGTCTCGGCCTCGTGAACAAGGGGTCCGTGGTTCGATACCAGGTGCCGGCAAACTCCTCTTTCACGACACAAGCTTTTTTGTATAAGGTTGTATTTGGGTTTATAACAAACCCCGAATATATCTTTTTAAAAAAAAAAACCATCTGTATATGGTGTTTATTATGAAGTTGTCATACGAATAAACTTAGACGGCTCCAGAGCTCAATACAGTCGACCACAACTATAATACCGTAATTGATTAGTTGCCCTATTGTTTGATCACGTTAGATTAATCAATAGCTACATATGTATTTAGTCACAAACACTAGGGTAGACTTGAAGTTGACACGGACAAGGCAGGGGTGGTACGTAAATTGCGTTGAGTTATAATCTTTCAGAATAAAATTAATTGATAGGCAGAGAATAAATAATATTATTAATAACTATAGGATTAACATAAATAAAATAATATCAATGTTATATAAAGAACGCATCAAACTTTTTAGTATAAAGCACCTGCAATCTTATAATGTACACAAAAAGTTTCATTTTTATTGTGAGTCTTGATAAATATATATCGAAATTTAGAAGTGTACTACAAAATTATCACCTATCAAGGCTAGAATTGAACTGAATCCACTATTGGCGGATGTACACTTAATTATATAAAATAAGCAAAAGTTAAGAACACCTGAATATGACGTTAATGAAGGAATATTTGATACAAGACACGGCAAAATAATATTGTATAAGCCATGGCAGTAGTAAAAGCTTTATGTCAAGTTATGAAATAAATAATAATGAAGAATGAAGGTAGTATCTAAAAATAAGATAAGTTGGTGAAAATGAGAATATGTATTGCTTGAGATTGATAAGCATCTAGAACAGACAAAGTAACTGATGGCGTGGAGTAAGAAATGCTCTGGCATCAACTCCACAAATACATAGGTAGATTATATTGTGAACACTGTTTGATATACTGTACAATAGTAGCATTCACTCGAGTTGAAAGATAAAATTCAATGAAGATGTCTAAAATATACGTATAAGCAGATATTATGTGGTCTTTTAATATCAAGATAAATATTATTCGCACTTGGGATACATACCTATCAACTACAATAACAAATATTTTGATTATAAGGAAATAACAAATCCAGAGAATGTTTGTTTAAAATAAGTAAAGTAAATGTGTACCTACATAATAATAAATAAAAAAATAAACACAACTTATATTACGTAGTTATTAAAGTGTTGATGAGGTTAATAGTGTAGTCTGTTATGTCTATGTTAATATTCATCACGTGTACATATGCAGGTATTTTCATATTATATTATATTATATTACGTAGTTAATAAAGTGTTGATGAGGTTAATAGTGCAGTCTGTTATGTCTATGTTAATATTCATCACGTGTACATATGCAGGTATTTACATATTATATTACATTACGTAGTTAATAAAGTGTTGATGAGGTTAATAGTGCAGTCTGTTATGTCTATGTTAATATTCATCACGTGTACATATGCAGGTATTTACATATTATATTACATTACGTAGTTAATAAAGTGTTGATGAGGTTAATAGTGCAGTCTGTTATGTCTATGTTAATATTCATCACGTGTACATATGCAGGTATTTACATATTATATTACATTACGTAGTTAATAAAGTGTTGATGAGGTTAATAGTGCAGTCTGTTATGTCTATGTTAATATTCATCACGTGTACATATGCAGGTATTTACATATTATATTATATTACTTAGTTATCAAAGTGTTGATGAGGTTAATAGTGTAGTCTGTTATGTCTTTGTTAATGTTCATCACGTGTACATATGCATTATGCAGGTATTTACATATTAATATATAGTGCAAGGTAGCTATGTGATACAAAGGTTGCATACATCCAGGGAGTCGATATGAACATTCAACGATTGAGTAAATTATTTTCGTTGGCAAAATAAATAGCACCTACACACGTTGGTTAAATTGGTAAATATATTAATGACAATATAATGTGAAAAGCAAGTACAAACTAAAAGTGAAATAAGAATAAAATAATTTAGCACTTTTTTATTAAGTGGGTATACAATATACCTATAAGTGAGTGTTAAATATTAGTTAATTTATTTAATTGGCCGGTGTGTATCCAGCCGTTTAGATGGCGGTCTCATAAGCCACTTACGGGTATGGAGGCTGGTTTGTTGACGACCACAATATCCTCATCCATGTGGACTACGGTGATGGGTTGGCAGGTCACCGGCACCTCGTGTCTGTAATCCAATCCACAATTAGCTACTGACACATAGTTATTTTACTTTACAAGATACACACGCCGACCGAACCACGCCACACCCATGATTGTTGCTGAGCGTCTCCTTCAGATAGTCATTAGAGAAAGAGAAAGAAATATTACTGGTATATCCATCGCAATATTTTAAGGGACTTGACCAGGGGACAGTGAGTGTTTGTTTATAATATATTATTATTGCTGTGCATTGTGCTCACATAGAGTTAGTATACAAGTGCAGTGGTGAGAACTGGAGTTTGTTATTGTTACTTAACAGGATTAAATAAATTATGCAATCATTTTCACTCAATTACTGGTCATAGACAAATAGAAATGGATTTTAGACAAAACATGTGATGAAAAAGAGAAATCTTTCACCAAAATAGGTAAAATGGGATGCACTTAGGAAGGTAATATGCTATATTAAAAAAAACACTATATTCCTGCTGTGTGTATGTAGTGGTATACATATATTGTAATTATATATGTCAAGTGAAGGAGCAATACTCGAACATCATAATCATGAGGGTGGGGGGGGGTGTGGAGGGGGTGGTGGTATGGTGGTGGTGACTACAACATATACATATATTTTATTAATATACATTATAAATATTAACAATACAAAAGTCATAAAATATGTAGGTATATAAAGTAACAATAAATATCAAGATGATAGGCAGGTAGGTAAATCTTCACTTTTTCACAAAATTAGCGTTGGTATCATAATATGGACTAAGTGCACATAAGTGGAAAGTATAACAAGTACGCCTACATTGTAAGATAACATGAAGATTTCGATGTTAATTAGTAACAATGAAATTGTAAATAACACTTTGAAACTAATTCAACTCTAAAAAGAAACATGTTCTACTATACCTAATTATGTAGATGTAATAAAATGGGTATTCAATAAGAATCAATCATAAGCAGGCATACGAGAGGATAGACAAAAATGCGTAAAATAAGATTACAGCTAACTGTAAGAACCAAATTATTTTTCATAAAGATTTTTAATTACAAAGTGAGCAACTATATCGATGAACAAATTTAATAACATCATAATATTGAAATTGTTTTCAAATCCATATTTCTAAATGTGAATATATTAACCATTTCCACATCGAATTTGAATGAGTGTAAAGAAAATAACATGTCTACAAAACAGAATGAATGTAACAAAACAATGGTAGGTACTATACAAAATATAACAGTGTTATTCTATTTATTCGACAGGTAATGTAAAGTAATATACCTACTAGTGGTACAACAGTATGCATGTAATATGTACATAAAAATTGATGCTTGTACAAGATTTAATTGACAAGTAATGTTTTTGTTGTGAAACAGTTGTGTATGTGTGTGTGTGTGAGGGTGTGTGTGTGTGTGTTAGATTGAATTGGTGCTCCGTAATCTCTGCCTGCTCCACAAGAGATACAGCGTAATTGTAAAGATAGATTTAATGCAAAATAATGCAAGATTCTTTCAGATAAGACATACCCATGTATACTCCAGTCTCTGCACACATTTTGTTGGCAATTCATTAGAAAACTATCACAAGGAGTTTGTCCAATAAGTTGATTATGCAGATGAGAAATTTGATGAGTAATATTTTTATATACCTACTTGAAACTACCACCCGTAGTGTTGAGAAGAGAATATTAGGAGCTCAGTTTACGAATCGATTAAGTTAGGCTTAAGCGCTTTATAGCATGGCTAGGATCACTAATTCCATCTCCTTCTCTTATGTTTCTCTCATACGAATCCTTTTCAGAGTGGATGACTGCACTACCAGTGCAGTTACTTCCCAATTAACTTTAGATGAGCTGACTCACGCAATTCAATCAACTGGTGACTGATCTCCTAGTCCAAACAACATTGCATATGTACTCATTCCTTAGACATTTTCCAACCCCTTTTCTCGTGGAGCTTTTGAAATTGTTTAATTACATTCTGGAAAATAGCTCTATCTCTGATTCAAGGAAGCAGCAAATAGTCATACCTATTCTCACACCTGGTAAGGATCCATCCTTAGGACAACCTTATAGACCGATTGTGCTATCCTGCTGCTTCCTTAAAATGCTGGAGAAAACTCAGCATCTCTGTGTTACGAATCAATTGCTCTAAGCATTAGGCCATAAGGTGTATGGGTACCCTCTGACTTACATCATTACAAGCTGTATTTTTATACCTACAGCGACCTTTAGTGACACCTGCTAATATTGTATACAACTTTGTAGCTATTGTCTCGCTTAGCTTATTGGATTCGGCCTTTTGACGACTGACCGTTGAACCTGCTGCTATACGACTGTAAATGTCGTCGTTGCATTTTTACCAGAGAAGTATTTTTTAGAGAAGTAAATTTTTTTTATTTCACTATACTTAATATTTTATTCAGCAACATACCGAATACAAAAATAAGAAGTATAAAACAATAAATTGTTATAATTTATAACAACAGTAATATTAATCATTATTGTCTTCATAATGTTGCTAAAACTGAAAACCGTTGTTAAGAACAATAATATTTTTGTACGTTTCATGGTTCACGTTCCTGATCCCTTAACAAAAGTCTATATTTTATAAATATAAACGGGAATATACACAAGCAGGTATAAAATAATAACAACAGAGAGATTAAAAGTGACAGAAGGAAACAGATAATTAAATTATAAAACCTTTCACAAAAACCATTGTGAAAAGTTTTAGATAAAAGATTTTGGAAACCGACTGAATAACATGCGGGTCGTGTATCGTGTAATCCTTTACACCTCGCGTTGTTTGTTACAGTGGTGGCTGCAAGGCAAGGAGTACGGCGAACAGTATAACCTTTAGAATCTGATAAGAACCGTCACTTATTAAGGGTAATAATTTATAGGACAGCTAAAGTATAAGTAATAATAACACAATCACTTGTAATTGAAATGGTAAAGTTATAATTGACAACACACGATATCTAATATTAAAAAGAAATTCAATTCTCATAATTTGTATTAAAGCATGCTTGAATTCTAAATGATAATAAAAAAAACTCTTGGTTGAACATTTGGATATTGGTGGTTTCAACAATGCATGCGGCAAGTAAAATTTTATTATGATCCGTTTTCGAATTTTGGAGCTATGACATGATGAATGATCAACATGAAGCAAGAAGAATTCAAATAAGGGTAATGCTATTATAACTCAACTATCTAGCAGTCCTTTATAAAACCAGCGATTTATTGTCACTGTGAAAGCATTAAATATAAGTGTTTAATTTTTATTAATTTAACATGAATTTCCACCAAATACTGTTGGTCAACAATATTGACCACATCTTTGATGATGATGATGATTATGGATGATTTTGTTTTGACGCCGTTTAACAGTCCCTAGACCGTCTCAAGGGCGCCTATTATTTTTATTTAACTATTATAAAATTTTGAAAACACAATTGTGATTGTCACAAATTTGATTAAAATGCGAGAATTTTATGTGAGTTCCATCCAATTCACGGTATTACTAATTGTCACAAATATTATTCACTAATATTCACATTTGAAATTTGAAATTTTTAACTATTTCAAAAATAATAACAATTTTAATAATAATAATAACAATAACTTTATCAATTTTTATGAACATTGGAAATGACACTACAGACAATAATAACATCGTATAATAAATTATTGATAAATCAGAAGCTGTGCATATTTATTATACAATTAGAGTCAAGAAGTGGTGCTGCGGGTTTATAAACTTTTTCATAATACCTACGCGTTCCCACGTGAACGTTTTAATAAAAGCCTATAATTTTGTTTTCATTCAGCTTTTTTTTTGTCTAAAATAATCCAATGTCGGTTCTTACGAAGTAATGGCCCTGGTTATAAGAGTATTTTTCACACACTTGTTGTGATTGGCGGATATCCGATTGTCGTTAGATCCTAAGCTATGTTCTGGAGGTAAGGGACTTGGAATGAGAAGGGGGTAGAAGAGAAAATGAAAGGAAAGTAGGTATATCAAAAGAGATTTAGATAACGTATGTAGGTATATGGGAATATAACACATGACATTACGTTCAAAGCGTATCTCAATAGTAATGTTACATAAAAGTACAATGAAAAATAAACTGTAAACAAAGGTAAAGAAACTTAGTTAAACATATAACATAAATAAAAATATATCTAATAACCAACCATCTTAACTACATCGTTATAAGGTTTACAGTAAATATATCTGTAAACATGTCAAACCTACATAATAGCTACATGTATAAAAATATCACAGTTTAAACACAAAGAAAAATTATTCTGGGCAAGGAAAATGTTTATAGTAGTAAAAACGTGGCCATAAATCATGATTCTTGATAAAATCCACATCATACTAAAGAACTCCAACGCAAATCGGGTGAAAGCTAGAAGAGTACAATCATTATCTTTATCATTTAAAATACCTTTGAGTTTATTCAATTTATCATTGCAAATGCGTGCAAACATCACATTAAACACTACCAGATAATGTAATGAAAAAAGGTTGACGGTTGAAGTTAACTGATAATAATATTATTGTATTTATTCAACGTTTTCTCTAAAACAGACACCTTCAACACAGCGGTACATACATAAAAGAAATATGAACAATTAGGTAAGTAGCCTTCTACCTGATGTAAATAATTAGATGGTAGGAACACGAATAGATTTTATGAAAACTTACTTAGGATAGTCACATAGATTAGAGAAAGATTATATATACCTACTATAAGTGTATGTGGTTACATAGGATTTCGTAAGATAGGCTGGCGTACAAGAATACACGAGTGGTGGCAGAGGAATGAGCAGACAATAGAACTAGGAAAGGAACGGAAGACAGGTATAACGTGGACTAGACATTGGCACGACACAAGACGAATGTTTTAGTATATGATGAGGAATGGTAGGGGGCTGGATAAGGAATGTGAATGGTTCTACGTTCATGTAATAACTACCTTTCTCCAATATATTTATGTATGAATATTAATTAAACAAAATGTTTTCGCGGTGTAATAAAAGGGTTTATAACAAAATAAAATAGATGATTTGTTTATCTATGACAATGATTTGAAAACTATAAATTTAAACAAATTTAAAAATATATATTGTATGCTCAAGTTCCTGGGATTATAGTTTTGATGCTCTAGAGCATGGGTGGCCAACCTTTTCAGCAGCTGGGCCAGATTTCAGAATGAAATTTCCTACCGGGCCGCACTCCATATAAGGAACATTTGAAAATTTTACTTCACCTTAAAATTTATACCCCCCCCCTTCGACAAATTTTCAAAATTGTATAGATATTTGAAATGTTTCAAATCTCCTGGTTTTCTTTAAGAATATTTTCTCAAATTACCTCTTTCAAAAAAGTAACGGGTACTTGTACCGATTATATAAAAAAAGGTGTATACAACCAAAATGCACTAAGTGATTTTAGTTTTGAGATGAGATCATGGCAGTTTAATGAATAAAAAAATGTCGAGATAAATACGAATTCGCCGCGTATTATTTTAACTTTAATTAAGATGATTTTGGTAAACAAATACAAACATAGGAAAAACGTTAATTACTTGAATAGTTTTTAATAATCCCGTGGAGCACCCGGTAAAGAATTGGTCTCCCACTCTTCTCCATGAGTTTTCGAGTGTCCTGTAAAAGGCAGGTTTTCGAAAAAATAAGACATTTTACATCTTAAATTCGGCGATGAGGTTTGCCACCCATCCTGAATGTCTTGAGTTTATGTTGGTACGGAGAAGACAGCTTGCATGTTTTATATGCAGCTGGTCTGCTGGCTACCCCACTTGTGGGATATGCCGTGATGGTATAGTAGTATAGTAGTAGTTTTTAATAATTTTTGTAGCACTAGTCTGATTTAGTGCGGTTTTGATTGCATACCCTTGATATGCTTCGCGGGCCGCACGTAGACATCCAACGGGCCGCATGCGGCCCGCGGGCCGCGGGTTGGTCACCCTTGCTCTAGAGTCTTGTTAAGCACATACTTTGGTTTTCTCTATAAAAGTCTATCTATTTATCTATCTATACCCTCACAACAAATCCCAAGCGGGGTAGGCCGAGAGAATGGAACGCTATGCCTTATCTTTACATACAATCTCTTCCACACGCGCGTCGATTTCTCTTATTTAATAGACGACCGTATTTGAGTACGTAATTTTCAGACGCCTGCCCTTCCTCACAAATGAAAATGTACATTTTTGACTGTAATGTGTTGGCGGTCGTGTGAATTAAATTAAAAAATCGAGTAAATTAAACTAAAAGATAGTTACCTGACATATATATTACTCATTGAGCAAAATTGTTATTTTACAAAAAAAAAACAACTTTGTGATTTCTAAAGCACGAACCGTAAAACCAATGTCCCCGCAGGAGAATATTCCAAAGCAATTAGTTTTTACGAGGTTGTAAGGGTGAGTAAATTGACAGGACACATTCAGTGTCTGCAGTAAAAAGTGTAGATTTGAAACGCTATATACTTAGAATATTTACTAATCTTCAAATTTGAGATTCCAAATAAATGATTGCTATTACAGTTTGAATTCAATGTTTCTATATTGGTGGAACTTATATCGTGACAGTGTCAAGCGGAATTAATGAACGTTGTCGATGGACACCGAAAGTGAGGACACTCTTAAGCATAGAGCCGTGAGCAGTGAGCGTTGTGACGCCTTTTTCACAATATTACCATAGTATAAACATGGTCGTCTAAACAAGATGTCTGCATAGTTTTGGAATATAATATGATTGAATAGTAATTACGTATTAGCAGTGTGTCTCTGCTGATTCAGTCACTTGTGCATTACAATGGACAACGCCAACTTGTGCTATTTAAATCTTACATTTAACTTACAACGTCTTAGATACAGAAATAATGTATCAGATACATCTTAAGCTTGAGGAAGTTTGATCACACTTCGGAATACACAGATCTCAATAAAAGACTGCTAGAGAGAGAGAGTGTTATCAAATCAGGATTCACCGGTATATCTAAGAGAATATTTTCCTCTACACATGGTCTGCCTCTCAGGTTAGTAAAAAATGGTCTTCTTACAATTCCTCACACCATACAGAATTTTTACAACTTCATTTACGGTACGTGAGCTATTGGAACTAACTCCCTTCGGAAATTTGCACATATTCGCCATTTTTTATTTTCAAAAATAACATTTTGCGGCGTTAAGGTTTTTTGTCTCCGATTGATATTGCTAGGTTTTCTACTGTTTCTTCTTCTCTCTGCTTTATTGCACAGAAATCACTTTTTGGTTGACTGGTAGAGGTTGTACCTACTGCAAAAAGTCCGCTTTTTGAAAGAACACTTTTTGTATTATGTGTAAATATTGCAATATTAATAATTGCTCTGTAAATTAAGCATTATTATCATCATATGAGAAGTATGATTGTGTCATTATTTTGAGGTGCTTTGGTATGTATGTGTGTCTAGTGGTGTGTGGTGGGTTATAATATAGATTCATATGATATGATATGATATGTATCAGTTGCCCATTGATACCGGTAGGTAGGTAGGTAGGTACCTGTTGCGTATTTCTGATGGAGTCGACAATATAGTTCAATACCGTACCAACAAATACTTATATTGCTCACGATAGTAACAATACATTGTGTTCAAGTAAAATGCGTTTCTAATATTGAACGAATATTTATGTAGAAATAAGTTAGATATTACCTCAGTGTAATACAATCCAATTAAAAAACATACAAGCAAATGTTCTTTGTTAAAAATGGGTATTATTTTGTTTTTAATAAAACATGTATTAAAAATGTGCAGCTGTTTGTATTGGCTTAACAATTAAGCTTATTATGTATGTGTCTAATTACTTTATTTCTAAGACAATGGAATTGAATGTTATACAATGTGCAATGTATGCATCTATGTTTATGCGTTAATATACCTGTGTACAACATTAGCCAATAAATCATTGTGCCTCAATCTGTAATCTGGTGGAACTCTGTCGTAGTTGACAGTGAGGGTGCCGGCGCGTACGCAGCGCTCATACTCGGCTGCTGGATGCGCTCGAAACTCTCTAGCAAACACGTCTAGAATTCTTTCTCCCACCCATCTGCCCTTGGTGAAAGTTGTGAAGGTAAAATAGTATGGGTACACTTTACGGAGACCTGAAAAAAAGTAACAACAGTGAATTAGATAAAGTATCTGCATATTTTAACTATTAATCTATACCAAATACAGGCTAAGAATAATAATATTTAATTTAGTTGGCGTGGAGAAAATGGCTTGCATGTTAATTAATTTATTATAAGCAGCTGGTCTGCTGGCTACATCACTTGTGGGATATGCCGTGATGGTGTAGTAGTAGTACAAATATAGAGATATTATATATATGTAAACTTATAGATCATCTGACTAGTGATTGTCGACCCTTCACTGCGTAGCACCAAATATTTTTTTGTGAGTGACATTATAAACTCGGTAAGTAATAGAATTTGTAATTGTAAAACACTCAATCATAATCAATTCAACGGCATTTAAGAAAGTGAAAAATATTACTTCACGTTGCACGTGTAGTAAAGTTGACAACACTTGAGATGCGGTGCGTCATCATTAATATAATATAAGGGACGTGTAGTTTCATTTTGTTTTATTTTTATTACTTAGAAGAAGTCATGTACATGTACACTGACGAATGGTTTGCGTGATATTAGCTTAGCTTATCAAATTACCGTGTATTTGTAATCCAATAGGATATATGAGGAGGTTTTATCTCAGAAATATTACATATACATTGATAATCATGTTACAAGATTTCAGCGCTAGACAAGGCTTGACACAGAGGCTAAGCACGGCTGTCAGTACTGAAGGATTGAGAAGTCCAAATTTATTGAGTAACACGGGCCTTGGGTTATCCCAATACCATGTGACACTTCCACATAACACGTATTAAACATTCATTCTATAGACATGATAAGCCCGTGCAAAGCCACAGAAAAGGTTTCCCCTAAACTAGTGACTGTATCATCGTAATTTTCTAAATCTCGCAATATTATATTACTTTTAAGGGAAGCTAGTTCACTTTTATTTTTTAAGTTCAAGTTAAACTAAAAATGTATAACACAAACATTCTTTTAAAACTTTTGGAAAGCACTCGATGATGTTGATTTTTTGAAGATTATGAATATATTATATCTATTTGGCATTCATATAAATAATAATATTCTCTCAAGCCCATAAACATCGGAATACTAAAACTGTTTGCGTAAGTTTTACGTCATCGCTATAATATAAATGAGATTAGCCTCAAAAAATACCCTTCACGGGAATGATATGCATACAATGGAGAAGTGCTTCAAATATTATTTATCTTCCGCATGGTAAAAACATGCAAAATTATGTATACGATGCCGATCGTGTCTGTTGAAATAGCTTTATTTCTCGGATATTTCAGGAGTCCAAGGACTCCTATTTATCCGTTTAGGTGACAATTTATTAATACTTGAACTCTCTGTAGTCTAATACCACTATGCCAGTGTTGGCATCTCCGATCCTACCACGTCAGTGGGCGGGGGACCCGGCCGACGTAGCAGATCCCATCTTGAGACCCACACATCCACGAATGCCTTAAAGCGTGAAGCGTTTGTGGCATTTAAAAACACTTCCCCAAACCAGATGGGTCGAGGAGTGTCAACAGTCATACCCAGAATCATTTTGCCGATCGTGTCTATTGTCAGTTTCTATAGTTCGGATTAAAAGAAAGATTTAGTGACTAACATCGTCCGGTGCGTGAAAAAACTCATCATACAACAGCGCCAAGACGTCTAAAATTGAATCCGACAAAGACAGAATCTACGAGTAATGTCTCTGTGTGGGTTTGAAAAGGGTAAAACATACATTTTCGTATTATGCTGTCTATTGTGAACATCAGATACATTATAATTATACGAATTGTAAACGATGGATTTAGCAATTCGTTTAGCCTAAAAAGATGATCGTAACAAAGAAATGTAAGCTTTTTAGCCTTGAGGATCGGACAGAAATTTTAAATAAATTAAACCACAACTTTTACTTAGTACCTAATAGTATCATAGAAAGG
The DNA here is from genome assembly GCA_947579605.1 of Athripsodes cinereus. NCBI lineage: Eukaryota > Metazoa > Arthropoda > Insecta > Trichoptera > Leptoceridae > Athripsodes > Athripsodes cinereus. Next base: position 8,616,506 of record OX388305.1, read on the forward strand.
CGGCAGAAAGAAACAGATAAGTCCCTCATTGTGCGACGGATATTAGAAGCAAATCGAAGTAAATTTGAAAAGCCAACAAACGTAAATTAAACAGCCAAAGCTAAAGAAAACGTATTACCATATTGAGTAAACAACGAAAATTATATAATATTTATGAGAGATTATTGTTCGTGATCAAAAAATAAAAATACATATTGGAAGATAAATGATGTGAAAAAAGGCAAGTATTCAGAGTACTCGAGATAATGAGTGGACAATTCCTGAAAACACTTACAAAATTATCTAAGTATTTATATTTACTTTTTATTTATTTATACATAATTAACGGCACATGTTATAGGTATACTAAATATACACAACGGTAACTAACATTTAAACATATAAAGGGTATATATAATTATAATAGACACAACACAACTGTATTACACGGAAATTGTAACAGTATAACAACAGTCTAATTTTATCTAAGCCGAGTAGCACAAGCTTGTTCATCAAAGCCAGGTAATCAATGTTCTCTACTGGTATCCTTAATTCGTAGTTCGTAATTCGTAAAAACCTCAAGATTTTTTTCTGTACTCTCTCGGAACCCATATTGCAGTGTTATACTCCAATAATGGTCTCACGAGAGAAACAAAAGGTATTCTATAAGACTGAATCTATTGGAAATCAGTCACCAGTCTGAAAACGAAACCTTAAGTAAATCCACTTGACATCTCCTTACTATATTACATAAATAATTATACTCGAGTACAACCACAGTAGTTACACATCACATTACATGCACTTCTAATCCAGTAAATGAACAAATGAGAGGCATTAGCACAGTGCATCATTAAGCACTAGGGTGGTTCTAAGAATACATATCTCCAAATAATATTAAACATGGCATACTTGTAGAATGTGAAGCCTTCATCTTATGTACGAGTATGTACGTTTGTGCGAAGCAATACGTAAGTAAAGCATCGTTTAAATTTAGATAAATACACTGTTTTTGTCAAGACATTAAGTTTGCTTATATTCAGGAGCATTGATTGGTATAATTTATTGAATCAAGATCACACTCTAGTATGGCTATGGTGTGGCATGTTTCCTTTCCTGCCTCGGCTAGCTGAATTTAGTTTTTGATAAGTTTTTCGCGACGAGGTATGTATGTACAGATTGTCTTTGAAAGAATGACAAAGAGGATATACTTGTCTGAAAGGAGGGGTGTGAGAAAGCACGGGCGTCCGAGAACTACATGGCTTGATCATGTAGATCAAATTCTCAAAGACGGCCGTGTTTTGAGTAAGAGAAATCGACGTGCGTGCATGAGAAATTGTATGACTGTTGAAGAAGCAAAAGAAGTAAGTAAGGACAGATCCATATGGCGTTCCGTTCTCTCTACCTACTCCACTTGGGATACGGCGTGAGGGAATAGTTAGATAGAATTTTTTTGTTGTTCAATTCTCTTCCGTGGAGCACTCGGTAAAAAAAAATGTTTTCCCACTCATTTTCTGTTTTTCTCTGTAAATGGCAGATGTTCGAAAAAATAAGCCTAGACATTTTTAACCGAAATTTAAAACTGACATTGTTAATTATTTAAAATCACATAACTGACATAGAGCAATCGAGGTTTGCGATCTGACTTGTGTACTGTACTTTTGTAACGATTTTTTTTATTATATTGACTCACATTATTATTATTCTTATCAGCTTTTTGACTGTTTTATTTCATTGACCATTTTTGACTGTTGAATTTTATTTAATACTTTTAAATGTTTAATTCTAGTGTATTATGTGAACTTGATCATTTTAATCATTTTTTGTTAATCTTTACATTTTTCTACTGATATTAAATTTATTATATTTGAATTTATTTATTGTCTTAACTGTTTAATGGTTTATAATCTACAATTGTGTGTTAATTTATTGAGTCTATTTGATAATTCTTGATTCTTTATATATTTCTAAGCTCAATGACGTGTATATGTGTGAACTTGAAAGTCTTATATTCGAACATGTAAAGGGTACGTGAATAAATAAATAAATTTTATATCTTAAATTCAGTAAAAAGATTTGTCTCATCAGAATGTCTTAATTTTTTGTTGGCACGGAGAGGACAGCTTTCATGTTTATTACTGATGCCGTTTTGGTATCGTAGTAATAGACTTTTAAATAATAAATTACTGAATAAATCAAGGCTCCATGTTGCTGCTACATGTTCCACAAATAAAAAGAACACTTGCAAATAGTTAGATTCGTGCATGGTATACTAAAAAATACATAGTTATATAGGGACTTGTAAGTGGATGTTCGCACATTTATTATATCGTTTTATGGATCTCTGGGGAATCATTCAAACAAAACATATAATAACATCTGGAGACACAAAAAAAAATTAAAATCTTTTTCAAGTGTGTTCTTCAATATTTCAGGAATTTTTCTAATTACATTATTTTTCAATTACAACAAAATTTTCTCAGACAGCTGAAATTTACGACAATGCAACCTGATTTTTTTGGTGATCATTTGTAGCTGTGTTTTATTATTTAATACTTGAGTTTTGAAACAAAACATTAACTAGCATTAAAATTAATTAAAATATAATTCCCAATAAAGCTTACATTCCCGTATTTGATAATGTTTTGCTACTTACCATTTTCAATATAATAAGAAGTTTCGTTGTATCGGTCATCAGTAAAGCCAGGCCTCTTAGCTTTAAGTGCTTTGGTCTCCAATTTAGCCTGTAAAGATAAATAATATAAAATTTATTGTTAATTAAAAAACATGACTTTTTACTCAAATTTTAATGCGAAAAACCTGGAAGAAATATAAATAATAAATTAAAAAAAACAATATTTAATAATAAAAGGCAACGAGAACATTACAGTAGGTAATAAAAGAGTTTAGTTAGGATGACCTATAATACAAGAGATGACCACCGATGCAGCTGTGAAGGTCTTCGGTTCCACACTACACGAATAAAACTCTGGAGTGATGTTAATTATTTATTCGTATTATAATATTAAATCGCAAACACAGATGCTATGATATTACAGGTATGATTATGTATTGGAGATGTGTGATAGTAGCTGGAGCGGAATGTGCGCTCTAAGATGTATGATGGAAAATGGTCTCAATTATTTTGTTTGCATATGGTTTTTATGCAGAATGCAATATGTGGGTGTGTCAGTCGGTACCACCCTTATTTGATAATGGCCAATAACAAGGTTTGCTAACTCTTAAAATTTAACCAATGAAATACTAGAAAATGTTATAATATTTATAGTTACATCCCCTTGTATTATTTATTTATTCCTTGGAAACACTTATTGTGCAAGAATAAGCTTTCTCTTCTATTGTTAGACTTTACCCTTTTGTGTTATTTACACAATAGCTTGCAGGTGCTCGATATATCCAAACAATATTAATTGTTAAGTTTTCTGTTGCATCATTGATTATGCTACAATATTATGGTGGTCCAGTTATTATTAAAAAAGGACAATATCAACATTTGTCTATTCAATACTACAGACAATACCAACTCTAAACTATTTAAAATATAATTTCAAAAGAATTTCATCCTTTTCAATTTAGTCTTATTGTTACAGTTCTAATTGTACGTTTAATTTATTAGTTGCATCTGCTTCTATTCTAAGTAATCTCCTGGTAGATACCTAACACACCTCCCTCATCAAGTTGAGTTATCGGGGAACAAAAAAATAACTCAACGCTCACATATCTCCAATGACACACAAATAATTACAAATTAGTAAAATTTCAATTCTTAATTTGCTACTTACAATGTATGTATATTCCTAATGCATTGGTTACTTGCAGTTGGGATAAATGACCTTTATTGGCAAGTAACACCCGCTTACAATACTAAAATTTAATGCAATTCAGCATAATCTATATTTTTATCTAATTTACCATACAGTTCTTAGTAAGTAGGTATTCTTATTATCAGTAAGTGTTCAATTCTTAATTTCTAGATACAATATTCCTATCGCGTTGTTCATTCGCAGTGGGGATAACAACCCTTTATTGGCGAATAATTTACGCGTTACATATGATTACAACATTAAAATTATAATATTTCAATTATTAGCTTATCAACCTACAATTAATGATTAATAATCAATTTCTTACTTCCTAATTACAATATGTATTCCTATCAAGTTACATAATATTTAACGACATTCTTTGATTCTTTACTTTGACTTATCATTATACTTAAGTAAGTTACAAAATTCTTAATTGTAAACTACATTCTACTTTCATTAGCATATTGTTAATTGTGTAGGATGGTTAAACTAAATTGTTTTTTATTTTATAATTCATACTTAACCATACATATTTTTATCATTTTACTATACATGTTTTAACCATTTACTATACATGTTTTAACCATTTATTATACATGTTTTAATCATTTACTATACATGTTTTAACCATTTTATTATACATGTTTTAATAATTTTACTATACATGTTTTTAATCATGCTATGGCACATGGTTTAATATGAAAGCAATAGTCATTATAATCTTGATACAACAATTTTTATACTAAGTTGTAACTTAAGATTTAACATTACAATTGTAACAATTTTTCCTTATACATGATAATAGTCATTACATTTTAGATTTTCTTATCTGACATGTCATTATAGCATACATATTCTTTATTAATTAAACACACATATATGCAATTTATTATTCTCTTTGTTAACTATAGCGTGTCTTTTGTTACAATCTTATACAATAAGGTATCATAATATTCTTAAATTAGTTACATGTACATTTCTACATTTTTACTGACTAACGTTGGCAGTATTTAGCCGCGCCGACCTTCTTAAAGGCGTATTCGGGTTTAACTCAGGTAATTCTATGCTGGAGTTAACCTCCTCCTGATAATTATCCGAAGAATTAGATTCGCGTGAATGAGGTGCTTTTTTGTTAAAGCATGAGTATATCATTTTTGTAATTGGATTTACCTTTACTGAAGGGTTACGACGATGAGGATTTTCACCTTCCTCATTATCACGAGAACTTCCTTCGATCTCGGATCGTCTCCTATTCATAACTACACGCACAATCCGTTTAGTTAATTTATAAATTATTACTCCGCCGATAATACTACCGACTGCAATTCCCAGATAGTGAAAAATATCATATTTTTTCACTACGTCCGGATGATTTAAGAGAGTATTTAAATCGTCTTCAACTTTTCCCAGCTTATTCGACGTATGTTGAAGTTCATCCAGATTAACATCTAGAAGACGTACGGAGGGAAAAATCAATTTTTCCTCACTCCGGTTTCTATTCCGATGACGACAGCAATCGTCCTTCAAGATATCAAAATTTGGGATAAAATATTCCACTGAACTGGAAAAGCTCTACTAGGTATCAATCTAACCGTTGGCAAATATATTTTACAATTTTCATTTAAGGTTATAATACCAGTAGTATCTAAAATTATCGGTTCTCTAAGTGTCGAATTACATATTAAATTCGCACTTTCTGGGTTAGGTAACACGAACATCCAAGTGTTCGATGCCTTTAATTTATAAAAAAGCTCCATTTCGAACTTTACTATTCTAACATCACATAGTTCCGAGATCCCCTTGGTCATCGGATCTAACATGCTAGTTTCACAGCTAGGTCTAGCTGATTTAAGAAATAACGTGTTCATATTTTTACATATGTACGTCAGATGTTGAACGCATTTGCAATCCAATAATTCATTAGAGACTGTATAAAGGTCATTTACGTCACTTAAAAATAAGTATTTATATGAGGGTTGTATGAATAAGTATTCATCTCCGTTCCTCACAGGAAATGGTAACATCTGATACAACTTGTAAGAGAAGTTATTAATCAAAGGGTTACTCAAAACAAAGACTAATCTATTTTTGTAATGATATACTAATACATCACTGAGGTCGAGAATCAGATTAGCATTATGATTTTCTAAATCATAAGGATATGAAGTACCTATCGGGAGTCGATGGAGAGAGCTCCTCAATGCTTCTATAAAGTTAATTGGTTCGATAACTTCCGGATGTACCCGATTTAGTCTAGCAAATAAAATTGCTTCCGTAATTGTTCGAATTTCGGCTTCCGTGGTAGATATAAAATATGACAATGTCATCATATGTTGCATTACATCGTTTGTTTCCTCGAGAGTTAATCTACTTCTAGCCGCTTTTTCCATATAGGAATGGAAACGTTGAATATTATCATTCAGGGTTTCATCATTCAACTTTATATTATTCATAGTATTATTAAATAAACCAATCGTCGATTGAACAATTTGTGTTTGTTCTTTTAATAAATGAATGGTTTGTTTGTCGTCATTTAATAGCTTGTCAATAACACTTCCATAGTATTCGACATCGTTGTTATCTGCTGTACCAAATAGTACTTTTAGGCCGCTGCCAATAGCATTTATCCACCCTCTTCTTACACGAGGTTGCTCTTCGCGATTTATCATATCTAATAACGCGTTATATCTTCCGCGAATTACAGGTACTGATGTGTTTAAGATTGGAGGCATGTGTCTACAAATAGAATACAGCCCTTCTCGATTACAAACACTTACAGTATCTTCCTGTATTATTTCGATTAATTCAATCCTATTTTTAATTGGTTCTATATCTACGTAAACAAATAATTTCCACACATCGTGAAAAAATCTTGCATTTCCCAAGACTTCGTAGAACATTCCCGGCGATGCGGATATGTTCCGAATCTCGTAAGGGAAGTTCATTCCCCTTGCAACTGCAATACATAGGATCAGCACGTAACTCCTGAAATAAATGGTTTGATCCGGTTATTGTGTATCACAACTTCCTTGTTCCTAATTCTAACAGTGACATTTACATTTGAATTAATCTTAGTTATTACATAAGGTCCGTCATAATTCGGAGTTAATTTCTTAGACTTATTCACCTTATTTGCCTCATTCTTAATTAACACTAAATCTCCTACGTTATAACTAAAGTAAGTCTTAATCTTATTATCGTATCTACTTTTTACAATTTCCTTATTTTTTATAAGGTTTTCTCGAGCGACCTTTTGGCTCGTTCGCAACTTAAACTTAAGCTCGTCTAAGTAATCATTATACGTGTATTTAAAAGTGGGATTTTTAATAATAGACGTTGGAAGCTCTGGTTTAATTCCATAAACCAATTCATATGGTGAGAACCCAGTAGCAGTATGAGGTGTTGTATTATACGAATACATTGCGATATCTAACCAAGTGTCCCAATCAAATTGGCTTGGCGAAATATAATGTTTGAGGTAGTCTGCTAATGTTGCATGGCTGCGTTCTAACGCACCATTGGTCTGAGGATGGTACCCAGATGTTTGAATTTTATCTATTTTAAATATTTTACACAGTTCTTTAATGATTTTAGATGTAAATTCGGCTCCTTGATCCGTCAATATTTTACTAGGAATTCCGAAAATACTAATGAAATTTGAAAATAGCTGTCTCGCAATAGTTTCTGCCTCATGATTAGGTACAGCTATTGCTCGCGAATATTTTGTCAAATCATCTTGCATGGTTAAAATAAATTTATTTCCATTTTCTGTTAACGTAAGCGGACCTACAATATCCAAGCTAAGCTTCTCAAACGGTTTTTCACTGGTTGAAGTAATTTCTAATGGTTGAATATTCTTCTGCCTAAGAATTTTATTTTTTTGACATTCAATACAGTGCTTGATATATTTTCTTACATCATTTTTCATGTTAGGCCATCTATAATAATTTTTTATTCTTTTTAAAGTTCTATGATAACCCGAATGACCTCCCATTGGGCGATTATGAAATTCAACTAACAATTGAGGAATTTCGTCCTCACTAGGAATTATAATTTTATTCTCATAAATAAGTACTTGAATACGTGTACCCGCGAACAAATATTTAATAATTAATTTAACCTTATGCCATGCAAGAGTTCTGAATGCGTCATCCAACTTAGGTATAGAAATTGTATCTATACCTTCTTGCAAAAGTTTCACCTTAAGGTTTTTGAAAGCTTCGAATACGTCCTTAAATGATAAATTATCCCAGAAATTTTGTTTCATAATTATAAAATAACAATATCTATTTTTAAGGTTTGATCTTAATACATCATATACACATGTTTCCTTAATTATAATTTCATCATAGTTATCAATAATATCCTTAACTTCCGCAGCTAATCCGCGTGACATTTCTTTATCATTACTTATATATACAACAATATTATCCTTTGAATTAATTATATTTTCATCTGACTCCTTAATATTTGTGCAATCTTTATAATCATCCTTATAATGACATTTTATAAAATCCTCATAAGTATCATGCGAAGTATCATGAATAAAATTTAATACCTGATTATCTAAAGTTATCCTTGACAACGCATCAGCATTGCTATTTAATCTGCCTTCTTTATAAATTATTGTATAATCAAATTCTTCCAACTTTAATCTCCAACGAGCCCTTAATGGGTCCTTACAATTCATTAACCACACTAGTGGTCTGTGATCCGTATTTATTTCTTTTTCTACTCTACTTTCTCTTGTCAAATCCCGTTTTTCAGGATTCCGTATGACAAAAATATCATATTCAGATAACGGTAATAACTCTAAGGATAATTCTTTTACTTCTACAGGTTTTTCTGTAGTATTTACTATCGATGAGATTGCATGTGAGTCATCAGAAACATTCGCTATAGATCTGCACAAATATACACCAGGAAGTAAATCTATTTCAGGAATAATTCCTTCACTACAACTATTTGCTACATGAAATCTTATATACACTTCCGAACGTGGCGGAATTATTAAAACATTATCATTACTTTTCAGCTTAAACAATATAGGTAATTCTATACTACAAAATTTCAACAGATTTGCTTCGTAGTCTAAGTGAGCTCCTACATTTACTAGAAAATCATTTCCAATTATACCATCAAAAGGTATATTTGTGTTTGAAGGTATTACATGAAATTTATGTATTAACCTCTTCTTATTAAATATCAACGTAATATCAAGTGAACCCATCGTTGTTATCGGATGTACGTTCACATTTAAACCCTTTAATTTAATTTTATCTACTTCATTCAATTTATATTTTTCACATATTGATTCTCGTTTAATCAATGATATATCTGCGCCGGTATCGATTAGAAATCTTAACTTATCATTAGTTTTCGATACGTTACTAGCTATATATACATATGGTGAAGTATTCCTACTACTTATTGTAAAAACGCTACTCGTATTGAGTTTTGAGGTTCCGAATGAATCGTAGCGACATTCTCCGGAGTCATCGAGTTTAAAGACTCGACAAAATTAATATTTTTGGCCTGCTGGCTCGCAGCTTTCGCTGTATCGGTTACCTTATTCCCTTCTTTTCTTAATTTATTTTTTAAATGATAACAATTTTCCTTAATATGGCCTTTCCTACCACAAAAGTCACAAGAGACTATTGGTTTATAGTTACTTCTACGTGAGTGGCTTTGTTGGGTAAGCATCACTCCGCGCGATTTGTTCGAATTATTTCTAAAAGAATTTTCATTAACCTGTTCACTAGTAGATTCTCTTAAGCGTTTGTAACAATTTGACTGATTATGTCCTGTTTTATTACAGAACGAGCATTGCGTTGCCTTTTTATGCAAATTTTCTCGATCGCTGTTAATTTTTGCTTCATTCTCCATTCTTTGGCAAATAGTTGAAGCCTCAAGGTATGTTTTGGGCTCCTTCATAGCAAGCATTTGTCTAAAATGTGATGCGACACCACTGAGAAATGTGCGTAAACAAAGGTTCGTTTTCATTTTTAACATACCCGGTTTAGTTATTGGATCCTCATTTTCGTGGTTAATGGCATTCACTAATGCATTATCCAGCATATCCATACGCAACGTGAACTCTGTAATGGTTTCATGCGGTAACTGTTTCATCGTTTGCGCTTCTAAAATTAATTCGTCTAGTGATCTTACAGGAGAAAAATAGTCTTTAAGAATTTCTTTAAGACTTTGCCAAGTTGGCGTAACTTTAATTGATACCATTATTTTAGCACGTCCAGTTAATTGTTTTCGGGCAAACGCCAATAAAATTGGTTGCTGATCTTCGGTTGCTAGTTCAAATGCAGCATCCGTATTAGCTATAAATTCGTTCAATTTTAATCTGGACCCATCGTAAATGTCTATCCAACGGAAAAGTGTGGATAGGCTGTAAAGAGGTTGTTTTCCTCCAATTTCCATGTCCAAATCATCTGAATGCACAGATTGATTTACCTTAGACATCTTCGCAGATAACGAATTAAATAATGTACTTAGAAAATATCGATAATAAAGAGAATTTATGTTATAAGAGAATAATTTATATTATAAAAATCTAGTGAAAAATTAACTGTATTTATAATATTGATATTTGTTATAAGAAAAGAATTATCTATTTGTAGTTTAATTTTGCAATTAAGTTGATTTAACGATAAATGAATTTATACATGTATCTATATATAAAAGTAAGTTAGATATGCAATAATTCCAACAATACACAATATCAGTTGAAGCGATTCAAATAAATGTTAACATAATTTGGTAATTAATCGATCTATAATTGCAATTTAGCCCTACGGTTTTCAACACCGCTTGGTATATTATATAATTGAATACAAGATAGTAATGGAATAGCAGTCTAATGCTTTAAAATGTTATAACTTAAATTTTAATCGATTAATTAACAATTTTATCATTCCTAATAGGAAGCAATAATTCACAGTTCACATACAATAATTCGGCATTTGATTTACGCTTTACCGATATAATATTTTGCACAACAGTTAAATTATACAACTGAGTATTTACTCTATAAAGAAAATTTCAATTTTATCAATTCACATAACCTCGTTTAAATTGATTTTTAGCATGAGTATAAAATTTCAAATATGTACATCCACATACTAATAAAATAATTACAAGGTAATTTACAGAACCGAGTTATAATACTCGTTTTAATTTTCTGAACCGAGTTTTTGCACTCGTTTTAATTTCAGAATAAAGTATGAGTTTTAATTTAATTTATTTACAACCTCATACGTATTTATTAATTTCCAGGTACCTGATATATATTTATTTATAATTTTCTGCAGTTTATTATTTGGGATTTATTATAACCCAATTTAAATAAGTTGAAAATCACAAAATCTAAATAATTGGTGCAGTTCCTGACATATGTATTAATGCACCTTACGACCATATGCCAGTTTTAACGGAATCCCTTTTCCAACCTGGAATATTTCCAGTTTTAACGTGATTTCAACAATTATTGCGCTACCTGATATAAGTTTTTTATGCGCGAACAACTTATACCAGTTTTAATTAGAGATTCCTCAGATATGAGACATTAATTTTCCTCTGATTTAATTTGAGGTATCTGAATAGAATTCAGCAATTTATATTATAATTTGAAATTTTATATTCAACATATCATTATCTAATGCTCAATCTGTTAAATTTGAGGTGTTACATAAATAAAATTCCTCAAAGGTTTATTTTAAATTGAAATTTTACATCCAACATGGAATGGGCTATAAAAACAATTCAAAATATACTACTATCTAATATGGATTTACAAGTTGTAGTCAACGTAAAATGAGCTACTGTCAATAAATCATATTATAAAAATAAAAACCCTACCTTATATTATACATCTGCGATGTGCCTCGTCGCTGATCAGGCGATTCTGCGGTGGTACAGGAAGTCCAACAACGTGACTTGAACAGACAAGACTAGCGTAGGAATCTTGATCTGCTGCAGCCTCTTCCAAGATGAACCCGGTCTCGTCGACTCTGCCGTCAGGAAAACTTGGGCTGGGTTCCTGGTGTGTGGTGTAACCTTTTGAATCTCTTGAACTGCTAGATCCTTGGACGTCTCCTTGGAGTCTGCTGATCTTCAGAGAGAGTGTGGGTGTTTCTCTCAAACCGATGGACCGTTTTATGCGTATCAGTGTGTTTATCGCCCGTTTTAGATAACTTGATGTGATTAATTACTGCGCGACGATACTCCTATGTCGTTTCCTGGGTAACTTAGAAAGATGTAATTGAGTAATTAATTACACAGCAAAAAGTTCAATCCAACGCGATAATTTGATAATTTACTGCACGCGATAAAACGTAGAGATGATCCCGTCGCTGCCACCAGTGTGAAGGTCTTCGGTTCCACACTACACGAATAAAACTCTGGAGTGATGTTAATTATTTATTCGTATTATAATATTAAATCGCAAACACAGATGCTATGATATTACAGGTATGATTATGTATTGGAGATGTGTGATAGTAGCTGGAGCGGAATGTGCGCTCTAAGATGTATGATGGAAAATGGTCTCAATTATTTTGTTTGCATATGGTTTTTATGCAGAATGCAATATGTGGGTGTGTCAGTCGGTACCACCCTTATTTGATAATGGCCAATAACAAGGTTTGCTAACTCTTAAAATTTAACCAATGAAATACTAGAAAATGTTATAATATTTATAGTTACATCCCCTTGTATTATTTATTTATTCCTTGGAAACACTTATTGTGCAAGAATAAGCTTTCTCTTCTATTGTTAGACTTTACCCTTTTGTGTTATTTACACAATAGCTTGCAGGTGCTCGATATATCCAAACAATATTAATTGTTAAGTTTTCTGTTGCATCATTGATTATGCTACAATATTATGGTGGTCCAGTTATTATTAAAAAAGGACAATATCAACATTTGTCTATTCAATACTACAGACAATACCAACTCTAAACTATTTAAAATATAATTTCAAAAGAATTTCATCCTTTTCAATTTAGTCTTATTGTTACAGTTCTAATTGTACGTTTAATTTATTAGTTGCATCTGCTTCTATTCTAAGTAATCTCCTGGTAGATACCTAACACAGCCAACTGGCCGAGGAATTTGCCGTTGAATTTTTAAGGTCGGAATGCCTTATGCATAAAAAAGTGAAGATTGAAGTATGAGTTGTACATCTTTTTGATTATCAAGATCAGTGGAACACACATTAATTAGAAGACAAATCTCTTCACCCCGCAAAGCACAATTCAACCTAATTTCATATGTTATAATAGAAACACGTCCACACGTATATATGATAATCAAATACACGTATAATTATATGATAATACGAAACCAATATTACATCATGAAACAGATTCAATATCGGGGACACTATATAAATAAATGGAGAAGGTATTGGATATTATGTACGTAGATATACATCCACAATCTCATATATGTAGTTGTGATACTGAACGAACGATATGATAATATACCATATAATGTATATTATGTTCTACTTGTTATGGGTATCTTGTGTCAGTACAGGGTCATCCTTCGGTATGTAAATTAAACACACGACACTCCTCATCCTTCCGTTGTAGGTACTAGGTACGTGGATGGGTCGCATATACATTTTCATATTACATATAATATAATTATCTACTCCAAGACTTCTAGTCATTACGTAATGATGCATAAAATCGTCGTAAATCAATAAAAAAAATCATTAAACGATGTAGAAAAACACGTTTTAGGGCGAAAATATTATGAGCAAAAATGAACTCGCACCAAAATAACAAAATACTGGAACGCATATCTATAATTATGTAAGTTTTTATCAGAATTCTATAATAACTATGTTTATCCAAGAAAATAAATAAATCCGAATACATATTATTATGGATGAAAAATAAGTACCTATTGTCCTTTAATTTATTGCAAAAATAATGTTTAAATATAATACAATCAACAAAAATTGATTATTGTTACACTTATATAGAATACCCACTATTAACGAAGGCTTTATATAACATGTACATACTTGAACATATGCTATTCATCAAACGTATAACGAAGATTGATCGGTTATATTATTAGATAAAAGGTCTTTGTATTTCATAGATTGATCATGGTCTCTAAAATAGGATGTTGTTTTATTCTAAGAGAAGTTTGTATACCTAATAACACAATATTCCTATAAGTATTAGACCCTATTGAAATTAAAGCAAGACACCGGTCTAAACATGGAAAACATTTTATAAGTTTGGAAATAAAAATTATCGTACGAGTGAAGAAAGTGTTAAGATAGAATATTATTAAAAAGGATATTAACCTATTTAATACACATTCGAAGTTCGTTATAAAAAAATGCATTTAGGTATATCTGTAAATAAAAAAAACGTATAACTTGAAACACTGTCAGATAATTTACATTAGTGTTTGAGTACTTTAAAGCACAGTAAAATAATAACATAAATGAGTATAACCAAAGTTGATAGAAATTATAGATTTTCAGTTCACAACTAATTTTGTTAACTCAATACTCCAAGCGTGATATTCTCCCACAGTGCAGCTCTTGAGTTCTTGAGTATTATAGTCAAAGGACTTCCTCAAAACAAAACATTCGGATCTTACGCCTGATGAAGATGTGGGAAACAACGTGGAAAGTTTACAATAATTATTACATATTTAAAGCAATAGTTTTCCTCTTTGAATAATATACCTACATAAATATATTTGGTAACCTGAAAGACATCGCCACAAGGTAGAATGGTGTTTGCCAATTTATGTTGTAATAAAATTATTTTTACGATATGAAAGAGAAACAATGAGAATATCAGAAGAACACTGCCATCATATTCAAGTATTTTACAACAGATTTTATAATACGATATATTCCTATTGATATTTCTGAAGCACAATGCACGCTTTGAAAATTTTAACATTGTGATTTCAATATGAGTATTTCACCACGACACGATTGCATTTTGTGTCCATATTAGTTGTGCAACGTAATTTAATAATGCTGTAGTAGCTTTCAGGTATAAAAGAAAATTTATCATAGGTACGATTCCAAATTAACCCCGCAGTGCAGTAGTGACAAGAGAGGGCAGTGGTTGTACGTTATCTATGTCCGTTGCACAACGGTTTTACTTTAGTACACAATGCATGGAAATCGTACCGATATGTATCTAGTTATGTATACCACAGTCATTCGCTTGTATTAAAAAGCACTCAACACAATGACTGTGGTTTCAACTGTCCAAGTTAACAAAGTGTCGTTTAAAGTTAAAACGAACTTAAATTGCAATGTTCTCTCTCAAATGTAGGTGTTCGTGTAAAATTATATCAAGTTCTACAAGAAAGTTCTTAACTTTAAGAATATCGTAATGACCAAGGTTAAACTCCATACAGATCTATGATTAAGTATTAAGACATTTTCAAACTGAAATGTTGAGACACATATTATATTATGTACCTCATCGTTTAATACCAGTTCTACAAGAAAGTTCTTAACTTTAAGAATATCGTAATGACCAAGGTAAAACTCCATACAGATCTATGATTAAGTATTAAGACATTTTCAAACTGAAATGTTGAGACACATATTATATTATGTACCTCATCGTTTAATACCAGATGAATGTAAAATTAACCAAGCATATATGAAATATATGTATATAATACAGGAAAATTATTAATTGTTTTATAAATCATTCTCGACTAGGAGCAATGATAACAAAGTAAAAATATGAAATCGCGAATCATTATTAACGTAAAAAGTTTAAGTAGGTATGTACACTTTGTGACCAATAAACTGAATGTTGACGTTGTATGAATGGATAATAGTGGTTTGAATTCAATGAGATTATACGGTCTGGTCAGGGACTCAGGCTAATACGTCCAGTGAGTATTGCATAACTGGGAAGCAGGAATAAATATCCAAATACAAACACTGATTTCCCTATTGTTTGACTTCCAATGATTACATTACACTCCGTGGTTCATTCAATACTGAAAACCAAAGACGAATCTGTTGCATTATTATGTCTACTCGAACTAGAGATACTTCGCTACTACCAGTAACTGTGAATGTGTATCTACGTATTGGAAAAACAATATTAAGCCTGGCAAGTTGCTTCATCATATTGCGGGCGAGGTCTGCAGTTACCAGATGCGATCATTCACTTGCAAGGAAATAAGACGTGTCTGAGAGCATCTATACTCACTTAATATTATTTGTAACATGACATGTCGCGTAATATTAGCTACTACGGGGGATGCAAACGACATCGTAGAACGAAGACAATAATAATTGTGATCAATCTATCCAAATTGTGTGACCAAAATCAGAATATAATTTTCAAGCTTGACAACACAATTTTATTCTTTTATGAATGTCGGTTAATAATAATTTTATGACAAAAAAGATTTTTTATGACAAAAAAGACAAAAAATATGACAAAAAAAAACATATTTTCAATCAGAAACCTCGATTGGAGAACAATGTCTACACAATGCAACATTGTGTAGAATCTAATCGGAAGAAGTGAGAGAGGTGTCCCAACGCTTACGAATTGACTCAAGGCTGGCTTAAGTGATCACTTTCGGTGTCCATGGACAACGTTCACCAATTCCACCATTCTCACTGTCACGATGTAAGGTCCACCAATCGAGAGACGCTTTATGCAAACCTTAGAAGCAACCATATTTTTGGGATCTCATTTTTCAGATCTCAAATAGATTGCGATCTCCCGACTAAATGGCGCCGGAATAATTAAGTAAACATGGTTCTCCAATCGAGGTTTCTGATTGGTTTTGTCATCTGCACCCAAATCCTGTTAAACAATAAAAAAATAGTAAATATTCTAAACATATTCAAAAATTAGTAAATATTCTGTGTTACTTTTATAACGGTTTTTGGGTGTCTTTATGAACGATGTAATATTATTCCACAATTTTTGTCACTTTGGGGGACATTGTAGAAAAAATAGTAGGTAGTTCATGTTAAAGAGAAAATAGAAATAATGAAAATATGGAGCTTCACTGAAAGCGTTATTGTAGATTAAAATATTTCTTATTTAAACAAGTAACGTTTGGAATTATTTTTGTGATTTACTTTTCATACAACAATAACCTAGAAAAATTGCAATTTGCAAACGTAGTTTTATTAAAATAATATAATGGTAAATGAGAGTAAAAATCATACACGGTGTCGGTAGTTACATTGGCTGAAAGATAAAATCGATTAAATGAAAATAAATAAATCCAGTTATGGTGCGTTATTATAAATAGTTTAATGTAGCATTCAATCGTATTTCCGATGAGATTTGTCATTTATACACATATACATAACAATATAATATACCATCACTGCATTCACCACAAAATAGTAGACTGGCCAGTGGACAAACTGAAAGTCATCCTCTTTGTGTCTGTTAAAGTTAAGACATTATTCGGGACGGGCAGTTTATATGATCGTTGAAATATTTCATGTTAAATATTTTAAATATAATGTTTTACGAATTACAGGGCACTCTGATAGTTACTAATCTTCACCGGCGTCTCCACGGTAGGAAAAAAATACTTAATCTGAATAGGTTACTATATACATTTTTGTTGATACATTAAACAAAGGTACGAGTAAGTCTGCATTAAATGTTTTACTCTTAATCACCTTACAACACTTGTAATCGTGGTAGACCAAATATCAACTCCAAACATGATTATATAAAGTCTAAAAATAATGTGAAAGTAAACACAAAGCTCCTACTTTAAACAAGCCCGAGAGAATGTAGCCCGACATTTATTATAATATTGGGCATTATAGAAAGCCTCATATAAAACAATACGCTTTATTCTATCTGCCAACTCTATGTATATGGGATCAGTGTAAACTGTAAAGTAAACAGCCTCGTCTCTCAGTGAAAGTAGGTATACCTACATTAAATATAATACTTGGTTCAAGTTACATTTATTTTACACATTTTTCTATAAAATCTATCAAAACCTACAAAGTATCATAAAATAATAAGTTGAGTAATTCAATGCACAGACGGCGAGTTTATCGCTAGATATCTCACTTTTTTGCAAGATCTTTCAAATACGCATTACATCGGAAATAAATTGATGATGACTTATTCTACATATTTATTATTACTGAACGATACAGAAATTCTTTTTTGCATTCTCTAACTACCAAAAAAAAACAAATCGTATTGTTTTCAAATGATTATTTAGTAATTAGAGTTAACCAGAATTGTATATATGAAGAATGACGTAAAATAATATTTCCATAAAATCTATCAATGTGTGTGTGTGTGTGTGTGTGTGTTTGTGATTTTAAAATTAATCAAGTAAAACTTAATATTAATTATATTATTATCATAATAACCTATTATAAATGCTTTAAAGGAATAATACTTCCCTCAGATAGCTAAAACACTTTTAATTCAGAAGAGTTAGAATAAAATAAAATATAACAAAATATATTATAAGTTTCATAGAATTGTATACTATCTGCCAACTTTAACTAGTGTAAGATTTTTGAGAAAATACTGTTTTAGAACAAAACACATTAATCACGTGAAATTGGGAACCTGGCATATCCTCTGAACGTGCTATAGTTCAGATTCCCAAAGCGACTTACAGGAGATCAATTTCCGTTGAGATTATTACTTTTCAAGAGCAAGTATATAAGCGGAGTTCAAAAATGTACTTATTACAGATATCCTGGTAGGTACCGATATGTATATGTACACTGATTGAGAAATATACAAATCGATTCACCTTCAGGTTTGAATTCGGATATATTTACGTAAATATTAATGGTATAGTGTAAAATTAATAATGATTTGTTGACACTATAATTTAAAGTTATAGTAAAAATCTGTTTTCTCTACGTTCGAACTAGCAACGTATCATAAATGTATGAGTAATACTTTTAAATTAATAGTTGGTCTTAGGCGAGTCTTTATTTCGTATATTACGGAATTTATATCAAATACACATTCTCAATGTTCTGATAAAAAATAATGCGTAAAAATGTCTTGAAATCTATGCTCGTAGGTTAAACAACACGCCTACACATAAAGCACATTATACCTTTTTGAGATCTTTGTTCGCTTCTCCATCATCAGCTTTTCTCTTCTCACAGGCAAGCAGTAGAGTCTTTCCAGTAAGATCTTTATCACCTATCTGAAACAAAAAATGATGATTCTATTACAATCAATAATATTTTTGAATAAAAAAGTAATGAAAACAAAAGGGACTGTTTCTTTATACAAACTCTTTCAGGCAACTACAACGTTGGTTTACTTAAATCCTAAGATACAAAACCAATTATTGGTTAATCAAAATCAAATCAACTCTGAATTAAAACATATACGAGAAAGTTAAAAGATTAAGCATAATTGACAAAGGAATAGACAACCAATGAAAGCGATCTTTACGTTAAAGATTTCGTATCATTATAAATTACAAATAACATAAAGCTAACCATTATATAAATCTTAGTCTAAGCCTAAATAATTTTCTTTGGTAGTGTAAATATCCATTAGAGGAAATTGGGTTCGAAAGACTTATTGAATGTTGGTGTTTGATCCCATGTAAGACCACTAATGAATAAATATGTGATTAATCTCGACAATGGGTGTGCTAATTATACATGATGGTGGCGGTGTAGGGAGATGGTTAACCAGGCGAGAGAAGAATAGGATGTGTGTGTGTGTGTGTGGTAGATAATAGAGCCTGGGGCAGGTCGGCTGGCCACTGCAAGTACTGACACACTCCGAAGGGAGTGGTGAAGATATGTGACTGATACTGGGATAGGAATCATTTACTGATTATATGGACGTGTCTAAGCATCATAATAATATATACTTTCCAAATTTTTGACAACTACGATTATTGGAGTCTATTACAATACAATAACGTCATGGAAATAATAAGATAGCTTACAGGCAGGTTCCGAAATAAAATTGACACGAGGTATTCAAATAATATTAAAACCGCACGCCGTTACATTGCAGAATTTATTGCTATGCAATAAGTCCGCCATTTCACGAAACGTTATAGGTATTCTCTGTACTACCTATATATAAATACAATTTTGTCAAATGTATTGTTCTATTAAGAAAGACTTATAATTATTATTATTGTTTTTGTCTTTCTAAAAACACATTTCCACAAAATACCTATTAAGTAGGCATATCATTTGAGTGGTTTTACCTTATTTAAGGTATCTCGCGTCCTAATTCAAAATTCAGTTGGAAAATGTTCAATTTATTATTTTTTTTTACCTTTGAAAACATTATGTCTAAAGTTTATTCTTTGGAACACGGAAAATTTTTTGAATTGAGACAATAAACTTTCATAAAGTCAGCTAACTAGTAGCATGTTATGAAGACGTCAGATAACGGGGAGTGTATTACACCGGATGTTCTATTTCCCTGTCCCCATCACAGGTTCAATATTCCCTGGGAACCACCGTCTCTCCACATCCATATTCCTTATGAAGTATTACGCACTTAATGACATATATCAGTATCTCATCAAGTGTGGGTTGCAAATAAAAGTCGTGGAGAATGGGTTTACTATTAATATAATATTATATTATACCTACTATGTATGAAATGTAGAGTTTAAATACAAAAGAAATACAGATTAAGTATGTTTGTAAAAAAAAACAACATAACAATGAAAGTGATCCAGTGTTGTTCTGGTACTTATCATCTACTCCCAGTTTTCTAAAATAACTTGACAAACTTTTAGACATTAAAAGATTCACTATAGGCACGATGATTGTGGTTAGTGTTCTCCACATATCTTTGATTTCCTATTTAGATATTAAAAGATTCACAGACAACACTATAGGCACGATGATTGTGGTAAGTGTTCTCCACATATCTTTGATTTCCTATTTAGATATTAAAAGATTCACAGACAACACTATAGGCACGATGATTGTGGTTAGTGTTCTCCACATATCTTTGATTTCCCGCTCACTTTTATTTAGATTTTCATCGTATGGTATAGTGATATTTGTAAAATGTTATGTTTTACGGTATCTGCGATCAATCAACACCTGGTCGATTAGCTGGAATAGTATGATCCATTTGAATTGGTCGATCCCAGTAGAGTTTAGTGTCATTGTTTTCTAATACCGATATTGGACAATTGTATGGCAATTTTGATACTATAATTATTTCCAAGTTAATAAGTAATTATTTAAAACTAAATGCTGATGACATATTTTTGCTATCTGATCATGTATTTTTAAATTTGCTGTGCCGGAAAGAAGAGAAGATCCAGATAAAATATGTCTTAATGTCTCTCCCTCTTGATAACATGCTCTGCATTTACCCGTAAAATTATGTTTTATTATGAATCCACAATTATCATTATTATACATATATAATCTAATTTTATTAACGCAGCGGCAGAATTACCATCCACATTATTATTTTTCTCTTCACGAATTGAATTTTAAATTTACAGATGTAAAGGTAAATGTAAAGACACATAGTACATATTAAAAATGTTTTTTATTATCGAAATTTTATAATAATGCGAGCTCAACGCATATTTCTGTTCTATTTCAAAATGTCATTGATCTTTTTGATTTATCAGAGATTACTCATATTAATTTAAGAGCTAAATCTTGAATTTATTTGATTATAGTAAAAAGCAATAGAAAAATAGGAGTTCCATAACACTTTCAAGCGGGGGGAGTTTATGTACTTTATACAAATAAGAAAGATTCAATAAATATTATATAAATTAAAGATATTGAATTGTATTCAGCAGATAAATATATGTAGTGAGCGCGAGGTATGTATGTATGTATGTATGTTACAATGCTTGTTCTTATAAAACTGTACGCATATCAGGTATGTGAGGAATAAATGACTTTTTTATTGAAATAATTTTATTGAGACGGCCATGTTTGACACGTACTCCAGAAAAGTACACTATACTTGAATAACTCCCTAGGTACACGAATGTTTTGGTGATCTTATAAAAACATTTCATGGGTCGAAATAGAAAGTACATTTATGAAAAAATAGCGCAGTATATGAAGTGTTTTCTGGATCGTCTTTCTTTTTCAAAATGGAGGGTAAACTAAGGGGTAGGAGAATTCTTGTTGACATCATTATGCTTTGTAAAGTACCTAGTTAAGTGTATTGGGAAACAGTTTCTAATAGTTTATTGAACTTTAATGCGACGAATTGAGTCTACGTGATCTTAGCACTTTTCTGCCAGATAGACGCAGCCAGAACTATCAGCAGGATGTGTAGATTTTATAATGTCATGTGCCTCACTGTGTTAAGGGAGTATTATTTTTTATATTTTTCTTATCATTGTGCATATATATTTGGTGCGAGTCTGGTTAGACTGAGCAAACATTGGACGGTAGCCGCTTCTTTATCCTTTGTGATGCCTTTTTGATTAGTCTATGCTTGAACATGAATGCTTTGGACACGCTTAATTCTGTGATTAAAAGCGGAGAGAGCTGTGCAGAAGCAAGGGTCGAACAAGGCGTAAGACAAGGATGCTCAATGTCGCCAGCTCTCTTTAACTGCTATATACAGCGAGCCATTGATAAACTGAGAGAAGAAATGAAGAACTGGACAGGAGTAAAAATAAATGGGAAAAAGGTCGACATGATAAGATATGCTGACGACATAGCACTGCTCGCAGACTCCGAGATGGAGCTGAACGAAGCCTTAGGAAAAATGGAAAGTATACTGTTGTCAAAGTACAACATGAAAATAAAGACAAAACAAAATGTATGGTCGTTGGAAGAGAAGAAGCGACTTTGCCATAAATGGAGTGAGCATCAAACAAGTTAAAGAATTCGTGTACTTGGGCAGCAGAATAAACCAGGATGGACGCTCCAAATCGGAAATCGTAAGCAGAATAAACCAGGCAAGGATTGCCTTTAACAAAAAATCGAAGATATTGGAATCCCCAAATATTGACTTAAGCGTAAGGAAGAACCTTACCAAAGCCTTTGTATGGAGCATTCTGCTTTATGGTTGTGAGACATGGACCATCAGCAAGAGTGAAAGCGGACGGTTGAAATGTGGTGCTACAGACGCATGCTTAAGATCCATTGGTCGGAGCACGTCGAAAACGAAGAAGTATTAACCAGGGTAGGCGAAAAAAGGCAACTCCTTAAGAGAATCAGCTAACAACGAGCTAACTGGATTGGCCACAACATCAGGCACCCAGGACTACTCATAGCCATCGCGGAGGGTAAGACCGAGGGGACAAATGGCAGAGGCCGACCAAGAGACGCATATATGGATCAACTGAAGAGTGATATGAACTGTGGCTCATACGTAGAGCTGAAAAGACTGGCTGAGAATAGAGACGAATGGAGAAGAAAAACCAAACTCGTTGCAGACCAATCCAATGGATTGTAACTCATTATATATATATAATTGGGGGTTTGGCTAGATCAGATGTTATGCTTAATTACTTGTGTTATTCATGTCCTTGTTTTGTGTTTTATTTTTTAAAATTTATTTTTACATATTTTGTACTCAATAAATTAACTTACTTTCAAAAGTAGCATTGAAGAGAGAGTGAATATAAAAGATTCCCACGAAACTTTTTAGTCGGACGGTCCTTCAGACCTGCCCAATTGCCCGTGAGGACAATTAAAAGAAGTCTATGACTCCTGAATTATCTGGGTGCGAGGTGGGTCTCTTTTAATGATCAGAGCAGTATTGTCTATCCTTATATTCTTATATGTTTTGTCAAATCTCTTTTGTGTGCTATTATGAAGTAAATAAATAAATACAAAATGAATACCTACTCTTCTGATTATTCCATCTAGAATTATTTATCTTGAAAATACGTAGCTTTGTAGTAAGTGATGTATAATTGATGGTGTGCCGTATCAAATATAAGTATCTTGATATAAAGACTCAAAGAACTTTATGTAATATAAAGAGAAGTTAATTGTTCGCTAGCGTAAACACGAGAAAGCTTTTCACTTGCGTAGACGATGCGACAGCTCGGTGGTGAGATGCTGTGAGTCACATCAATGTCATGTACGTCAAACTAATAACGAAATTAATTAAAAAACAACAAACGACTACAAAATTACATTAAACCAACTTATATACTATACCTATCCATTTCATCCTTTTACATGAGCCGGATATTTTTGATAAAATTTTGTTCACTGTTAACAATATTTTAAGTTTTAAGAGAAATACCTATATAATAAAAAAAATGTTTATAATATTTACAGGATTTGGGCACAACGCACAGATTACAAAACCAATCATACATCTCGTTCAGACCAGACATCTTTATAATATGCAACATTGTAGTGATCACTTACGGTGAAACCAATCATACATCTCGTTCAGACCAGACATCTTTATAATATGCAACATTGTAGTGATCACTTACGGTGTTCATGAGTAACTTTCACTAATAATGCCATTCTTACCAGAGATGTGACGTATTTGAAATAAAAGTATTTAAAATACAAAATATAAAATACGTATTTGTATTTTGTATTTCAAATACCTTTTTGAAAAAAGTATTTTGTATTTTATTTAAAATACTTTTTTTGAGTATTTTGTATTTTACACAAAATACTTTTACAAAATACCTTTTTATTGTTTGAAACAAAATTCTGCCATTAATTGATATGCGCGTACGCAAGCTTTTTTTGCCAATTTGTTGAATTACAAATACAACGTTTCCATTAGAGTACTCCATGTTTGAGATATACACACATAATAATGATGATTGAACAAATTATACATGACGCCGTTTAATGTTTCATGGCCATTTCAAGGGCGCTGTGATTTCTCCTGAATGGTAGCATTTTCAATTTTGTCTGAAGGCAATCTATTTCAGGCGGATGACGCTGCGACTCTGTTTCTTCTTTCTGCAAATTTAGAGGTATTTGCCCTTTTGAGTTCAACGAGTTTAAGATGCTGATCACAGCCTTCACCACACATTTTCGTCAGCGGAACAGCTCAGTGGGTGGTGTGCTGCCTTGTGGACAGTGAGACACAGTTTAAACACCACTATCTCTAGGACTCACAGTTAGTGTAGACTGCTTAGTAGTGAAGTTATGTGGCAGCTCTTATTCTCTCTGTAAATGATCCGGAGGCAACATTAAAAACCATCTGAAGACGATAAGGAAGAGTCTGGAGCAGTCCTGTATATAATATGATGTTAAAGTAGTCCATCCCGTGGAGCACCCGGTAAAGAATTGGTCTCCCACTCTTCTCCATGAGTTTTCGAGTGTCCTGTAAAAGGCAGGTTTTCGAAAAAATAAGACATTTTACATCTTAAATTCGGCGATGAGGTTTGCCACCCATCCTGAATGTCTTGATTTTATGTTGGCACGGAGAAGACAGCTTGCATGTTTTATATGCAGCTGGTCTGCTGGCTACCCCACTTATGGGACGTGCCGTGATGGTATAATAGTAGTAGTACAGTAGTCCATACGATTTCAGATTTGGATTATCCATTCTGATTTATTTTGCAGCCCAAGTCAGGAATTCTCTTACCTGCTTGATGATACTCAATCCATTTATGACAATTTACGGCTTATCTCTTCTAACAACGGTACATTTTGTCATGACTTAATTAATTTTTTTTTCTATTTTGACAGTTCTTCCTAAGGCTCGTCCTCATTGTCTGCAAGCAATGATATATCGAATCATGTCAACCCTTTCTCCATTTATGTATACTCTTGTCCAGTTTTTCATTCATCAATAGTATTCATCTATTGTCTGCAAGCAATGCTATATCTAATCATGTCAACCCTTTCTCCATTTATGTATACTTTTGTCCAGTTTTTAATTTCTTTTTCATTCATCAATGGTTTAAATATTAAATATTTTTGTCTTACACCTTGTTCGACTATTTGTAAAAAGTATTTTAAAAAGGTATTTTAAAAAAGTATTTTGAAAATACGTATTTTGTATTTAAATACCATTTTTAAAAAGTATTTAGTATTTTGTATTTGAAATACAAAAATTCAAAAGTGTTTGTATTTTGTATTTAAATACTTTTTTTGGAAGTATTTTGCACATCTCTGATTCTTACTAACACGAAAAAGGTCCACCAATCAAGAAATATTTAATGCACACTATAGGAGCAACCGTTTTTTGGGATCTAATATTTCAGATCTCGAATAGATCAAGAACACTCGTCAATAATGGTACTGGAACAATTTATTATTATATTATGTTCAGTGCTTAACCGGCTGCTAGTTCGACCAGTCAGTTTACAATTTTTACAATTTTTTGATAGTTTAACTAGATTTGACCACAAAGCGAAGATGACAAAACCAATTGGTTTGGCAATGTAATAAATATTTAAGAGGTTCTATTTACATAGCATAATGCCCCGAAAATTGATATTATAAAAATATAGATTAAATTTTATGTATCGTTTTTTTTGTTATAAACATTTTGTTAAGTTTCTGAATATTACCGAAAAATTGGTGAAAATGAAGAGTGTATATTCAATGTAAAATATAACAGTGTTACTCTTCTATTACATGTAAGTATTGGTTTTGGCACAGTGAAGTACTTTGTGCAGTGAAACATGTACTCCTAAGTGGTGAGGTTATTACAAGACTACAACATTGAATTTAGTAGAGATGTCATGTTTGTGCAAGGCATACCTACCTATATTGTAAGATGCTTAAGGCAATAACAAGAGCTTATGCATTAAGACGACAACAAGGAGAGGCTTTGAATAGGATAACAGTGTAAGGACGTAAAATTCCCATACTGCACATGCATACGACACATACTTATAAAGGTGTCCATATTATCTAAATACTTATGATGAAGTATCGAAACATTTTGTATTAGAAAGAAAGTACCTACCGGTGGACAAGCCTCTATTTATATTTATTTATTTATTTAATCTTTCATTTTTACAACAGTATTTAAAATATAAAAGTGATAAAAACCTACCTGTTGAACACGGTCGTAAAAATCCATGTACACGGAGTAATCCGATAAAAGATTTTTATAGAGATAACGCCACATATATTCATACACGTATACACACACACACACACACACTCAGTCACAAAGGCAGATATGTGATCAGGGGTCTCAGTGTTTCTGCGGCCCAACTGCCGAAACCATGCTGTGATCCCTCCCCCAACACCAGAAGAAGCCAAAGCCCGGATAACTGTGTCATAAATCTTGTTAAGAATTCTAGGGGCAATATATGCAAAGTGTCTCTGGGCAAAGCAAGTTTTTACCGTTGGTACCACAAACCTCTCTGCAAATCTCGCCTTAGTTCCATGAGAATGGTAAAGAACTATGATAATATTAATGAACACTTTCTACTTCTGTGTACCTACGTATATATATATATATATTGCGAATGCTTTGATTTTCGTATTAAACTGGTTATTTGCACTTACGTATGTGTTACATCTCACATATATATATATATATATATATATTAAGGACTTTACTTTTTAAGGGTTCCAGATGTTGGAACAAGCTGCCTCTGTGTCTGCGAGAGGAGGTGAATGGAGAGAGTTTTAAAAGAGGGCTGAAGACACACCTTTTTGCTGGGAGTTTCGGGTGATGTATACGATATACGGCCGATGATGTATATATATGTGACGGCCCTCTCGCACAGCCGTCAACCATACACCACCGATCGACGTCACTCAAACACCCCCGAACGCAACGACCCACACCCGTACTCGACATGCTAACATAGCCACTCCCCAGCCTGCGCGACGTAGTACCCGCCTCGCTGCACGCTCTCTCACCACACCGACCGTTTCACGCTACGGCCGTGAATCGTAGTAGGTGTACGTCGACAAAATCTCCGTTCTCCCTTGCTCATCGACGCCTGCTGCCTTCACGACACCCGCGCCGCCGAAGCCTGCCTACGCCCCAGCTGATGTCAGGTTGAATCCTGCACGAAACGTCGGGCAGAAGCCAACGGTCTTTCTCAAGACCAACTATAAAAGCCTTTCTCAAGGCTACTGTACGTAGAGTACCCAAAAGCGATACTTATATATGAATATATAATAATAAGTTACAATCCATTGGATTGGTCTGCAACGAGTTTGGATTTACTTCTCCATTCCTCCCTATTCTCAGCCAGTCTTTTCAGCTCTAGGTAAGAGCAACAGTTCATGTCCCTCTTCAGTTGGTCCATATACGCATCTCTTGGTCGGCCTCTGCCATTTGTCCTCTCGGTCTTACCCTCCACGATGGCGATGAGTAGTTCTGGGTGCCTGATGTTGTGGCCAGTCCAGTTAGCTCGTTGTTGGCTGATTCTCTTAAGAAGTTGCCTTTTTTTGCCTACCCTGGTTAATACTTCTTCGTTTTCGACGTGTTCCGACTAATGGATCTTCAGCATGCGTCTGTAGCACCACATCTCAAAGGCCACCAACCGCCCGCTTTCACTCTTGCTGATGGTCCATGTCTCACAACCATAAAGCAAAATGCTCCATACAAAGGCTTTAGTAAGGTTCTTCCTTACGCTTCAATCAATATTTTAGATTTTTTGTTGAAGGCAATCCTTGCCTGGTTTATTCTGTTCACAATTTCCGATTTGGAGCGTCCATCCTGGTTTATTCTGCTGCCCAAGTACACGAATTCTTTTACTTGTTTGATGCTCACTCCATTTATGGCAAAGTCGCTTCTTCTCTTCCAACGACCATACATTTTGTTTTGTCTTTATTTTCATGTTGTACTTTGACAACAGTATACTTTCCATTTTTCCTAAGGCTTCGTTCAGCTCCATCTCGTGATTGATACATGATTTTTTTATATATTTTATCAAATATATGATTTTTCATTCATGAAATGCATGTGCAACATCGGCCAATTTTCTTTACCTAAATGTATGTATTTGCAAAACAATTTGCAACAGAATGCTATAGTAAAAGAATTTACTTTAATTATGGATTAAATTTATACAAGTCATATCTTTTTTACTCTTTTTATACTACTATACTATACCCTCACCCCATGTCCCAGGAGGGGTAGGCAGAGAGAACGGAACGCCATATAGATCTATCCTTACATACTTCTTTCGCTTCCTCTACATTCATCCAGTTTCTTATACATGCACGCCGATTTCTCTTATTCAACACGCATTCGTCCTTAAAGAACTTGGTCCACGTGATCAAGTCACGTGGTTCTTGGACGTCCGCGCTTCCTCACACCCCTTCTTTCAGATAAATACATCCTTTCATCTTGCATTCGCTCAACATGTCCAAACCATCTCAACTTTTTTACACGCCTTCTATCCACAACACTCCTCTCACATCCGCTCATTCTCCTGATATCTTCATTCTTCATTCTATCTCGCAACGTATTACCAACCATTCTTCTCAGTGAACGCATCTCCACTGCATTTATTCCATTCTCGTCCTTTTTCAACCATGTCCAAGTTTCGCTTGCATACATACTTTTTTGATTCACGTGTCATAATAATTAAAAAATAAATTTGTTACTAATACCTGTATAGGAACTAAGAACATTGATACAGCATGTAGTTGTTATTTTACATAACTTCTCAGCCACGACACGAAACACAACACCAAAGTAAAAATAAGAGAGGATAAATAATTGAAAAAGTTTTGTAATCATCTCCACGGAAAAGTGCCTTCTACCTCGCGGATTATATCTGCTAAAGCACTTATCCACTTTCAAGAATCAAATAAGTGATTCGGAGGTATCAACTATAATATTACGGAGTAGGTATAATATTATACAACACGTACCTGTATAAATAATATCGTGGGTTCAAAACTAGAACTAGACAACTCAAAATCAATAGTTCTGAGGTAATGGATAAATCATGATATTACACGCAGAAGGATAGTAATTTTTTTTTTTTTTACGCGGCGGCAGAATTGCCATCCACACTTCTCAGCATTATACAACCAGATAAGTCTCCATATGATCAGTCATGATCACACAAAAACTTAACAGTCTAATGCCGGGAAAAATTCACCTATCCAGATATACAGGATATCAAAGGATTAGGCTCAAAACGCGGGATCAAAATACCAGCATTGTGCCTGAAATATCTGTGTTCAGAAACCTTTTTACAATATTACAAGTGTTTATTATAATAGATTTTTGAATTTTAATGTACAAATTAACCGGTAAATCTAATTTTTGTAAATTATTTATTAAAGATTTCGGAGTTACCCCTGTAGCTGACATGACTAAAGGTATTATATATACATATTATTGAAACACTTTGATTACAGAATAAGGAAGCCCCTCTCAATTCATAATTATCACTAGAAATTACTCAAAACATGAAAGGCAAACATCGGAAATATATAATTCAAAACGATCAAATTTGAGTTGTCAAATTCTAGTATTGAACCCACGATATATTCAGGTATCTACTTGATTATTAATATTAAATCTTACTAAAAAGTTATATTAAATCTTACTAAATCTTATTAATATTATATCTTACTAAAAGACAAAGAATGATTAAATGTTATGTGTGGTCAGTTCTACTTTATGGTGTCGAGGCATGGACCCTCAAGGTTAATACCATTAACCGCTTGGAGGCGTTTGAAATGTGGATCCACCGAAGAATGTTGAGAATATCTTGGACTGACATGACAAGTAACGTTGAAGTATTACGTAGAGCAAATGCTCATAGAGAATTGTTCACAACAATCAGGCTCCGTAAAACTTCATATTTTGGTCACATAATGAGAGGAAAAAAAATATGCCATCCTAAAACTAATCATAGAAGTGAAGATTGAGGGCCATAGAGGGGTTGGAAGAAGGCGGCTTTCCTGGCTCCGGAGTGGACCGGGATGAGAGGTGTGGAGGAGCTGTTTCGTGCTGTCCGGAACAGGAGGGATTTCTCCCTAGTGGTCGTCAACGTCGGGGGGACCCGACAAGACACATAGAGAAGAAGAAGAAAAAGTTATAAAGCAACAAGTTAAAATATAACAAAAGAGAATAATATTGACTTGAAAAGTAATTTATACGTACCAACTTCATTAGCAGATCTTTAAGATTTGATTTGACCAGCTGCAAGCAAGAAACATGCAAGGTGTCCTCTCCGTGCCAATACAAAATTAAGACATTCAGGATGAATTTAAGATGTAAAATGTAAAACACCTGCCTTTTACAGGACACTCGAAAACTTACGGAGAAGAGTGGGAGACCAATTCTTTACCGGGTGCTCCACAAGTACAACCAACTATTGAACACCAGTTAATTGACACAGACTACACAAAATATAAACAAATCTAATTATCCACCACTGAACGCTTATCTAGGATTATTTTTTCACATTATTTGTAAATACTTCACGTGGGAGCTTTCTTTTATGCATTGAAATCTGCAATCGCAGTATACAAAAAATCCTCTTCTGACTATCGGTTCGAGGATCATTGACTCGGATATGATTTCTTTGCCTAGTTTGAAAATTGTGGATTTCTTTGTTGAAGTTAAAACTTGTATTGCTTTTTAGGGACTTTGAAAGCATATGGTAAATCATCTTTGTTTTTTTTTATGTAAATAATGTCTTCCAAATTGAGCACTTTCGTCATATAATACACCTTGACAGTTTTAGTCAGTCGGTCTAGATCACCAATTTCAAAGCCATTGGTAAACTTATCAACGATTTGTTTGCGAAAAATTAATATTATAGATTCGTACTAATGAATCGTTTGTACTATCTCTGGTCCTAATCTGATAGTACGTACCAATGATTCATTGTGGAAGTTAGTTAGTATTTTTCTCAGTGTACGCAAAGTTATTAAAAGTCATTTGGAAGTTAACTACATACTGCTTTTTTTTAAATTTATCTTGAAATGGATTTCCAACAAGTATCATCGGTCAATAACATCGAAATTTTGAATATTTATAATTTAACCATTACTTGTTTTATGTATATAATAATATAATGTGTTGTTTGCTATGCATACATCATATTTCACAAATTAAATGATTCAGACGGCATATTCAGAGCCTAGTGGGAGGATGTCTGGGTATACTCGCTCTTTTTCTGAATAAGAAAATAAATAAAATTAATTTTACATCTTAAATTTAGCGATGAGGTTTGCCACCCATCCTGAATGTCTTGATTTTAAATTGGCACGGAGAGGACAGCTTGCATGTCTTTTACATGCAGCTGGTCTGCTGGCTACCCCACTTGTGGGATATGTCGTGATGGTATAGTTAGTTATAGTTATAAAATTAATTTATAGGATAAATATAAAGTGAATTTTATTTATTTGTGACTATGTCTTTATAACCGTGAATATTTTTGCAGATAAAGCTTAAACTTATATTTATTAATAAAGCTAATTCACTTATCATTAATCATATCAAAAACTTTGTTCGTCTTCTCACCAACTATCCTCTCACATCATTAACAATCATTACACAAGTCGGAGGCGTCTGCTTAGGTTTATGAACAGAAAATATTAAAAGAGTTAACTCGTATCATTCAGTATATTATATTGATTATATACATGTTGTTGTGATGTAGTATGTATTGAATACAGCATGCTTTTCCTGCGGTGGTCATTCCATCAATTCTGCACAACATACCGTAAATTCACAAACACTGAATATTGAAAAGCAATTCATTCTATACGAGCTAGACGAGTGTTGTATTAATAAATGTCAGCCACTGCAAGCGCTGCATTGCATACATTGCAAGATATTTTAGAAAACGGAGGAAGATACGGCTGTTTTTTAATACTATTTTTACTTTAATAGTTCCCTGAAATTATGGTATTTTACCTCTTTCTATCAACATATATCTTAAACATGTGATAAAACATAAGCAAATCTTGTACAACTCGGAGGGGGTAGTAATGGACAACCTGGAGGGTTGGACAGTCAAAGCAACACCAATATGTGGCATCTTATTCTACATTATTTCCGTCATAAATAAAATAAGCAATAAAATTACAAACCCGTAATTTAGTTAAATAAGAATCTGAAAGGATATTAGCAATCAATTAACAAGTAGCGTGACGTAGTATGGGTGGCTCTGATTGGGTAGTGGCCTTGTGCCCGGTCTGAAAAATAACATGGTGATTGTTTTTTTTTTATCTATTGATGTTTTTTGAGTTAACTTTATTTATTGGTTTTTTAAATGGTGTTTGAAATATTGTGTAGTGTTTTTACAGAATATTGTAAGTTATTTTTTTTATTAATGGGTTATATTCGTATGGTTGTTATTTTAGATTCTTAGATTCATATTTGTTTATGATTGTTATATGTTGTCCACTGTCCAGCAATTAGGTTTCACAACTGTCAAGCTGGCAGTGGTATATTTTATTCAAATAAAATAAATAAAATAAATAAAATAAAATGATAATATTGTAGAGTAATCCTAACAGAGGAAATACTTAGTACGTGACTGTATGGAACTTAAAACAGTTCTGGATGGGATGGTGCAGTTCGTGAATATACAATGTCGGAAGACAGATATTATCCCAACAGAGTAATATTAGTACAATTCTTGAAGTCGACAATAGTAGGTAGTTTAGTAATAAGATATAAACATAATACAAACATTTTACACGTAACATACGTCAACCGCAAGGAGATTTTCTCACAGTGTTACATTACACACTACATATTATATTTGATACAATACAACAGGCCTCTATTATAATTATTACATATCGAGTTCACATTCACACCTTATAGTCGTATTGTACTGTACTAGCAGTTCTCCTTCTCCCTCACCACACTGCATACACTACCCTGGAGGCGCGGCGAGCGGTTGCGAACTTCTAAGAAAGTTTTTCAATCTTCAGCTATGAATCTTTATTACCAACACATACATTACTAGTTGCAAAATACTTTTAATGTACGTATTAGGTGTATATATTTTTGGTTGAAAAATATACAGACAGAGTTTTACGTCTAAAATGAACAAGCAGGAGAATGAGCAAGAGAGTACTAGGACAAAATTTTAATATTTATTTGTCTTCCGTAAATACTTAATTCAACAGAGGTACGTGCGATATTGTATACCTACTATTAAAAATAAACAATATTTTATGAGTAATTTGACACAAAAAACCGTGTCATATTCATATTGATGAAACTATTGAGCTATAGTTAATAACAGAACGAATTAATTATCAACCAATTTATGGATTGAAAGGAATATTCTTTGAGAGGATAAGCAAACAAGTGCAATAAACTATCGACGCATTTTTTAACAATACTTTCAACTCATTTTTTTATTTTACATCGATCGTGTAAAATAAAAAAAAAATAACCTGGTACATTCTACATACCAATTGTTGAACGAAGAAATACAAGTTTTCTAAAAAAATAGACATAAAAGTAATTGGTGTAGTGAGTTATAGTATTTGATTACGGCGAAAATGGCCATTATTAATATGAACAACACGCCAAAGCATTGAGCGTCTGACAAGGAGTCTTGCAGGGGAGAGTGAAATGAGATTACATACTCATCATCATAATCACACACATCAAAGTTCCTCTCGGGACCACAGAGCAGAAATCAGCCTCCTCCATTCAGAGCGTTTTTATGTAAACTTATTTCATTTCAGGACACCCAGACCATGTTGCTTAAAGTCTTAGATTTTTTCAGATTTTGTCTGTTTAATTGCTTGATATGATGAGACTTTCCAACAAGTATTATTTCTTTTTTACTTTCCGAATTTATATCGAATTTATTTAAGCGCGGACGGCCAAGAATCACGTGGCTTGAGCACGTGGATCTAATCCTAAAGGACGGCCGCGTTTTGAGTAAGAGAAATCGGCGAACATGTATGGAAACTGGATGAATGCGGAGGAAGCGAAAGTAGTTTGTAAGGATAGATCTATATGGCGTTCCATTCTCTCTGCCCACCCCTCCTGGGACACGGCGTGAGGGTATAGATAGATAGATAAAGCATTACATTTATTTTCAGTAACTTGTTATTTGAACAACTTATTGTATTCGGTATTTTATTTCACAATTAATATTAATAACCTACCTAACTAATATTACAAATAACATAATATTATCACCCACATAGTGTTGCATCCGCGCATTTATACAGTAAAGAACATGCACCAGTTACGATCACGGAATCGTTTAGAGTCTCTTACACATTCCTTCGTTTCCGGGTCGGATCAAGAATACTGTTTTTAGTTTCCCATCACGACTCTTCCATAAAACATATTCATTCTACACCCAGTTTATACTGCACTTCCATTTTAGATTTCTACTTCCTCTTCTGAATACGTAATCAACAGTAAGGAAATTTATTTGACTATAAATTAAGTTAATTGTTAAATGACATTACTTGGTTAAACAGTAAACAATAGAGTATGATTGCATTATTAAATAGGTACACGTGCACGATAAAGATAACACAAAGTATAGTTATCGATTTATTGGTAATGATACATAATTGGCCCTAAAACTGGAAGATGGCATTTATCTTATTTTTTAAAAAAAAAAGATATATCTGGGTTTTGTTATAAACCCAAATACAACCTTATACACCTTTCATAGTAAGCTAAAAGCTTGTGTCGTGAGAGGGGATTATTGTGATTGTGAAAGGGAAATTCTTGTGATTCTTATAATTCTTCTAATTCTACATTAATGTGATTAATATAGAATTTAAATTTATTAATTGTGTCGGTTAGCACGTAGTAGAATTCCATAATTAGGTATATTGAAACAAGCGTTTCTTTCTACTTTAAATTATTGATCGCGAGAGAGACGTCTTTCGACTTAATTTTCGACTTGATGAAAACTTGATAAGTCGAAAGACGTCTCTCTCGTGATTAATAATTTATAGTAGAAAGAAACACTTGTTCCAATATACCTATCTAATTTAAATATTAAATTATGAAAAATATATTAAAGGTTTTATTCTTTGAATAACTACGATTTTTACAATTATTTTTTTGAAAGACAGGCTGAAAGGACGGAACGCATATTCGATCTTCTCTTACTATGCTGTTTCTTATTCATACACGCCTGCAGTATCAAATAATGTATAATATTTAAAAAGTAGGAAAAATAATTGATAAATTGGAAAATTACGGAAAATAGTAGCAAACCTAAACCGTGTTCGCCTTTGTAAACTGTCTTAATGATAAATAAAGTGTCCATGTAGTGTCAGTCTCCTCTGCTGTGAATTTGTTACTCTAAACATTAGGTACATACACAATAATATAGATTTGTTTTCGTACTTGTAGGAATGTATTAAGTATAACCACCACTTACCTATGCAGTGTAGCTACAGCTGTAGACACAGTACTGGATGTATACATAATATAATAGTATGTAGGTAATGCCGTTACGCTGTTGCTGGTGAATGGAACGACTGGAGAGGGTGGGGTTGGGTGAGGGATGTCGTCAGAGTCTGTGGAGGCTGGTGTAGGGAAAACACTTGCTGCTGCGGTTTCAAATGAGCAGCCTCACTGAAATATTCCTCTTTCATACTAATCATTTACCTGACGTTTACAACTACTACGTTTAAATTACTAAGTCGGAGGATCACTTTATGTCCGGATGCATTTTAATTTGCTCAATGATCAGGTCATATTGGGTTATTATTGTATAAAGGCATACTTATTTACGTTTTATTTAGTTGAAATATGAACAAATGTGTTTGACACAGAGTATTAAGAGAATATATCTTACAATATTAAACACGCTGCTTCTACCCAGTAAGTTTAAACATAAGTCTAATTATGAAATAAAATATATAACACAAGTCCATTTTGTATGAAAACAGCGAGAGCAATATTTATTTATTTTTTATTTATTTATTTCATATATCTACGGCGTTAGCCAATATATCTGGATAAGTTGATATCTGGATAAGTTGGAAGAGATCGCGCCTTTACGATAAATTTTCCTCTGTATATCGATCGTATTTAATTTAGATGTATACCTTCTATGGAATTTTTGATATAAATGTACCGAAATGAATGAATTTTATTTGAGTAGGTACCTACTGAATATTTTCAGAGTCACAACTGAAATACTGTGTCAACATATTGTACAACTGATCACGCTGTATAGAGAATCTCTTTAAACATTTTTATATTCCACTCATGTAAAATATTCAGAGCCAAAGAGTCATAATACTTTATTAGTAATTAAAAGAGAAATTCCTATTCCAACTTAATTACTGTAGGTATTATAAGTAACAATAATCATCTCAAAACATAGGGAAAATATGCATTTATAGGACGTATCAACTCAGCATTCGTATGTATGTATGCAGACTATAGAGCTACGAAGAGACTTTATTAGCGCTGGCTTACATGTGAAGATAGAAACGTTATTTCATGCTAAAGGTTTATAGGTCTATTTCTTATTTCAGCGTTGGAAGTTTAAACATGAATTCGTGTGAATGCTTAACTAGTTCCCTATTCAAACCATTCTTAAACATCTTTTACAAATCGTTAAATAATATCTATGTAGGTGTGTTATGATAATGGTTTATTACATAGAACTGAAGGTAGTATCTATATAATACACCAATCCAGTATAATTATTTGAAATATATATAATTAGTAACAATCCATCGGATTGGTCTGCAACGAGTTTGGATTTTCTTCTCCATTCCTCCCTATTCTCAGCCAGTCTTTTCAGCTCTACGTAAGAGCCACAGTTCATGTCCCTCTTCAGTTGGTCCATATACGCATCTTTTGGTCGGCCTCTGCCATTTGTCCTCTCGGTCTTACCCTCCACGATGGCGATGAGTAGTCCTGGGTGCCTGATGTTGTGGCCAATCCAGTTAGCTCGTTGTTGGTTGATTCTCTTAAGAAGTTGCCTTTTTTCGTCTACCCTGGTTAATACTTCTTCGTTTTCGACGTGTTCCGACCAATGGATCTTCAGCATGCGTTTGTAGCACCACATCTTAAAGGCCGCCAACCGCCCGCTTTCACTCTTGCTGATGGTCCACGTCTCACAACCATAAAGCAAAATGCTCCATACAAAGGCTTTAGTAAGGTTCTTCCTTACGCTTAAATCAATATTTGGGGATTCCAATATTTTAGATTTTATGTTAAAGACAATCTTTGCCTGGTTTATTCTGCTCACAATTTCTGATTTGGAGCTTCCATCCTGGTTTATTCTGCTACCCAAGTACACGAATTCTCTTATAAAATATATATTCCAAGTAAATACGTGCATTTTTGATTCCAGTAACAATCAACTATTAAAATGGTTTATGTTGAATATATCTAATTTATTTCACATTTAAATGTATTAAAAATACAGTTTTTTAAACTATACTTAAGCTGGGTAACTGATATATTCAAATATTTTTTTTTTTTTTTATTGAGATCATAATAAACACATACAAATATACAATAAGCACAATTATACAAATCTTTATATTTTCTGTTTTTTTTTCTTTTTGTACCCTCAAAATTGAGCAGAGCTCGTGCTTTGAGGGGTTATAGGGTTTTTACTAATAATCAAACAAATTCGATCAAACTTAATCATTAATAGAACATCACACACTTAATCTATTTACCATAATTTTACAAAATAAACAAAAACAACAACAACAAAAATACAACGATAAACCTATCATCAACGACACAATCACTTGACCTCATACACATCTTTCTCATTGAATTACCTTTTTTATATTCAGTTTAAATGCATTTAAATCATCCGAATACTTATATTTATTCTCTTTTTTCAAGCCATTGTACCATCCCACCCCAAGATATGTGTAGTGGTGTTGTCCAGCAGCTGTCCTCTTCGCAGGCACTTTAATTCGGCCCCCTAACCTTGGACACTCACTAATACTCCCCAGCGGGTGTAGTTTTTGTATAAAGTATTCCTTACAAACTTGGTATACTGCCTTCCTCTTATAAAGGCATTCCAAGGAGGGGACCGCAAGCTCTTTAAAAAGTTTCAGGGTCGGGTAGTCAAAAGGCTTTCTAAGAATTATCTTCATAACACTTCTCTGATTGACACCCAGTGAATAGACGCTGTTCTTGTAAGCACCACCCCATGCCAAGATGCCATACTGTATGACCGACTGAACAAGAGAATAGTATATATCTTTTAATTGTTTCACTTGCATAATATCTCGGAGTCTGTAAAAAACGTAAAATAGCTTTCTCACTCTATTTACAGTAGCCTGTATATGATCCTTCCATTTCATATGAGAGTCTATTAATACCCCGAGATATTTAACCCTGTCAACATTTTTTAGTGTAACACAATTAGTATTTATACATTGTTCAGATTCGTTCTGACAAGAGCTATCATGAATTCTTACATTAAGATCACTTGGTTTACCTCTTACATTAATTGAAAAATTGACATAATTTGTTTTTTCAGCATTAAGGGATAGTAAATTTTCATCGAACCAATTTTTTAGCTTATTCATTTCCCTATTCGCAGTATTCGCAACCTCATTCCACGTCTTGCCACGGACAATCAGTGCGGTGTCATCCGCAAATGACAGTACCGTCGACTTCAGTGGGAGTTCAAATATTTGGTTAACATAGATAATGAATAAAATTGGTCCCAGTACTGTACCCTGTGGGATCCCGAACTCAGAGGTTAATGGCTCACTGAGAAAGGAATTGATCTTAACTCTCTGTTCTCTTTGAAAAAGATAACTTTGAAGCCACTTTGCCGCTTTTCCCTTAATTCCTAATTGGTATAATTTATCTAGTAGCCTACTGTGACTTATGCTATCAAAAGCCTTTCTAAGATCCACAAATAATCCCATACACTTTTCTCCCTCATCAAGAGACTGATTAATCACTGTTGTAAGTCTGGCCAAAGCATCATCAGTTCCCATTCCCTGTCTAAAACCAAACTGATTATCATGTATGATCTTGTTTGAGTCCAAATAATTGATCATTTGTCGTTTAACAACTCTCTCAAAGATCTTAGCTATATTGGAGATAACAGAGATCGGCCTGTAGTTGCCAATATTCGTGCGATCTCCTGATTTGTAGACGGGTGTCACGTGTGATATCTTATATAAAGATGGAAAGGATCCGTTATTTAAACTTACATTTATAATATGTGCTATAGGGTGACTAAGGCATTGAGAATTTTCCTTTAAAATACCATAGTTGCATGTAGATATATTTTATATATCTACATGCAACGTACGTGCTACGATAATATTAGGAAAATAGTCTTGTCCGAGTATGTTATGTTTGATAGCGTATGTCTGACGTGTGCCAAATTGTTTGGATAAATTAAGGTCAGACGTAATGATGATAGCACACTATATTTTTATTATCAAATCAACCAAGAAATACATTCAAAAGTTTTTTGACCCTACAATAAAGTGATATTCATAATCATATCACACAGATGAATTGATTCATTCACTCATCCAATATATAAAAAAGAAACTGTACCGCACAGAATATATCTGTTGCCTACTTCCCATATTCATCGTATATGTATATACCTATGTTTTAATTATGTATGTGAGATAACATTGTAAGATGCGGCCGCGTGATGTAGGTACAATAAAGCAATCATGCATATACCTATGCCTACTCGCGCGGCGCGCGCTGTTGTTGTTGTAAACATTATGGTTGAACGTCCTTCCCTTGCGAAGGTCAACATGTAAATGACCTTCTAGCAGGGGAGGGGAGTTATTTACGTGAGCTGATAACCTTGTGCTCCACACAGCCAGCCACTGTCGATTGGTATACGGCTGATGAAGCCCGCTTGCTTTAAAAGCAAGGCACTTTTGCGAATAAAACTACTCTCAACTGTCTACCTGGAGTTTTACTACACCTACCTGACTACCTCTACTGCTCTGCTCGCTCGGAATTGGACTACTACTGCTGAACTACCGCCCTACTACTGATCTTGGCCCCTGGACTTCTAGGCTTCAGCTGTCCTTCGCTCTTCACTTCACCGAGGAGCTTCCGAGTGACTTGGCACTGAGGTGGTTACCCTAAACCGTGTATCGCTTCGTGAATACGCCGCCGTGGGGCTTCTTGTGTGCTTAATAGCGAGTGCTATCGGGTTTATTGCCTGGTAGTGAGTGCTGGACGGTACACTTGTTTGCCACGCCTAGGTGTTGGAACGTTGTCGTGCCGGTGGAAGTAAACATCCCCAGGTCAACGAACAAGGGAGTCTCCGACGTGCTGTCAAGGGCAACGGCGGCTGGGCCGACCCACTACCGACGCACCCGGATTACCTGCATAGCGAGGCGCATTGACATTGGAACGGTGCTGTACCACGATCCAGTTACCCCTCACTCACCCCCGACTCCTACCACCCGGAGACACAGTTCACTTGTGGCCTGTGGCAGGCTGAGTCGGCCTCTGTCCCGCACAAGTTGGTCCTTCGCAGCCGAATCGTCTGCAGACCTCTACGATGTCAATGTCCCTGCGTTCTGGAAAGAACGCCTCACCAGACGCTGATTCACACGATGACGACTCTGACGCGTCATCCGACACCGCTACTGATGAGACCTTCAAGCAGATGCGACGCCAGTTAGCAGCTCGAGATCGAGAGTTGGCGGAGCTACGCCAACAGCTGGCAGGAGCGTCAACCAGCAGCACGACGGCCGGTGCCACGGCCCCCGTGCAGCCTGAGGATGGTGGCTTACAGCCAGGTCATCCACCTCAACAACTGCAGCCTACAGCCGCCGCCGGAGAGGATCTTACCCCGGCCGCACGGCAGACTGCAGCCGCCGCCGGATCTGTTACCCCGGCGGCCCCCCTGCATTCAGCACGGCCTGCAGCGGCCGCCGGATGGGATCTTACCCCGGCCGCCCAGCAGCCATTGCAGCATGCAGCCTCCGATGGATGGGGTGTCCCTCCATCTACCCAGCAGCCATTGCAGCATGCAGCCTCCGATGGATGGGGTGTCCCTCCATCTACCCAGCAGCCATTGCAGCAAGCTGCCTCCACCAGATGGGGTGTCCCACCGTCTACCCAGCAGCATGCAGCCGCCACCAGATGGGGTGTCCCGCCGTCTACCCAGCAGCATGCAGCCGCCACCAGATGGGGTGTCCCGCCGTCTACCCAGCAGCATGCAGCCGCCGACGGATGGGGTGTCCCACCGCCTACCCAGCAGCATGCAGCCGCCACCAGATGGGGTGTCCCGCCGTCTACCCAGCAGCATGCAGCCGCCGACGGATGGGGTGTCCCACCGCCTACTCAGCGGAACGCAGCTTCTGTCGGATGGGGCGTCCCTCCGTCTACCCAGCAGAATGCAGCTCCCACTGGATTGGGTATCCCGCCGTCCACACAGCAGCATGCAGCCTCCACCGGATTGGGTGTCCCTCCGGCTACACAGCAGCATGCAGCCACCGTCGGATCGGGTGTCCCTCCGGCTACACAGCGGTCACCAGCAAGCAAGTGGGACTTCGATGTCGCCTTCTACGGTGCACCGCAGCGACTGACCACAGCCGCCACCAGTTACCAGCAACCCGGTAGCAGCCTCTACGGTAACAACACTGACCCGCTCGGATACCAATATCTCAAAAGTCTTTGAAAAAATAGTTAAATCTCAACTAAATAATTTTCTATATGCAAATAAGATTATTCATAAAAATCAATTTGGTTTTGTTCAATCCTTGAGCACTCAGGATGCGATAGCCAGATTGACCACCATAATTTACGATTCGTTAGACGAAGGAAAAAAGTGCGCTGGAATTTTTATTGACCTCCGAAAGGCCTTTGACAGCATTTCACATGTTAACTTGCTTAAAAAATTGGAGTACATAGGTATTGCTGGTGGTGTTCTGGAATGGTTCAGAAGCTATCTACATAAACGCCCACAGAGCGTCAGAATTCATGACTGCATTGGAGACATGGCTGAATCGGAGTACGGAATTCCGCAGGGTACAGTACTGGGGCCTGTCCTGTTCATCATTTTTGTAAATGGTATATTTTCGCAGGGGTTACATGGTCAGGTAGTATCATACGCGGACGACACAGCACTTATTGTAAGCGATAGGTCCTGGGAGGGAGTGGAAGCTAGAGCTAATGAGGATATGAATAAGCTCAAGAAATGGTTCGATCGTAATTTGTTAACTTTAAATAGTGATAAAACATATATAGTACCGTTTGCTGTTCACTCCAACGACAAGCCGCGATGCTTTGACGTGATGATCCATGACAGCTCACCGGATCATTCGCCCTCTTCATGCCAGGGGAAGTGCGCATTTCTGAGAGTCACGGATAACATAAAGTATCTTGGAATAATAATAGATAGAAATTTAAAATGGAAAGAACAAATTGAGACCGTCGTTAAGCGCATTAGAAAACTGATCTATATATTTGTTGAAATCCGAGACATTCTAAATATAGAACAAATGTACTTAATTTATTATGGATTGGTTCAATCAATTCTACAGTATGCTATAGTTGGATGGGGTGCTGCTTATCGCACGAGTCTAATATCTATCGAAATTGCCCAAAGATTAATAATCAAAATAATTTTGAAAAGACCACGAGACTACCCTACCGAACAAATATTTACAGAGTTTAAAGTTCCTAAATTTAGAGACCTCTATTCTAAATTTTGTATTCTGCAGGTTCTCAAAGAACCGGAATATCATTATTTCCTTACTGAGAATCGTACCAGACATAAATATGTATTCGTTCGTCCTAAGAAACGCACAGTTTTTGGTCAGCAGCATTACACATATTTCGGAGAGACCCAATTCAATAACCTGCCATTAGACGTGAGAAAGACTCCAAGAGGCGACGAACTTATAAAAATAATAAAGAAGCGCTACAAGCCGGATAAGACGGGATAACACTTTCAGCGACAATTTTGAGATTCGGGCTCATGATGTCATCATTGAGCACTGAATCGCGTAAAAGTGATGTATTTCTGTGTAGGTATGTGTGTTTGTGTTAATGTTGATGAGAGGAAAATAAATTGATCCAACTGATTTGTGTATTGTTTTGACGTTGTGAATAGGTAATTGTATTGGTTTAATTTTGTATTGTGCTGGTAGATTTTGTTGAACGTTTGATGAAAGTACATGAGAACTGAAAGTTTGCTATTTGTAACAAATTCTTATATGTGTATTAATATTTCTAGCTGATTCTTTTATGTGTGTTAATATTATAATTGAAATCCGACCCTCCGCACAAGCATTTAGTTGCTTATGGAGGGAGCATTTTTACTGTGTGTTTTATTGTTTTATTAATGTAATATCAATGTATACTGTGTATTTATGAATAAAATAAATATATTTAAAAAAAAAAAAAAAAAAAAATATTCAACCGAGTGGATGCGCCGCGAAGGAATACAGCTGGGGGGGCAGTCCCCAGCTCGTGCGACCTGCCGACCTTCAGCGGAGAAATAATCGAGTGGCCGGCCTTCAAGAATCTCTTCGACTATACGACGTCCCGGTACCGTATAGCTGAGGCAGAGAACTTCCACCGCCTCACCAGCAAACTGCGAGGAGACGCATGGAAGGCAGTCTGCGCCAAGATGCAATTTTACTACCCCGGCGTCGTGGCGCGTGTAGTTGAAGACTTGGAGGCAAGGTATGCACGACCCAGTGAGGTGGAAGCAGCCATGCGGAGGAAACTCCATGATTTGAAACCATTGAACAACCACCCGACCTCCACCGAGCTTATGAGAGCGCACGACCATATCTCCGCCGCTGTGGAAACATTGTCGCATGTTGACCCAAACTACTTTGCTTTGAGGAAGGACATCTTTGAGGAGGTAGCCGCTAAGTTCCCGTACCACATCAGAGAGGCATGGGTCATCACAATGACGTCACTCAAGAGGCCCGTCGGAGCGGAAGTTACCGTCCAACAGTTCCTGTCATGGCTCTCTATACATACAACCAATCTCCGAGAGATTAGCGGAGAGACAAGGTTGCAGAGGCCGGACAGGAAAGAGTCAGCAAAGAAAGGCGCTAAAGTGTACGCATGCAGCGAGTTTAGTGAACGAAACAGCGGTAACGACGGAAGCAGCGGTGGCGGAAACAGCGGTGGAAGCGGTGGCAGCGCCAGAAGAAACCGCGGTAGAAGGAACCGCAACAATGGTTTTAGTGGTGGGAATAATAGTGGTAACAATAGTGGAAACAATAGTGGTAGCAGTGTTTCCAATAGTGGTAACAATGTTAATAATAGTGGAAACAATAGTGGTAACAGTGTTGCAAATAGTGG
Organism: Athripsodes cinereus; assembly: GCA_947579605.1. NCBI lineage: Eukaryota > Metazoa > Arthropoda > Insecta > Trichoptera > Leptoceridae > Athripsodes > Athripsodes cinereus. The sequence goes on from OX388305.1 coordinate 8,661,437, forward strand.
TAGCAATGTTACCAATAGTGGTAACAATGGCGCCAACAATACCGGACATAATAGTGGAGTGCGCTGCGCCCTCTGTGGAGGATCCCATGAGCTCTCCTTGTGCGCCGGTTTCTTCCCTCTGCCCTACGATGACAAGTGGAGGATAGTGAGAGAGAAGTATTTGTGTGCGGTGTGCCTGAATTCTCGTCACGGAGACCCTGCTAGATGTACGGTCCATCGCTGTGGCATTGAAGAGTGCAACCGTCCTCATCACGCCAGCCTGCACCGGCCTCGACCCGAAGCGGTCGTGACAAACACCTGGGACAACCCTGGTGTTTTGTTGAAGGTCCTACCAGTGACAGTGGTAGGACCCGCCGGTGCGGTGGACACCTACGCCCTTCTGGATGAAGGAGCAACAGTCACGCTCCTCGACGACGCCCTTGCCAGTGCAGTGGGAGCCCGCGGTAAAAAGACGGGGCTCATCATCCATGGAGTCAATGGCATGCGGGCGGTCGACAAAGACTCCCGCAAAGTGAAATTGCAACTCAGGGGCGACGACGGACAAAATTATGCCGTCAGGGCAAGGACTGTCACGGCCATAGAGCTACCACGACAGGCGATGGCTCGACACCGCAACGACATTAGTGAAGGAAGAGTCCGTCACGTCAAGCCACGGATACTGATCGGGCAGGATAATGCCGGTCTTATTGTTAGCCGCACAGTGGACGAAATAGAGGGCGACAGAATAATTATGTCGCTTACCGCCCTGGGATGGACAGCGCACGGGGGAATCCCCAGGGGAAACTTGAGGACCTTCCTCATTAGGGACCCACTGGATGAGCTTGTCCGAGGACATTTCGCGGTAGACTCTCTGGGAGTCACCGCCTGCTGCAGAGTGCCCACCGATGAGAGGAGGGCCGACATATTGATGGCCGACACCACACGCCAATGCCCTGACGGCATGTGGGAAACCGGCCTTTTATGGAAGACGGACGATGTGGTGCTGCCCAACAATAAACAAGGTGCACTGAATCGACTGAAGACCCTGGAGAAGAAATTCGTAAGGGACCCGAAGTTAAGAACGACCTACGATGAAAAAATACGTGATCTTATACAAAAGGGCTACGCGGTCCGCGTCCCTGAGGACCTGCCTAACCACCCGCGGCGGTGGTACCTGCCGCATTTCGCAGTAACAAATCCCAATAAACCGGGAAAACTGCGCGTCGTTTTTGACGCGGCTTGCGCCTTCAGGGGCACTTCTTTGAATGAGAAGTTGCTCTCAGGGCCAGACCTGCTGTCCTCATTGCTGGGAAACATCCTGCGGTTCCGCGAGGGTAAAATCGCCCTCGCAGCCGACATAAAGGAGATGTTTCTCAGGGTCCGCATCAAAGAAGAGGACCAAGAGGCGCAGCTGTTTCTGTGGCGGGATGCCAATGATGGACAGATCATAACATACAAGTTGAAGCAAATGATGTTTGGCGCACGATGCTCCCCAGCTAGCGCCCAGTATGTGAGGAACAGGATCGCTGACGACAATGCCAGCCAGTTCCCGCATGCTGCAGAGGCAATCAAGAGTCGTTTTTACATGGATGATTACTTGGACTCCGTGGACACGATGCAGGAAGCTGAATTACTCGTCCAGGATGTAACGGGAGTTCTGGCAACAGGCAGGATGGAACTCACGAACTGGGCGACGAACCAGCCTGCAATCTTCGGCCGCGCAGCGGAAGTGAGCAGCGCCAGCCGAGAAATTGCCTGCAAACAAGAAGACGAGAGGATCCTAGGCGTTCAATGGAGCCCAACCGATGACGCGTTTACCTATGGACTCTGCGAGTCGGCTGAGGTTCATGAATGCCCGACTAAGAGGCAGTTACTCAGCGCTGCCATGAAGGTATTCGACCCGCTGGGTCTAATAGCCTGCCTTATCGTCCGGACAAAGGTCCTACTCCAGGATGTGTGGAGAAGCGGCGTGAGCTGGGATGAAAAGATCACGCCTGGCCATGCAGCTATTTGGCAAGAATGGCTGCAGATCCTAAGGCAGGGGCCTATCAGAATAAGGCGACCCTGCCGCACCAAGAAGGATAGCGCAGCCGAGCTCCACATATTCTGCGATGCTTCGGAAGAAGCTTGTTGCGCGGTTGCTTACGTGAAGGAGGGCGACCGCGCATACTTCGTCGCAAGTAAGACGAAGGTGGCACCGTTAAAACCACTGACGGTGCCCCGCCTTGAACTGCAAGCAGCACTGATCGGCGCCCGACTTCAAGCAACCATCCACCAAGAGATGACGGGACGCCTAGACAAGACCATCCTATGGACAGATTCGACCACAGTCCTGTCCTGGATCAGTGGGGACCCCCGCGCTTACTCAACATTTGTAAGCAACCGTTTGGGTGAGATTGACGAACTCACCCAGGGCTGCGAGTGGAGATGGGTCCCCACAAAACAAAACCCAGCGGATGTTGGAACCAGGAAGGTCAAAATAGAGGACCTACGCCCTGAAGCGATATGGTTCTCCGGCCCCGGGTACCTGACCAAAGATAGAGAGGAGTGGCCGGAAAACAAGGTAATGACCACCCCTGGTCCCGAGTTGCGAGCAGTGTTCGCCGGGACAACGAGTGTGGGATACTCCGGTGCACTCCCAGAACCAGCACGTTTCTCTTCATGGGAGCGACTTATCAGGACAACAGCTTGGGTGAAGCGTTTTACCGCAAGATGCCGGCGCCAGGGACGACCTGGAACATTGCAGGTTGCAGAACTGCGAGAAGCAGAAGACCTCTGGCTCCGCCAGGCTCAACGAGCCTCCTTTGAGGAAGAGATATCAGCACTGAGTAAGGAGACACCACCAAAAAAGGATAGCAGGCTCCGGCGCTACTCTCCAAGGATGCGCGAGGACGGCATCCTAGTCTCACGATCAAGGCTGAGAAACCTAACAGGCGTAGAAGAATTTACGCCAGAACCTCCGATCCTGGACGGGAGCAATGAATATACCCGCCTACTGCTGCGAAAAATCCACGACGCAGCAGGACATCAGGGATCGGAGAAGACGGTCGCGGAAGCACGAGCCAAGTATGAGATATTGAAGGTTCGTGGAGCTGTCCGAGCGATCGTGGCCCGATGCCAGGTATGCCGCATAAGGAAGGCAAAGGCTCATCCACCAGAAATGGCACCACTTCCTGCTGCACGCCTGGCCCATCACCAGCCTCCATTTACCATGTGTGGAGTTGACTTCTTCGGGCCACTAGAGGTGACTATCGGGCGCCGTCGCGAGAAGCGCTACGGCTGCCTTTTCACGTGCCTCACTACACGTGCAGTCCACGTGGAAATTGCCCACAGTCTATCAGCCGACTCTTTCATCCTGGCTTTAAGACGAATGGCAGCCCGAAGAGGCCAACCAGCAATACTCTTCTCAGACAACGGCACCAACTTCCACGGTGCCGTCCGAGAACTGCGCCAGCATGGCCTTCAAGCCAACGAAAAGGTAGCTGAAGAGCTCCTGACCAGGAGGATAGAGTGGAAATTCAACCCTCCAGCGGCTCCCCACATGGGGGGGGCCTGGGAGAGGCTGGTCAGGAGTATCAAAACGGCACTCAGCGCCACACTCAAGGGCAGAGCACTGAAGGAAGAAACACTGGCCACGGCAATGGCCGAGGCCGAATATCTAGTCAACAACCGCCCTTTGACACACATCAGCGTGGACCCCGAAGATGGGGAACCCTTGACGCCCAATCATTTCCTGCTCGGAGCTAAAAGCCTGCGACCTGAGCTCACCCACTACCCAGTAGACGAGAACGAGCCCAACATAAGAAGACAGTGGCGTTTAGCGCAGCAGCTCACCGACCTGTTCTGGCGAAGATGGGTTCGCGAGTATGCACCAACCTTATCCCGGCGGCATAAATGGCATGAGCCCGTCCAGCCGCTGAAAAAAGGGGACATTGTGATTGTTGCAGACCCTGCGCAGCCCCGCGGTACCTGGCCTCGGGGAAGAATAACACAAGTACACAAGGCACAAGACGGCCAAGTACGATCGGCCGTGGTGAAGACATCAGCAGCCAACCAGATGATCAGACCAGCAACCCGCCTGTGGCGGATCCAGTGCGGTGAAGAAGAGTGAGGCGTAGCCTCACGGGGGGGGAAGTGTACCGCACAGAATATATCTGTTGCCTACTTCCCATATTCATCGTATATGTATATACCTATGTTTTAATTATGTATGTGAGATAACATTGTAAGATGCGGCCGCGTGATGTAGGTACAATAAAGCTATCATGCATATACCTATGCCTACTCGCGCGGCGCGCGCTGTTGTTGTTGTAAACATTATGGTTGAACGTCCTTCCCTTGCGAAGGTCAACATGTAAATGACCTTCTAGCAGGGGAGGGGAGTTATTTACGTGAGCTGATAACCTTGTGCTCCACACAGCCAGCCACTGTCGATTGGTATACGGCTGATGAAGCCCGCTTGCTTTAAAAGCAAGGCACTTTTGCGAATAAAATTACTCTCAACTGTCTACCTGGAGTTTTACTACACCTACCTGACTACCTCTACTGCTCTGCTCGCTCGGAATTGGACTACTACTGCTGAACTACCGCCCTACTACTGATCTTGGCCCCTGGACTTCTAGGCTTCAGCTGTCCTTCGCTCTTCACTTCACCGAGGAGCTTCCGAGTGACTTGGCACTGAGGTGGTTACCCTAAACCGTGTATCGCTTCGTGAATACGCCGCCGTGGGGCTTCTTGTGTGCTTAATAGCGAGTGCTATCGGGTTTATTGCCTGGTAGTGAGTGCTGGACGGTACACTTGTTTGCCACGCCTAGGTGTTGGAACGTTGTCGTGCCGGTGGAAGTAAACATCCCCAGGTCAACGAACAAGGGAGTCTCCGACGTGCTGTCAAGGGCAACGGCGGCTGGGCCGACCCACTACCGACGCACCCGGATTACCTGCATAGCGAGGCGCATTGACATTGGAACGGTGCTGTACCACGATCCAGTTACCCCTCACTCACCCCCGACTCCTACCACCCGGAGACACAGTTCACTTGTGGCCTGTGGCAGGCTGAGTCGGCCTCTGTCCCGCACAGAAACATTCACTTAAGTGACTTTAACGTGACATTCACGTTAACGTGACATTCACGTTAACGTGACTATAATCTGTTTTCACTGACTAAAGTTAACCGTTTTATTGTTAATTGAAATTATAATAATACATAATTATATACTTATCTCCTCTTTATTTCGAAAATTTGAAAAAACCAGTATATTTATAATAAATATTAATATTTTTTTTGCCATACACACTTTAAGTTTTAAAAGGGCATTACATGTCGAAACTCGAGTCAATTATAAAGTACGTGTAAAACCATATAATAATATATGTATTATTTATTTGAGTAATATGGAGCTTTACAAAATAAATACCAACAAAATTCAAAACTTATTGATGGCTTATAAGTAACAAGAATATTGCAGGCACAGTGCTGTTATTATAAATCCGTGTTTTGAGCCTAATTCATTGATATCCTAGTAATCTGGATAGGTGAAGTTTTTTTTTCGACTGTTAAGTTTTAGAGAGATATTGACTGATTATATGGTTGTACAATGCTGAGAAATGTAGATGGTAATTCTGCCGTCGTGTTAAGAAAAACTACTACAAGAAAAAGAATATTATAAAAAAAATCAAAGCAATAATTGAACAAAAAAATGTTTAATGGGCGAGTTTATCACAGAAATGCGATATCTTCCAAATAACCCATAGGTACAAATAAATATAAATTATTTAATTCTATTATGTGCAATTGCAATACTACACCTCCTATAGACGGTTCCCTAAAAAAACTCTTTGAATTTTCATAATTAAATAAGTTCATTTTTAGAAGTCATAATTGTAGAAGTTGGACCCAGAAGACCGGGCAGATCTGTGACCATCTAGATGACCACAATTGCCAAGGACCTGAAGGAGGCAGAGTTGAAGGACGATGCAGGGGACCTGAAAACTTGGAAGATGAGGGCTAGGAAAGCTTACCCCAAGTAAATGGGATAAAGGCAGGGGCGAAGAAGAAGATTTTTAGAAGTAATATTATCTTACATACTATTATAACTAAAAGGGGTGCAGCTTGCAGAAAACAATCAACATTTTATTACCTCATGAATGGAGAACTATGTCTTCGTATAGATGCACATTAACAATCTTCAACATTATAAAATGAACTAGTAAAATGAAGTTGTCTAAATAATAAGGCGGTAATGATAAGAAATAGAATTTTTAAATGATTGATCAATTTACACTAAATTCTCGAATGTGTCGTAACTTTTAAATTACCAAATTAATTTGTATAATTTTAATGCACCTCATTAATATACTGTTATTTCATATTAATTCATTTAACTTTGTTGTTTTTTTAAGACTTTTCAGATAAGTTTAGAATATTTGCTATTCCACTGTCCGAATTAACATTTTGTTGTCTTGTTCTATAATTGACTGTCTGATCCTGTGTACATTGTAAAAAAAAAAAAAAAAATGCTGTAAGAGATATGAGCATGATGTAAGAATGAGTGTACGCTAGAATAATGTTATAGATAATAGATATAATACGAGCTGAAATGTTTTGATGTTTTGGACACGAGAGTGAATGGACGATGAAAGGATGACGAGGAGATGGTATTTATCTGAAAGAAGGAGTGGAAGGACAAGAACTACGTGGCTTGACCATGTGGATCAAATTCTTAAAGACGGCCGTGTGGGCGTAAGAAAAATCAGCGAGCATGTATATAAAACTGGATGAATGAAAACGAAAGAAGTATGTAAGGATAGATTAACACAACGTTCCGTCCTCTTAACCCACCTTACTTGGGACAAGCGTGAGGCAATTGATAGATAGACAGGTAGACACTTTTTCTCACAGGGACATTTATTTAAGTGATTGTAAATGCAGTACAAAATTTGTAAAATATACCGAGATATTTTAATTGTTTATAAGTCTAGAGGTGAGTAGCTGCTGCTTTGTAGTAATGAAATGACACCTAGTTTATTTGTTCAGATATTATCACACTGTCCCGCGGGAGTATAATATGTAGGTACATACTTATAATGTACTACCTAACTATTTAGTGCTAGCAGCCTCATTAGCGTGTTGCTTAGTCCCTTGGCACCACCACTAAAAACCGAAACTAACTTTATTTTATGACAAGCGTATGTAACCCGGCATCGCTCGGGTTTAATTAAATAGAAAACCTTGCAAATACATGGGTTAAAACAACAAAATCTTATTGAAAAAAAAAACGGAGTAAGCACTTACGTGGATAAAAGAAGTAAAAAGCTCTTCCCAATGAGAAAACTTAATTTTTGACTCCCTACATGCCCATAGCTTAGTAACAATAAATAGGTAGGTACCTACATCATAAAAAGCATTGCAAATCTCTAAATAAAAAATCTTGAAGTTTGATACCTCACATGCCCATATTTAGGTAAAAAAAATAGGTAGGTACCTACATCGAAAAAAGTGCTGAAAAACTCTTCCCAATGAAAAATCATGAAGTTTGATACCTCACATGCCCATACTTAGGTAAAAAAAATAGGTAGGTACCTACATCGAAAAAAGTGCTGAAAAACTCTTCCCAATGAAAAATCATGAAGTTTGATACCTCACATGCCCATACTTAGGTAAAAAAAATAGGTAGGTACCTACATCGAAAAAAGTGCTGAAAAACTCTTCCCAATGAAAAATCATGAAGTTTGATACCTCACATGCCCATATTTAGTTAAAAAAAATAGGTAGGTGCCAACATCGAAAAAAGTGCTAAAAACCTCTTCCCATTGAAAAATCTTGAAGTTTGACACCTCAGATGTTCACATTTATGTAAAAAAATAATAAGTAGGCACCTACATGGAAAAAAAAGTACTAACAACCTCGTCCCGATGAAAAAGCTTGAAGTTAAGAAATTCCACATATTGGTAGGTACCTACATGGAAAAAGTGCTAAAAACCTCTTCCAAATGAAAAATATGTGAGCTCGACACCTCGAAAGCTCATATTTTATTTAGAAAAATAGGCGGGTACCTACGTGCAAAAACTACTAAAAACCTCATTTTAATGTAAAAACTCGAAGATTGTCATCCCAAATTTCTATAAGAAAAAAAGGGTAAACATCCCTTTTTGTGAAAAAATTGTAGTCAGATAAATGTTAAAATATTATAATTGTCCACATTCGAATTTGTATTTTTGGTTTGCAGTGCATAAATGGGTATTTGCTATGAAATTAAAAAAAGTCAAGAATAAATTGTCATATAAGTATTTACTCTTTATTCCCAAAAAACCTTAAAAATGGATTATCTGCATCCTTCAATATTTCAGAATATTTTACTATCAAATATTTCATAATTTATGTAAAAAATATTAGGTGAAAATAAATAGGTTCCCACTCATTGAAAATCATTTAACATTGTTTATGGATTTTATAGGTAAAACTATTATTATTCTACAGTATAGTTTTCTATGGTTTCATAATGTCTTCCATTATGAAAATAGCCCAATATGTCAAAAATATGCAATTTTTATTCACGTAATTCAAGAGCTTTTCTCATTAGCAAACACGATATTTTATTACGAAAATAAACCCTAAATATTTAGTTTCAGAATTGTTGTATTTATTGTTACATCCATTTTGATATTAATTCAATACAATGAAAAATGTTTGACTGTGAATATTGCTATTTACTAAATCTTGCATTAATTTTACATACATTTTGTTGCTAATTTTGTGACATGGTCGCATTAAAATTAAAATATCTTTATCAATACGTAAGATATTTAAAATGTTTTTAGCCTTAAACCTGCCCAGAAGATGAGACCTTGTATAGAGTGTATTATTTTACTTCGGTCTTTCCTAATTTCTGAGTCCATTAAGGACATACGTACATACATACATACATACATACATACATACGAACGGACTCAAATATTTATGTGTGGATTGTATTTCATTAACAAAGAAGCAAAATAAACATTAACAATTTTACTAAACACAATATTGTATATTGTGACTACATGCATCGTGTTCAAACACATAATGTAAGTAAATATCCTAGTTGCTAATACAACACGGTTGTCAACTAGGTACTTCAAGGTCTAAGGTATCTTTATGAGAGTGTTATGGTTTTTTCGGAAATATTTCAAAGAATGTAATGCGATAATCACTCAAATATGTTTTTTAACGAAAAGTAGAAAGGGTAATTTCATTATATATATGGAAAGATATTTTCCGCAATTGCAATGAAAAGACCTTTTATAAGGTTTCAAAAGCAAACTTTTAATTATAGCATCACATTATGTAAAGTTTCATTAAGTTTCTAATCACCTACTGAGGGACGAATGTTTGATGTTTGTAAACGCAACAAACAAAATTACAACAGATTTTTTTTTATTTTACGTGATAATAAACATATATACAGTAGAAAAAAATAAAAGATAATAATTCATTAGATGTTTCAAGTTAAACAAGCCTCTTTTATGTGTAACAATTTTTTTACAGTTATTATCCACGCCACTGTCGATTACGTATAGATAGAGAATATTAACTGGACCAGTACATATTCACCAAGATTCATTATTGTTTGGGAATTGGTACAAAAACCACCAAGTGCTACATGGTGTATCACAACACGATACAAACTGTGAATACATACCGATCTATAATGTGTCCTTAAAGTATCTAGATATCTATTCAAAACTTAATAATCGCCAACATGTGGTTGCCATTTGCATTTATATAATTATGAAAATAATAAGTATATGTATTAAAGGTTTGGTTTGTGATAGATATAGATGGAAGCCGGATTTCGAAAGGGATACAGTACTGTCGAACACATACAAACCGTCCGCTCATTAATAGAAAAAAGCGCTGAATATAACATACCATTATGCTTGGGATTCATAGATTATCAGAAAGCCTTTGACTCCATAGAAACATGGGCTATATTAGCTGCAATGGACCAAGCACGGATTGACTCGAGGTACACCACACTCATAGAAAACCTTTACAAGAGCGCGACTATTCAAGTCAAATTTAATGAATTGGAAGACGGAAAAGATACCAGTTAAAAGAGGGATAAGACAGGGAGATACAATATCTCCGAAACTTTTCACACTAGCGTTAGAATACGCACTAAAAAATCTAAACTGGGAATCTAAAGGGATATGTATCGATGGTAAATACCTAAATCACTTACGCTTCGCAGACGATATTGTTATCTTGAGCAACAGCCCTGAAGAACTGGCTAAAATGCTAAGGGAAATAAATGAGGCATCAAAGAAAGTGGGACTTATCATGAATCTGAAAAAGACCAAGGTGATGGGCAGAGAAGGCTCCCAAATTATGGTAGATGGAAACCTAATAGAAAATATCCAAGAATATGTATATCTAGGACACGTCATAAGACTAGGCAGAGAAAACCAAACTGCTGAGGTCAAAAGACGAATTGGATTAAGTTGGGCAGCCTTCGGGAAAATGAGTCATATACTCAAAAACACCAAAATCCCAATGAACCTTAAACGAAAAGTATACGAGATGTGCATAGTACCGGTTGCAACATACGGCCTAGAAACAGTGACACTGACCAAACAGAGCACCGAGAAAATAAGGGTTACCCAAAGATCCATGGAAAGAGCCATGCTGGGCATCACCCTGAGAGACAGAGTTAGAAACGAAACGATACGGCAAAGAACAAAAGTAACAGATATTGCCCAACGTATCGCATGTCTCAAATGGCGGTGGGCAGGTCACATGGCCAGAGATCCAGAAGATAAGTGGTCAAAGAGGGTCTTAACCTGGAAACCAAGAACAACTACCAGGAGTGTAGGAAGACCACCACTACGATGGAGGGATGACCTGGTCAAGTACGTCGGTGTCAACTGGATGCAGAGAGCCCAAGATAGAGCGGCGTGGAAGGCGATGGAGGAGGCCTTCGTCCAGGAGTGGACGGGAGTAGGCTAGGAAGAAGATGGATTCGTTATCTTATATTTATCTTCGCTCTCCTCTTTCTTCAACCACGCCTATGTTTCGCTTCCATACGTAAGTGATGATGGTATTGTGCACCGCATTTTTGCCATGTTCCACACATTGCCAATGCTGACAATGGGCCGAGATGCACCGTTCACTCTAGCATCGGCCACCTTTCTTCTTTCAACGTCGAATAAAGACTCTTACAAAAGCTTAATGCTTGTTGAAACACTATATTTTGTATTGCGAGTGACAAAATACATAATATTATGACATTATAGGTATTTACTATTTATAGGTACATTTGTGTAAGGTGAGTTTGAGTTTGCCACAAACTTATTATAAAAAGAAGCGTGTCTATGATTTGTTTAAAGAAAACAAAGAATAATTCAAAAGAGTATTTTATGGTTCCGATAAAAAACGTGTCTTATGAAACCAAGCATTATTTTAGAATTTATATTTTACAGTTTGTATAAGCAGATACAACGCAATAATATTTTATGATACTCATAAATGGATCACAAAGTTAAACACTTTCATGAAGTTAATTTCTAACTTTACGTAAGTTATTAGCAATGGAATTTTTCTTTCACAAGAAAGGCAACAGCATTTCATTAGATTTGGAATATATTGATTATGAGTATGGTGAATAGAACTATCAAGTAAAGTAGACGGATAAGTGGAAAACATTCTATAGTAATTCATTCAACAAATCTTAATATCTACCTACAATTAATCAATCAATTTTTTATTAAATTATTATTCTTATCGCTGAATTGAATTTTATACGAATCGTTCAACCAGATAAAAAAAGTTGAAAGGTGGTCAACTTGAGACGACATCGCTTTTACTAGTTTTTATCGTTTCAGACTAGCTGTCATTTTGTTCACACGGTTCAAATGGCTGACGATATTTTGGTGTCCTGGCGATATTCGCCAAATGTGAACACCAAATTAGTTTGACAATGACTAAGTCGAAACCAGGTCACTACTCATTAAAATATTTTAAGTAAAACTAAAACAAATTGCGTTTTTTTTCATATTTATTTATTTATTTATTCAGGTAATAAACCGCTTTCGCCTTTTACAATGTTAAATCATTCTATAATAAAATTCATACCGTCTAAGACCACCGAAATTCATATCGTCTAAGACGAGGTCCCGGGTTCGATTGCCGGCCAGGGCAAAATGAAAAAAGACCTTTTTCAAATTGTCCTGGGTCTGAGTGTTACATGTATGTGTGTTCAGTGCATTCTATATGTGTGTATCGTCGTGTTAGTACCCATAATACAAGATTCATATCTTAGTTTGGGACTAGCTCGGTCTGTGTGAATTGTCTATACATGTTATATTATGTTATGTTATACCCCTTCAGAACTTACTCTAATTTCACATTAAATAATTTATTTCATATTATATAGGTGAAATATTAAAATTTTACCCAGATAATATTGTATGCATACAGAATTGTAATCAAATCTGAAAACAATTATACTTACTAAAAATACTTTGCTCTTAGGTTCACAAAAGCTATTTATTTTGGATACACATATATATTTAAGTAATTAAGCCAAAAAGTCTCATCGTTGAGTTGAAGATTTTAAATTTCACCAGTGTAAAATTCTACGAATGTTAAAAAACGATCCTCAAAATTATTTACATAATTTTATACAAATGAAATAGCACATCTCTTTAATTATCCATGTTCATTTTCTAACTAATAATGATAATTACATATATTGTAAATTATGAAAACTGAAAAGTAAAGTAGAGAGCTCATACAGATTAAATCTGATGATTATTGTATAATCGATACATATATAAATGTAGCGTGTGAATGAAAATAATATATAGAAATAACATGCAACCAAAGATATACCATACAACTATCAAGTATTTAACTATCAAGTGTTAATTACGTTTTATGTAATGTTTTTATATTCGTTAGCATTTCATGTCAACACTACCTACTAGTGTTGTTTACATAATATGATGTAAAGAGTGCACACAAGCACGGAAGAACCACAATCTAGTAGCACGAATATAATCGTGATGCTTTTAATCAAAGGTAACCGTAAAAGGACTCAATGAATTATTTAGCAAAACATAACTATAAGTACAAATGGATCTGAAGATGTTCGCTGAATGAGGTTAATACAAAGCCAATAATCAGAATAAAATCGGGGGTAGCGCAAATATTTCAAAAATTTTCTAATAAAGATTCGTTTTAATAATTTACATATCTTTGTATGTATTTTCAAAGAAATCTAAGATGTTGCAAGGTGGAAAAAATATTTTACTTTTAATAAGTCTTTTTTTACAGTATTTCAGTGCAAGGAGAATGAAAACAAATTTAAGAAAGGGATTAACGTTATTTTCTGCTTTTTAATAAATCTACAGAGGATCTTCCAAGATCTGCTTAATTTAAAAATAAATCGGGTTTCTGAAATGAAAACAACGTTTGTGTGAGGCTAAAACTTTAACAGGAACTCGTCAGCGTAAAATACATCTTCGAATATTAATCTAGAATAATAGCAGAAACCAAAATACACAAGCGAATAATAAACGTTTACAGCTGTTCTATTATATTTTATTATACTCAAGTGAATATTGAGAAGTTACTACTGACATATAAGTGATGGCTACAGTCACAAGAATAATATTAAATAAGGATAAAATAACATGATGTTGTTTGCTTTGGGACAATAAATTGCCTCAACAAACAATAAAGACAGACGTGTGAGCAAGCTGGTGAAACATGCACATGTAAGTACAAGTAGGTACATGTTATTGTAAATATTCTTATACACAGCGGATAAGTACGGGTATACATAATACACTATACAATAATATAAAGAGTTGACAGAAACCAATATTCAGTCAGTCGGGTGGTAAACAACAGTTTTATGAGACAATGGCTGCCACTGAGACTCACCGTAAAGGATGAAATCATAAAACTCGTACGCCAGATGAATAAAACCAACAGTATAAGAATTTTCTTCTTCACATATTGAACATTTCATTATTTACTAGAAAATAACATGGTAAAATTTGTAAAACTTTTTTGTTTCAGAATCGTCAATTTGTACATAATATGATTTGACTTACATAAATTATTATTTTTATGAATTGATTCCCTTTTGTGTTTTGTTCTTTAGCAATTCTTGTTTTCCGAATGTGTTGTGAATGAGAAATTTGATTTGTGTATTCTTGAACTCGTATGGTCGTTGGAAGGGAGGAAGCGACTGCGAACATTGCCATAAATGGAGTGAGCATCAAACAAGTAAGAGAATTCGTGTACTTGGGCAGCAGAATAAACCAGGATGGACGATCCAAATCGGAAATTGTGAGCAGAATAAACCAGGCAAGGATTGCTTTTAACAAAAAATCTAAAATATTGGAATCCCCAAATATTGATTTAAGCGTAAGGAAGAACCTTACTAAAGCCTTTGTATGGAGCATTCTGCTTTATGGTTGCGAGACGTGGACCATCAGCAAGAGTGAAAGCGGACAGTTGGTGGCCTTTGAGATGTGGTGCTACAGACGCATGCTGAAGATCCATTGGTCGGAACACGTCGAAAACGAAGAAGTATTAACCAGGGTAGGCGAAAAAAGGCAACTTCTTAAGAGAATCAGCCAACAATGAGCTAACTGGATTGACCACAACATCAGGCACCCAGGACTACTCATCGCCATTGCGGAGGGTAAGACCGAGGGGACAAATGGCAGAGGCCGACCAAGATATGCGTATATGGACCAACTGAAGAGGGACATGAACTGTGGCTCATACGTAGAGCTGAAAAGACTGGCTGAGAGTAGGGAGGAATGGAGAAGAAAGTCAAAACTCGTTGCAGACCAATCCAATGGATTGTAACTCATTATATATATTCTTGATCATGTAAAAGGCTCACGCCGTGGATATGTAAAAAAAAAAAATAATATACCTATACAAAGTATTGTTGACGATTCATATTATGTATGTAGTTTTGAAAACAGAATGTCGATGAATGTTCTGTTTGTCCAAATGTATGTAAAGGACTGATAATTGTGATAATTTTATGGTAGTACTTAAATAAGTAAGATGGTCGGTCAGTCGATAACTAAATGTTCAGATATAGGCGGGCGGCTATTATTTAGTTACGTAGGGGTTGGATTTTAATACGCTGAGTTAAAAGATTGAATTAAATAAACGAACTACCTACTATATAAGTAAGTAAGAATCTTCGGTCTCGAGTTATACAAGTAGAACATACACGAGTCTAGAGATTGGTTGAAATTTCTTTAATTACCTATAAACGTTTTCGTTAGAAAAATAATTTCCATATTTCAATATTGAATGTCTGAAGAATTTTGTAGTAATTATTCATTTAAAGCCTAAACAAGGAAGATGTAATCGTATGTTGAAAACGTAAAAATGACTATCTACTTCACACAAAAGCATAAGGAATATCATGAGAAGAAGTTCCTCGATTAGTGACTTCTGAAACAAAAGCTTCTTTGAGAAGTGTTACAGAAAGACAAAAAAAACCACGAGGTGGTGATCTACGTCAAATTATTTTAAAATTGGATCTAAACAATGATTTTCATATTAATCGCCAATTCACCCGATTCGAGTGATTTGTGTATGAATTTCATATACCTACTCAAGAAGATTATTATTAGCTAAATATTACTCTTATGTAGGTACTATACCACTTTTAAAAGTTTTAGTTTGACACTCGTCAATGACGCATCTTAACGCACTCGTCAATGAAACCGGTAGTGTTTTATAAAAAAATATGTGGTGTAGTACATAATTACTATAACAATTTTTTTTTAAATGTTCGTGATTATCACATTGTTAGTGCCGATAAAATAAAAAAAATATTACTCTGTTAATATTGTTCACATCATGTCACTTTTTAGTTGAGTAAGTTGAAAGAATATATCGCTGAAAAGTATTTTTACGAAAAATTATTATTCGTCTAAAAAAACTAGTGATTGAACCACAAGTTTATAACGAAAGTCTTGAGTTCATTATTAATAAAAGTTATAAGTTGGCATTAAAAATAGATGATGAAGATTTGTAATAAAAAAAAACATTTTGGAAGCACTTTTCATTTTCCATAAGTTCAATTTATTATACAAAATAAATAATTCTCTCGTTCAAAACCTTAGAAATAGTAGCGGGGTGCGTAACTTTTTGTTAAATGTTATCTAAGAACTCTTATTGACATAGGGATAATGATATGAAGTAAGATACATGCGATGTGAAGTGTACGTGTATATTTCGGTTTCAAACCAGTTCACGCTCCCTGTGCCACCCCGCCTTGGTGATATAAAAGCCCCACTTCTTGTACATAAGAATGTCATAAACGAAAACTTTCCGAGAATATTATATTACCTATTCTTCCTTTGTTTCAGATCCTTAAACATTTTCAAAATAATGCCAAGCGTAACGCCTGGCACAACGAAATGCATTACGTTTAATGAAAAGGTGAAAGGGAAGATAAGATGCCTTGTTAGAAAATATCAGTCTCCATGACTTAGGTATACACGTTGAGTCGATTTATTATAGTTATCTATCTTCTATTCTATCTATATATATATATAAAAGAAAATGGTGTTAGTTACACCATTTATAACTAAAGAATGGCTGTACCGATTTGAATGATCTCTGATTTGTTGGATTCTTCTCCGCCCCGAATAGCCGATAGGCTATTAAAATATCTTACAAATTCACGAAAAGAAAAATTACGAAGAAAATTATTTACGCCATACATTTATAATTTCAATAAAAAATGCAATATGGAGAAATATACAAAATCAACGTTTTTTTTTTCAGAACCACAGATGTTAAATTGTATGGATAACGATTCTAATTTGAAAATGTATACAAAAATTGAGACAGCACTGGTTGTCTGGAAGAAATTACATAAGTGATAAGTCCGCCAGCTATACTGACATCTGTGTATAATAAAAATCATACTTTACTCAGATTTGTTTATAAATTATCAAAAATAGAAAACAAGTTATATAATTGTAAGCTATATTTTATTGAATAAAATTCTATTCTATTCAATTTTTTTATTTTATTATTTTGTGTTGAAATGTTTTGATTCGACTTGTAATATACATCGAGTTGATAATGGCAGCATCACTGATCATTGATGCAATGCCAGAAAGAGAGAGAGAATAGGTATCTACCTAAAAAATAAATTTGTTCCTACATACATAATTATATTACGTACAGCAGATAATTTATAAACAAAACTGAGTTGCGTA
The DNA here is from genome assembly GCA_947579605.1 of Athripsodes cinereus. Classification (NCBI taxonomy): domain Eukaryota; kingdom Metazoa; phylum Arthropoda; class Insecta; order Trichoptera; family Leptoceridae; genus Athripsodes; species Athripsodes cinereus. The sequence continues at coordinate 8,678,669 of OX388305.1, forward strand.
TAAAGGTTCAACATAAATGAATTTATTTTTTTAAACTATACGATGACACACTTGGACAATTCGTTACATGAATGCAGAACTATCCTTTGTCCAAATGAACTTAATGTTGAGGAGAGTCAATTGAAATAAAGCACAGCGACGACAGACAATGTAAATTTTGATATTACCAATATTGTAAGTGTAGCCAGTTTGCAAGTGAGATTCCATAATGAAGAACTATCCTATGTCACAAAATAAGACATAGTTTTCTTCTGCGTGTTAATAAAATACATACCTCTACATAGGTTACTTCTGTTTTCATGTTTTTTTCTTTATTAATATAAGGTTTGTACATGAGATACTTTTGCATACCGTGAACAAGCATGTCATAAATGACTTTTGGTGGAAAATTTAATTTTACTTAAAATTGGACTTAGAATAGTTCTGCATTCTAGCGACGAATTAAGGGAGTTTGTAAAGAGATTAAAAATATTAATCATTCATTGATTGTTTGACAGTACGAAGTTCGCTGGGTCAGCTGGTTATACATAAACTTTATTTGTTTATTCTGATTTTTAAACATTGATTATTTTTATTTCATATATTTCCAGATATGTAGCTACAAAAATCCATAAGTAAAAATTACTTTACCTTAAATCTTAATACACAAGTTCTTTAAATAGTTATAACAAATGGAAATTACGGTCATATATTTAGGATAAAAAAACTGGAGGACCACGTGAGATACCGTCAGTTTGTCAGGCAAATATCTAAATATTTAGGTGACAGCAATGTGGCGAACAAATAAATCTAAAATTGGCAGACAACATATTTAAAATGAGCTGCATTATCTTTAAAACCACTCTTTAGCAAAAACGGTAAAATATTCAATTTTCAACAAATTTGGCAGAAAAACTTTTAAAACTTGTTGATGTGATATAATATGAAAACAAATATATATTACCAATATTAGTGTTATACTTAAAAAACTTTATTATAGCTTCAATGCATTCGTTTAAAAAAAGCATAATTCTAAACATTGAAATCGGGGCTGTATTTGGCAGACAATGTACAAGAATCCTACGATTTTTCATGTGTTTTTTTTTCTCAATATTTCGAAAAGTTGGATAGTTCTTTAAAATATTAGTATAGCCAATTGTCATTTTTTTGTTCTATTCATGAATAGAACAAAAAAAACTATTTTTTTATAAAATTTCTCATTTTTAGAAGTCAATAATCATCACATGACATCGATTTGTTTGTCAAAAAAAAAAATGCCAAAATCCATTATATTTATATGCTTGATAGTCTATTTAACTATCTAATTCTGTATGAGTCTATCCATATAGCTTAGACAGACTTTGCACTGAACCAACGAGACGAAACAAATAAATTACCTAAAACTTACCATCATCTAATAGACAAAATTAAGAAAAATACTTTCTTATTTACACAAAAAATGACAATTTCGCACTCTTATCTACGCTTATAAATGACAATAACGTCCGACCCGTCCATGGCACTACCAAATGAGGTGACGTTGTCTTTTCTAAGCCTAATATGGTAGTTTCATGTGTTAAATTTACTTATTATGAATGTATTTTCAAAAATAACTACTATTGTTTTTTTTTACAAAAGTGGCCTAACCAATATTCATAGGATTTATTATTATAACTGTATAATAATATAAAACTGTGAAAGGAAAACGAAAACGAATCTGAAAAGCTTTTACACGATTTGATAAAAAGATATCCGCTATTGTTAGTTATGTTAGGGTGATAATAATAATAATAATAAATCATCCAATAAACACACAACAACAAGGTCAGGTTACAAACACTCACAAATGAACGAAGAAACACCGAATCCTTGTAAAATGTTATACATAATATTAATATCTGCTTGTACACATACATTCATATTTATATAATCTATATATAAATAATATTATCTTGCACGACTTGAAGTTCATATTATATCTACATTTACAATAAAAATAATATCACTTTATGAAGAATAATATTTATTTATTTTATTCTTCACTGTACATTGGTTGCACAGTATTATAAAAAATATAAGTTATACAATTCGATGTACAGAGGGCGAGTTTATCGCTAAAATGCAATGTCTTCCAATTAACCTGGTTATTAAAAAAAAAACATAGGCATACATATATATATACACCTATATACATACATATTAACAGTAATTATATGTATTTTAATTTACATTAATATTACCTATGTAGTTTCTCTAAATATTTTAAGCTAGGTACTCAATATGGCCAATTCTGAATCATAAAATAGTTTAGTTGCACTAACTAAGTGTAAGGAGATAGTTGAGTCATAATATTTAGTTCAAATTCGTATTCACAGTTTTCCGTACTAAAACTAATTTAGTTAGCTAGTTCATTTTGACACCTTAGTACAACTATAAATTTCGAGAATCTATGGATTTCGTATTCAGAACGAAATTTTAGTTGACATCTGACAACTACAATTAGTTGTATTTGGCAGAATTTTATTGGCGACTTTTAATGTGCGAATATTATTAGTTGCTGTCATTTTGCCGCAGAATATTGCTATATTTTGGAAGTTTAAAGTTATTTTTTCAATTAAAAGTAAAAAATGGATATTTTTAGGGTCCTCGCAACTCTTGGCATCTATAAATTGTAAAATTATACCACCACCGACGCAAATGCGAACGTCAAAATATACCGGCTAATCTGACATTACACAATTTTCACGCGCGACAACTATTAAATTGTTGCCAGAAGTGTAAATCGGAACGTGAAAAACATTTTTTATTGCGGCATCACCGACTAATATTTGTTTGTCCCATAGATTTTACCGTTTCCCCTTGGTGGCTATCGAGTTTATAGTTGTTTATAGTTCGTAACTAATACTGAATACGAATTTTTACTATAATGACTAATATTAGTCAACTATTATTAGTTAGTTTAGTTAGTTCATCAAGATTCAGAATTGGCCCTAATGAATCTTTCATATTTATATAAATACTTCAATAACACTAAAATTGTCACAAATGTTAGTTTTTATCAAGATTTAAGGAATGTTAGCGAAATAAAGCATTAATTTGGCAATATTTGGTATTATACTGCCTTTTTCGTATTCAGTTCGATCAGTTCGAGCAACTTTGCCTCCTTCATCTCCCTGGCAATTCGTTTTTCAATCATTCATACTTGTATTTAAATGAAATAAAATTTATACTTGAAAAATATTACTTGATTTTTTTTAAATACGATTATTACTTCAATATTTCTTATTTCTCACTACAATTCAGGTCACACCAAGATCACTCCAGGTGCACATAAACAGCCCTCTTGTGGAGCGCGAGATTTGAAATTAGTAACTTTTACTGTTATATATTTTTAATCTTCAAACCTCCTCCAAACTTTCAAATCTTCAAGCCCAGCTTTTGGACTTGTTAGGAAGCCACACCATTTGAAAACAGGATAAATTGATTTCTTCGTAAAGACGTTATCATTCCCAGCAACTCGCAGATGATAAGAAGGAAATTGCTACCATATTTATTCGATGGAATGAAAAGAAAGAACCACTTTATTTTTGAAATAATATCGGAATCATCCAGTATGGTGTCAATCGCTTGGAAGCTTTATGAATAATAAGAATGTTTACTTTACGAATGAGAAACCATGTACAATATTTTGATATAAGAGGAGCATTCATTTAGAAAACTAGAAAAAAATATCAGTAAATAAGTAGACATACCTACTTTATGTTTGTATGAATACTAAAAACGATCTAAGGTATTTCAAATGCCAAAGAGAAGTATCAATATATATTGGACGAAAACGATTCGCTATAAACTTTGATAAATAAATAGCTCCAGTCTGACATTTAGCAGGTATTTCCGTAACATTAAGGGTACAAGTATAATGCAAAACCCACTTAGCAGTAGATAATATTATTATCTATATCTTTAATACAATATTCCACTGACTAAATAATATTTAAGTATATTTTAGTGGATGAATAAACACAAATATGCGCATATGCAAAAATAACATACAATTTTCATATATAAAGGTCAAAAGTTTATTTCTATAATTATTCAAACTATGTTTATTTAAGGTGGAAAAATGATTACCAGTATTTTGGTGATATTGAAAAGATTACGTTTTTCAATGAATTGTGGTTCCTTCATAAATTACATTAAAAGAGATCTTAAAAAAATCAACGTAAATAGAAAATCAATTCTATTCTAATTTAATATATAATTAATTATATATCATTTCATGTAATTTTTTGATGCCATTATGTTTGCGTATCATTCAATGAGTTATTTAATTCAACTGATTTTTATGCATCTTATACCAAAATAAATTTTGTTAATAATGAATTTTTACAAATACAATTTCGATAATTAAGGCATTATAAAAAATCGTAATTATTTCAAGAAAATGTACATAAATAAACATTTATTATATTACATTCACAGTGTCGACGTGCTAAGGTAACTCAATGATTGAAATACAAAACAAAGTTTTTTTCTACTACAATATGTTATATTATTGAGAGATATTTCTTTACCAATAATAAAACATATGGTATTATTTCATTTTACGGCAATGCACCCGCAATCGAGTGAATTATGAAAACATATGGTAGAAAAACATTTATTTATTTGATATCAATAAAACACTGGTTTACTTTTCACTATTGATTTATTATTACTCAAGCGCTTTCGTCAAGTTAGCTTGACATTTTCAAGAGAACTACATAATTACAAGAAAATTTATAGAGTAATAGTAGTAAAAACAGTAGTAAAAACAAGAGTAATAATAAATCAATAGTGAAAAGTAAAACAGTGTTTTATTGATATCAAATATGTTTAAAATGTCTTTTTACAATGTGAACACACAAACTCTATATCATTTATTTATTTATTTACGGCTAATTAGCCTTTTACACAATATTTATTTTACATAGGTACACTATCAAAACAAAACAAAACATAGGTACCAAACACAATATTAATAAATCAATATTACAAACATATATAAAAAACATGGGTAGGTATCTAAAGGAGGAAGGATTTGTTTTATAATTGAATTAAATTTGGGTTAGTTGAAAGAGATCACACTTTTTCGATAAACTCGCCTTTGTATCGAACTTGAATGTTTATTTTTTATGTAATTGTTTGTAATCAATGTACCTACAGTAAAGTATAAATGAGTAAATAAATAAAAAAATATCTAGAGAAATACTACATGGATACACATGCTATTTTCAGTTAGCAGAAGTACAGAAAAAAAAAATCACCATTAAATGTCAAACATTTAAATGGGAATAAAAGTTTTGAGGTTTAAACAACACGGGTATAAAAATTACATCCACACGTGTATAAAAGTTCTAAGGCTTGATCATCGTATTTAAACACTCACTAATAACAATTTATTTTCAATAAAAAAATACTAACATGAACAGCTTGACGAAACAGCGATGGGCTCCCCGTAAAAGCAGGCTGTTGCTTATTTTTACATAGAGCATTTGAGAAGAAAGCATTGGAAACAAGAGCCAAGAAACCTTGGTTGCGTTACGCCGATAACACTTTCAGTATCTGGAACTACGGAGAAGTAGAACTTCAATGATTTTCACATCTCAAAAGTATAGATTAGTAGAAAAATAAGACAGAAACAAAATTTCATTTTTGTCCTGTCGCAAGGAGAAAAACTTGTAGTAATAATTTAAGACATCAAGTACCGGTACATCGCAATGCTATACATACATAAAGACTCAACAAAGTGACTCGAGTCGAGACTCGACTCACTTTCATAAAGGATAACATCAAGTAATGAATTTAGTATTACCTATACTAAAATGGCAATCAATAGAAAAAAAAAACAAACGAGCAAGTTACTCTTCAAATGTGAGTGGAATTGTGGACGACTGCCAAATATATTAATCCATGGATTTAAATAAGTATCAGTTCATTCGGATTTAGGGTCATTCCAATATCCGGTATGAATAGAACTTTGATTTTTGTTTTTTGTTTATTTCCGATGAGATTTGCAAAAAGTCCCATTAATATTGACAAAAGTTGAGATTGATTCTCTGATGGAATAATCTAGTTTAATAATATAGTATATTTTAGGAAAAAAACGATTTCAAGTTGCTACAGTATGAGTAACTTAAAAACTTACATTAACGTATAATGGCTAATGGGGTTTTAGCAAAAAAAGTACCTACTGGTAAAGTATAAATTAGTTGATAAAAACTATTAACATATTGCTTATATAATAACATATAGCCCGCTAGTGGATAGCTCTCCTTGTGCCACGCTACAGAGATTGCAGATACAACAGGTGTGTGTGAAGTCTTCTGGCGCGTAGCTAATTTACAGTACAGTACATTGTGTCTACGTAGGTACATAAATACTTTATCATATTTTATTGGTTAAATATTGATGCTATGTATATATATATATATATATAATGAGTTACAATCCATTGGATTGGTCTGCAACGAGTTTGGTTTTTCTTCTCCATTCGTCTCTATTCTCAGCCAGTCTTTTCAGCTCTACGTATGAGCCACAGTTCATGTCCCTCTTCAGTTGGTCCATATACGCATCTCTTGGTCGGCCTCTGCCATTTGTCCCCTCGGTCTTACCCTCTGCGATGGCGATGAGTAGTCCTGGATGCCTGATGTTGTGGCCAATCCAGTTAGCTCGTTGTTGGCCGATTCTCTTAAGAAGTTAATACTTCTTCGTTTTCGACGTGTTCCGACCAATGGATCTTAAGCATGCGTCTGTAGCACCACATCTCAAAGGCCGCCAACCGTCCGCTTTCACTCTTGCTGATCAGGTCCACGTCTCACAACCATAAAGCAGAATGCTCCATACAAAGGCTTTAGTAAGGTTCTTCCTTACGCCTAAATCAATATTTGGAGATTCCTATGTCTTCGATTTTTTGTTAAAGGCAATCCTTGCCTGGTTTATTCTGCTCACAATTTCCGATTTGGAGCGTCCATCCTGGTTTATTCTGCTGCCCAAGTACCCGAATTCTCTTACTTGTTTGATGCTCACTCAATTTATGGCAATGTTCGCAGTCGCTTCCTCTCTTCCTACGACCATACATTTTGTTTTTTCTTTATTTATTTTCATGTTGTACTTTGACAACAGTATACTTTCCATTTTTCCTAAGGCTTCGTTCAGTTCCATCTCGGAGTCTGCGAGCAGTGCTATGTCGTCAGCGTATCTAAGCATGTTATGTATTACTACTGCTATGTATTGCTATGTATTACTATGCTATGTATTACTTCGTAAAATGTTCTATGTGACGGTATGTTTGTTAGAATCTTATAAATAAAAATCGATTGACCATGTATGTCATTCCATAATTTGAGAACGGCTGAACCAACTTGGCTAATTGTTTTTTTTTGTTATGTTCGTAATTATTAGAAATTTGGATTGTATTTTTGTATAAATGCCGTTTGTATGACAGTTCCGCTGTCACACAAACTACATGGATAATTATACAAAATCAACGATGAAGTTTTTTCATAGATTGGCCTTTTTATAGAACAATTTTTGTATACATTTTCAAATAAGAATCATTATCCATAAAATTTAACACCTGTGGTTCTGAAATTTCAAAATTGAAAAAATCATTTAGAGAATTTTTATAAATTTAAAATGAATGAGTAGGTAGGTATCAACTTAAATAAATATATTATTACCTACATATTATATTACGTACAGCAGATAATTTATAAACAAATCTGAGTTAAATATAATTGTTCGACATAAATGAATTTTTTTTTACACTATACCAGTGATTCCCAAAGTGGTCCAGGTGGATCCCCAGAGATCCACGGGAGACTCGACGGGGGTCTAGGATGGCGTGCACGAGTCGTAAGTGGGGGTCCACAAATTTATAGTTAAAGTATCGGATATTCGGTAAAAGCACCAGATATTGACATAAACAATAGTCGGTAAAAATACCCGGTACATTGTAGAATAAGGTACTGTGAGAAAATAATATTCTTTAAAAAAACCGAGGAGTTTTTGAAATATTTTAAAATCCTATAGCATTGTCTCCTCCGCCTTTTATTGGAGGGCAAGATAGAGGGAAGACGGGGAGTTGGCAGAATGCAGATGTCCTGGCTGCGCAACATTAGGGAGTGGACCGGAATCCGGACAGTGGATGACCTGTTCAGAGTAGCACAGGACAGGGAGGTTTTCGCCGGAGTGATCGCCAACGTCGGGGGGACCTGACATGACACAGGAAGAAGAAGAAGAATATCATTTTGAAAATTCGGCGACGGGGGTGTAGAAATCTAAACGCGAAATATTTTTAAAGTAAACAATATTCGGTACAAATACCCGTTACATAGTAGAAAAAGATACTGTGAGAAAATACTCTGTAAGAAAACCGAGGAGTTTTTGAAGTATTTCAAATTCCTATACCATTTCGAAAATTTACCGACGGGGGGAGGGTAGAAATACAGGTGGTCCACTGAAACCAGCAAATTTTTAAAGTAGTCTATTAATATATAAAATAGTGTTCTTACATCCTTGCCTCGTATAAATTACAGAAGCAACCTAGAATGAGTCAACATTTATTGTGAAATCATTCACAAACACCTATATCTATTTAAATTAATATGATATTGGATTTTATTTGGAATAACTTTATTTCTAAAGCCCCACAATACTAACAGAAGGATATATATATTTATTTGAAGTAAAAATATACCTTATATTTTTACCTACAAATAAATAGCTATTGTATAGCCATTGTAACAGTTGCACGACAGAGCACCCTCTACACGTACCTATCTATCTATGTACGTATTATATTGAAATTATGTCGCATACATAATATAAATATGATGTACAATACTATGAAACGCGAGCAGGAGTGAAAGTATGGTATTACCTTGCATCCTGCACCATATTATATTAAATTGGCTGAGTTATAGGAAGATGTGTCTTTGTTTCACATTGTATCAAAACGCTGAACATCTACTGAGGAATATGTAAGATGAATTTAGACATTGCCGTGTGCTGAGTGCTTCTTATCAATTGCAACGTACGTATTATATGATGTGTAGACATTTGAGTTGGGATTTAATATACAACTATTACCATACCATCACGGCATATCCCACAAGTGGGGTAGCCAGCAGTCCAGCTGCATGTAAGAAACATGCAAGCTGTCCTCTTCGTGCCAAAACAAAATCAAGACATCCAGGATGGTTGGCCAATCTCATCGCTGAATATAAGATGTAAGTGTGACCGTGTGCACCGACACAATTAATATATGTAAAATGTCTTATTTTTCAGACACCAGCCTTTTACAGGACACCCAAAAATTTACTGAGAAGAGTGGCAGACTAATTCTTTACCGGGTGGTCCACGGGATATTTAATAAGTTATATTTCATTTTTATTCCGCAGTGTGCCCTGATTGTTTGCACGATACTGAATTGTTTTTCAGAATAAATATTTATATTAAAAAAAGAGAACAGATTATACAATTGCAATGGTTATTTACATATGAAGAATAAAAATAAAATTAACATATAGAACGCTTCAAATTGAAAAAATTGATTAAATTGTATAATACTTTCTCTAAAAAACTATTATTTTATATTGGTAAAAAACAAGAAAATAAGGAAAATTTTGAAATTGTTTTTGTAATTGTTGAGCATATAACATGAAATGTGTAATAACAATGCTAAAGGAATGTTTTCATTCAAATGAACGTTTACATCATCTAAGCTGACGGCATAATAAAAAGTTTCGTAGACTTATTTTCTCAATCTTCTCACAAATCTAAGAAACGCAAAACGAGAACACATCTGGATTTTATTATAACTGTAAAGTTACCATTCTGACTTTATTTTAGCAATGCTGGAGTAAAAATATAAGACCACGTTCATTACTTATAATAGATAATAATAATAATGTTTTATTAAGGAAATTTTAAATAGCAAATACTTTATGATTTTTGTACAACAAGAAATTTACATCTAGGTGCAGCAAACTAGTAAATACTGTATCTCGCTGGCTGCACTAATACAACTATATAGAGAACCGTAAATTGTAATGATTGCAAATATGCTTAGTTAATATATTAACACTATACGAAATTAAATCACAATAAGAATTTGGTATTGCGTTATGAATTTTTTGAGACTTTTTTCTTACAAGAAGTGTAGATGTTAATCCATGTTGTTTTTCATTGAACTACGACAGATGATGTCTTTCCAATTTGAAAGCACAGGAATTGTAAGAAATCGTAGAAAAACATTGATTTCAATAATAATATTGAGTTGAACTATATATACAACTTTCAAAAATTTCGAATCATGTAATAAGCATAATTCAGAGGAATTGGGAATGTTAACTAGGTTTAAAGAATACTCTTAACTAAACCTTGAGTCGATTCATAAGCGTCGAAATTCTGTGTCGTGCAATCCTAACCCGTATAAGGATGGGAAACGAAGGCATTCATTCGAATATTTCTTCGGAGAATGTTCCGAATCGTCACCGAATGATTGAAGATAGGTATGGGAAGTGGGAAGCATGTACACAAGATGAAGTACCCATTCAGAATAATAAGGACCTATGTATATATTCGTATGGAAAAATAATTTTGCTTATTCGTTTTTATATGACATAATAAAAATATTGTAATTTATTTAAAGTGAAGATCTTTCAATAACAAAAGGTTTCTTCAAGGATAAACAGTAGGTAAACAAACAGGAATACTCAGAAATCCTACATTCATTATTATAAAGCAGTCGGTATGGGAATAATCTTTATGGTCGATGCCTAAACTAAATTGAATACTTGAATTTAATTGAGAAGAATATCTGAATATATTTTTACTTATTCCCGCCACTTCAAATTTTGAATAAATAAACAATACTAAACAAAAAGAAATATAATAATTGCAAACCAAATCATAATAATATAATTATTATTAAGTAGGTAACTTCTTATAATTCAAAACACAACGGAATATCATGACGTATTTTTATCAATGTACGAGTATTCCTGCCTACACACCATTCACATGGTTTTGTGAAATTTTGAAAAAAATAACATTTTTTATGAAATGATAGGAAATTGAACTAACGCGGGATTATCATATATTTATAGTATATTATATAAATTCAGGGAAAACAAAGACGAAATATATCCAAAATAGAGATGAAACAAAATTTATCCCGTTTGGGAACAACAGATGTCTCTCTCGAGGATGGGGGTGGGCTCACGTAGGTGTAAAACTTTCACTTGTTCCAGTAACAAAATATGAAAGCGATAGTAATACATTTAACCATAGGGTGAGGTTGCGACGAAGGCGAGTCGTGTCACAACACAGATTCAGTCGTATTGTCATTTCTATACATAGAATATGATCAAACTCGAGAACATGGATTGTTTCCATAAGTTACGTACAATAAACGTAACACTATCCCTCATTTTACAAACAATGTATGTTAGCTTACTGATATACCTATGTAAAAGGGTCATCAAGAGATGTCAACCTGTGAAACTTTTTATAGTATGTAGCTATGTACACTTCTGCTAACAAAAATACGGCGAATCATATTGTTGTTTCTGTATCAATTCTAATATAATCAAATATTTTGTAGTCATTCCTATGTATGATTTGAAACAACTCAATAAAAATGTAGGCGAAACCATTGACGTAAAATGAACAAAAAAAGAATGATTCGGTAAAAAGTTCCACAAGGTTATTATTCTTTTTATTATTGTTTCCGCTGAAAATTTTAAATTAAAAATAAATCGCAAGAAAACAAAGAATGATTGAAATGGAAACTCTGTTCATGAATAAAAATAATAGAATTAAAATAAAATATATTGTAAATATTTTTAACTGATTATGTAATATGCAATACATTGGAAGGTAGTCTGCGTTAAGTTTATAGCATAATATGAATTATCACGTTTACGAAGTTCATTGAGTTTACATATGAAGTGTATGATTCATTACTGGAATCACTTGCGAAATCTTGTCATTTGTCATTAGAATGACTGGACCTTTTTCTGATAATATAGATAGTAAATCGCTAGTAATTTTGCAAAAAGATGATAAATAAAAATTAATATTGATTATATTCAATGAAAAGTTTGAAATTTTTTTTTGTTACATCGAATATATTTTGATAATATCCAAACCACAGCAAATGAAATAATATGAGAGTAAAAGTAACGCCCTTATAAATTTGTGTTTGCTTGATGTGATTTAATATAATACACTTGATGAGATAGGTGAGAAAGCGGATTTAAGTCATCATGATGACGGGTCTGATTACAAGTTATGGAGGGCTTTAAAATATTTAAAAGAAGAGAACAAGAATGATACATTTAAAAAGTTTTAAAACATCTTATTACTACACTTCTTACTCCACAAAGAAAAATCTCATGAAAAATGTATTAAACAGAAAACTCTCCGATGGAATAATAATGTTTTATATAATATATAATAATAATAACTATTTTATAGGCTTCAAATAAGATGGTATCAAGTAATAGGTTTGTAACATTAAATATATTGCAAACCATTTCACAAATTTAAAACCAACTACTTGCATAAGGATCACTTACGTTACGTTTATTTCATATCATACGTACACGTAATTTATTGTTGTAGATACAATACATATGTATATACCTACAAAGGTAAGTGTATGGGATGTTGTGATATTAATATAAGAAAACAAAAACCAAAAATCTTCACATTCTTTTAGTGCCACAGTACCCGTCACCAAGAATCGACTACCAGAGGACTTTCGTAAAAACCAATCAATAAGATATCGCCATTCCAACATAGTTTCCCACGCCCTTGAGTTGGATGCTCCATGAAATGGCGCCGAATAAATCATCCGACATGCATACATACATTATTGTTACAGTAAAATAAATATGTGGTATAAAAACATAATATGTAGCGGAGCGAAACTACGCTATCATTTTTAAGTAGGTATGGCCATTCTAAGTTTTTTCAACCAAATTACATTTGCTTCTCAAATGTATGTTAACAAGTAGTACTCTTAAAAATTATTGTTACTAGCCATATTTTGTAATATTTCACAATATTGCCTTAAAATGGAATTGTTTTACTTTAACGAAAGTTTGACATATTTTTTTAATTAATGGATATTTTAAAATGTAGCTTGTAATCAAAATGGATGAATAAATCATCAAAAAGAGCAAAACAAGGACTACAATATTAATTTCGACCAAAAATCGACATGGTGTAGTTTCGTTCCCACGTACGAGTACAGATATGTACGAGTATGCTGTACTTATACAATTTAACAAGTGAATGAATTATGAAATTAACGGGTGAGAGTAATTCGTGAATAATTTAGGTATTAAACCAAACAGAATACATACAAGTCTATCTAAATGAATACCATCATTAATTAATTTCATTTTCAGACTATTCACGACACAAAATTCCAGCATTTTACAAATTTATCATTGATACATCGTTAATGACTATGATTTACAGAGGAGCGTGTGTCTCGGTGAGAACTGAAAGATTTAGTATATGAAAATAAGATTAATTGTCACTAATTCAATCATCGTCTTGTCTTTGATATATCATATATTATTTGTGTAATGCTTATATACAATTTTGTTAATGACGGCTAATTTGAATAAACACTATGGAGCCCTTGAAATATAAATCTTTCACCACTACAACATGTTGTTTCCTACATAATATGCTCACGCATGTATCTTTTCCAAAAAAGTTAAAAAATTTGATGCATGATGTGTGCACTACATTTGTATAACTTTTTTTATAAAATCCAACATGTGTCTCTCTCTACAAAATCGTAAAACTTAATTAATAGGAATAATCCTTAATATTTTCTATAATGATAATATATTCCCATAACAATATCAACAAAACGAAAGTATAATTTAAAGGGAACTGCAAAAACAATAACGAATTAATATCAATTAAAAACCAATAGAAGTAACATTTGAAAATGAATAAAGAAGCTACATTAATTGCATGTCAAAAATTATAAATTCTATAACCCCAGTAATTAAACATATATAGTCACAGTGCAGTTGTGAGAAAATATAATAATTTTACAAACTTAGGTAGGTAATTTAATAATAATGTTAGTTGCAATTTATTTTTCATCTTTATGATCTCATTAATATTGTTAGTCGGCCGGTGTGGCGCGGAGGTAATGCTCTTGCCTTTGAGTTACGAGGTCTCGAGTTCGATTCCCGGCCAGAGCAAAGTGAAGAATGACCTTTTTCAAATTGTTCTGGGTCTGGGTGTTACATTTATATGTGTTTAGTGCATTGTATATATGTGTATCGTCGCGTAAGTACCCACAATACAAGATTCACATCTTAGTTTGGGACCAGCTCGATCTGTGTGAACTGTCTATGCATGTTATGTTATGTTCGTTTGGAAAAGTTGCTTTAATCATTGATCAAAGTCGATGCCCATTAAATTGATTTATATTTATTCAAGATTAACATAAATATGTTACACATCCAAATACAACTATATAAACGAAAGCTTTGTCGTCTGAAATGAAATCCTTAAGTGTTGTAGCCGGTAAAAGGGTCAGAAACACAGATTAGGAAAGTATGCGACATGGAAGACATACTGAGATGGAGTAGGAAGGGAAGACCATGTGGACATGATGGGTGAAAACAGTATTGCCCACATTGCTGCAAGAAGACACCAGTTGACTCACGATCACGAGGAAGAACACCAAAAAGATGGAAGGAAAGGAGGAATGAACAATTTCGGAAGCAACAGATTAATGATCTACTTCAAGAAAAAGATAAAATTCATTGTACTTTCATATTAAGCCATAAGCTTGCTTCATCAAAAGGAAGTTTGCCGGCACCTGCGATTGAACAAAGCACCGCTTGTGCATGAGATTGAGACATTACCTCCAGGTTACGTACGAAAATTGATGGACGATTTCAATTAAGGAATTATTAAAACAAAGTCACACTTCAGAAACAAGTCGCAAACACGTGGGAGACGATTCTACGAAAATAATAATACTTTCAGATAGGTGGTGAAGGTGAATAAATATTTTCATATTTTTAAATCATCCATAGAAATGAACAAAAAATTTAGGTCACGATAAAACAAAATTTGATTCTATAGATTTCAATAAGTATATAATTTAAAAATACTATATTGATTTTTTTTTTCATTGCACATAAATTTCAATATAAAGGAATGGATTTTGAGATTCGTAAAAGCAGCGAGGGAACAAATTAAGAATTAATCCAATAAAGAGGAATCCATTGTATTAAAGATTATAAAAACTAGTACCTACCTACTTGTCACTGTATTAGTAAGTATTATATTAGTGTAATACATAGATATATAAGTGGTGTCAAAGTGTTTGCATGAGTACACTTTTTATAATTATAATATTATTATCACATTGAAAATATACACAATATACTATTTTAAATACCATTTATTATTTTAACACTTTTAAGTATTGTAATTATCAGTTGCCACTTATTTTATTAACCTACTGGAGGTATTTATGTATTTTTTATTCCTATATTTATATTATGGCTTAAAAGGTGTTATGTAAGATTAAATAAATTACAATATAAATTACCTTACGTTTGTAAAAGGCAAAAGAGCTGTTCATTGAAATATATATTATTTTAATATATAGTCTATATTGACCGGATTATATATATTAGAGTTCTCGAGTGTTCAGTGGAAGGCAGGTGTTCATAAAATATTACGAGTCAGACATTTGACATCTTATTTCTTTTTTAACACAATAGAATACGATATTAACACAAACTACACATAATAAATAAAAACAATGTTCTGTCAAATGATGGAATTGTTGCAGGGCAACATCTTCCAGTCAACCATTTGAAAGAGAAGAAAAATATGCAAATAAGAATAAATCTCTCCCCTCCTTTACACGAGACTTGTCTCTATAAGGAGGATGTTTAGATTTAAGTTGTATCAAATAGTCTATGTATTGTAATGTCTGTATAATTATTGTTAAATAAAATAAATAAATAAATAAAAAAATAAATACTCAAATTAAAAAGAATAATATTAACAAGAAAATAATAAGAGATAAAAATAAATAGTAGGATAATAAAAAAATTAAATAAAGAGCAATGTCTATGCAAAGGACAGAGGAAGGGGAAGGGGGAAGAATCCTACCTATATCCACCGAAGACAAACAAACACGAATAACTGTCGGCGCCGTGAAATTTTATTTTTGAAGACAAAAAATGATAAAGATGCGTGAATTTCCGAAGAGAGTTGGTCCCATAGCCTAGCTCCATGGATCGTTAATGAAGATGTGAAAAAATCCGTATGATAAGAGGGAATTGTAAGAAGACCATTGTTTACTGACATCTTCGGTTCAGCATTGAAGGAGACCCTACGACCACCCGGATGGCGTAGAAGTCTGGGCACTTCCATTTACGCTTCGGTTCAGCAATGAGATATACCTCTCATTCCGAATGTCTTAATTTTTATTGTCACTTAGAGGACGACTTGCACGTTTATTACACACAGTTAGTTCGCTGGTATATGTTGTGATGGTGCATATTAAGGGAAAAGTTGATGTTTTCATGAACTACGTAGGTACTTTCAGAATATTAAAAAGCAGTTTTAAAGAATATAGTATTTTTTTATGGAAATGCAAAGTTAAAAAAATGAACAAGTTAAAATTGAAATCCCTATTGAGTGCTGTGCAAAATGATTGAGCAAATTTCACATGTAAAGTTTCTACAAATATCTATGTAATAATATCTGGACCAAATATAGAAACAGAAAATGCAACATCCGTTAATATTACACAAAGACCAAAGTTTCACGTCACATTCTAGATATTATTTAACATTACTCATTCACTAGCTTATATACTCGGCTAAGCCCAGGAAAAAAATGTTCTATATTTCTTGAATAAAAATCTAAGAACCGATCTCCGTCATTTCTATTTTGTTGTGTGTGTAAGTTCAGTAACACAAAGATAAAAAAAGGGTTAGTAAGACCTTGCTACGCGAAAAAATATGAGTGCATAGAATTTTGATTTAATAAAAAAGCATGTAGGTACAAAGAATCAATAATAAATTAATTAATTTAAAACGATCGAAGCACTTTTTTCCGTTATTTTATTAAATGTTTCTAAAAAGTCCATATAGCTATGAGTGTCTGATAAATAATATCTTAATAGGTAGGTACGTGATAAAAATCAAGGGTACAAACATCCCACACTTGGTGAAAGAAAAAAATATTTATTTCAATCAACACACGGAGTGAGAATTTTTCACGTTAATAAAACAGTTCAATATACGACAGACGCAATTATCCCAAAATCGTAAGTCAACAATATACATATAAATTTTTGATAATTAAATTAAAATATACAGTCCATTTAATGATATACATAGAATAAACGACAATGCAAAGAATCAATAATAAAAAAGTGTCACCCTTACGTAATGAATATAAGGGTATTCTTATTACATACACGAATAAAATCATGTGGAAAAACCCTCCACATTGTCAAAAAATATTTACATGTCGATTTACACATTATATTTCCTAAGCTCTGAACTTTAAAAAAAACCTAACAATGGAAAATAATACCTAAAATTTACGTAAAGTATTTACGTTATTCTCATTCATATAACATACATATCTTTACAGTATTTCCCACGTGTGGGGTAGCTAGCGAACTAATGTGCAAGTTATCTTCTTCGATGATCTACCTCATCGCTGAACTGAAAATGTTAGATGCCTGACTCGTGGTGTTTTATGAATACCTACTGTTACTTTTTACGAAAGGTATATATTATACAAATTAGTAAAAATAAACTAATTAATTAACACGCATATCTGGTAAGAACTACTAAAAGCACCACACAAATATCAAGAATAATTAATAATTGTTCTCTCTGGAACGTTACAATGCCATTGAGGGTGTGTAAGTAACGCATTTTTACTATTGCGGACGAACATGTTCTATAATAAAAAAGAGCGCTCTAAATAAAAACAAACGTCACACAATGACATATTAAAAAGTAAAATTTAAGCTATCTCACTCAGACAAAAGGAGGATTATAATATCAATAATTTCTTTAGTAAATTCCACATCAACTTAATATCTATGTTAATAAATAAGGTACCTATTTATAATGTTAAAAGCCTAATTATTAATGTTCAGTATATACGGTTTGGTGTAGAGTACCTAAATTATTTCACATCTGTGATTCGATTAGGAAGAGTTTTTTGAAAACATAAATACGTACCTACTAAAATCCTTGTGTATGGATTAATTTCACCTCTTTCCACGACATTCCCTGCGCTCTGATGTCGTTGTCACAGGAACGGTGTATTGTGAAAGAGGGACGTCCGGGCTGACGGAACCCTTGATGCGATTGGCACAGAGATGCCCTGAATGGAGGAGGCTGGTTTCTGCCCTGTGCTCCCGAGAGGAGCGTTGAGGGCGATAAATGAATGAATGGATTAATAGTCGGTTGAGTATTTCATTTGTAAACAAATGTATGTAAACGATTCTATCAATCATTTATATACAAATTATCAAAGAACAGTATCGTTTGTTAGTTAAACTCACGCACCTACCTACAATCATATACCTATGTTGGTACTTAATGCCTATGAACAATATGTATAACCGTGTAGACATGTAGTTAGGTAGACTACACTGTAATAAATGTAAGCAGATAGGTACCTACGTAGATAAATAAACTACAAATAGAGGAGATATTATGTTCAGTGGAATTCACTAGTTTACACGAGTGAGAATTTGATGTTTGATGATTTGGAGTTATAGTATAAGCAAATATGTAGACCATATTATTAGGTACGTAGTACCAACTTGTGCCTTACCCAAATAGTAGCACAAAGGGATATTATCTAGTTTACGTATATAAACAACCAAATAATACAAAATCATGATATTACACATTGCTGGTGATTGAAAGATAGCCGAAACTCAACGTAATTAAGTAAACCGACAGGTGAATTGTACATAAATAGGTAGAGTGTTGTATTAAAACCTGAATAAACGTGCTGTATGTGTTTATAAATACTATTAAAACTCCCGTCAAATTTATCTAAACATTCTTCTAAATAGTGAACACGATACATATTACAATGATGGTGCACGTTGTATACTAGTTTGCTAATTATCACTTGTTGTCTCTCACAATTTGAATGTCATGACTACACAACGAATAAATATTTATGAATACCAAGTAAACGGTAAAGAATGTAATGTTTACTGCTCTTCCATTATTTCATTAATTGTGGATGTATTTTTATTTGTTATTCATTGCTTACACACAAAAAAGAGAAGTTGTTGATAAATTTTGGAAATTATGTTGTTTTTCACATCAAACACAATATATTGTACACATATTATCCTTTCAAAACAAAAAATTAACAACTTCTTACGATAATGTACCTATACAGAACATTGGTATATATTTAGGCACTACAATTGGTTACTTAAAAGACTAAACTGAAATAAACTGACATTATTATACACACACACATACACACCCTCACACACCCACACACACACACACACACACACACACACACATATAATACAAAAAACCCTAAATAATCGCAAGCGCATCAAACGAAAATCAATGATATAACATACGATACTACATAAATTGCCTGTTTCTTAATGTCTAAACGTAACGTTTATTGACACGCGAATTCAATAATTCACGCTCGTGCGGTTACTCAAAGGTATACTCGTACTGTTTTGATATCCATATTTACGACCGACATAAATGTTATTCTAAATGCATTTAGATATTTATTTCATCAATACGAAGGACTGATATAAAGACATACTTAAATACTGCATTAGAATGAGTTGTAGTGTACAAATATATTCACATGGTCGCTCACAATTTTGGCCAATAGTTTTCCAGTACGGATGCCATGATTAACGGTGATTTGGTGGAGGATTATCTATATCTAATCACTAAGGTCTGAAAACACAGACTGTGTCAATAGACTTGTGGTACCGCGTAGGGGGGTCTGGCCAACTATGTTGACCGTGCCTTCTGTGTGGCTGGTCCGTTGCTGTGGAACAAAATTCCCTATGATTTGCGAACTCTGGAGAGTGTGGAGGTGTTCAAGACGAGGTTTAAAACCCTATTGTTCAGGAGGTGTTATGATTCTTGAATGGGCCCTTGCGGTGGTTTTTCCACAAAACGGCGCATCATAAATAAATTGTCTAGTTATTATTATTATTATCTATATTAAGTGGCAGAATGGGTTGGACTTAACTTTCCGTATTTCTTTTTGAAAAGATTTCTCTCGTCTTAGACGTCAGGGTGCGCAATGTTACAAAACACATCGCTTTCATAATTTCCTTTAATTGAGTGTATTTTCGATTGGTTTGTGAGCTTTGAAATCAAATAGAGGCGCAGTATTCTGCAACCGAGAAACTAGTCTAATTCCTCCTTAATATTAATTTTTAAAATTAGAACTATATTACTCCACATGCTTATCTCAGTTTCTGCAACGACGTAATAAAAAGTCACATAAAAAGTAAATAATAATTACATAACTTTACTATATCCTCACGCCGTGTCCAAAATGTGATAGGCAGAGAAAACGAAACGCCGCGCCGTGCAGATCTATCCTTAGATACTTCTTTCGCTTCTTTAAAATTCAAATAATTTCTCATGCACGCACGTCGCTTCCTCTTAATCAACACACGGCCATCATTGAGAATTTGATCCAAGTGATCAAGCCACGTTTTTTGACCTCGTCAGACCTGAATTAATTGTGTGAGTCGAAAAAATTCTTTTGTTTTAAAATCTTATTATTTGGCTTCTAGATAACAAGTTTCAGATAATTTGAACATTTTTTTAATTCTAGATTTGCGAAAATAAATATGTTAATTGGAATGGAAATTAAATAAAAATGAGGTTTCTGAAATGTTGAACTATGTAAATATATCTTTAATTTTCTCAACCTAAAACCTGGCAGTGACACTTTGCGTAGACTCGTTGACAAATAATTAAGTAAAAAATATAGCTAACTTTGACAAATGGCGCAAAAAAAAATATCTCGATAAAATAGACTTTATACCAATAATTTTCAATATTAATATTAGAAAAAAGCAATAGACGGGAGCGTAAAAAATATTAATAAAATCTATGTCCATTGGAATGGACACCAGGTCTGAAGAGGTTAAGACAAGTATATCCTCTTTTATCATACTTTCTTTAAAAAATAATATACGACTAGGAAACTGTAAATCGATGCTGATTCTTGAGAACTATGAATAATAATAACATAAAATGCATAGATAAATCACACAGATCGAGCGAATTTCGTATCGTACGAATAGTGTATTACGAGTACCTAGGTACTAATGCCACGATACACATATTACAGTATATACAATGGACTAAAAATATAAATAATAAATAAATAAAGCTTTATTGGCATCAATATATAATGTGTACATGTTTTTTGTTCCAATAAACTACCAAAAGGCGGGCTTATCGCATATGCGATTTCTTCCAGCCAACCCGAAAAAATAAAATAATAAATAAATAAAAATAAAACAATAGAAAAAACATATAGATAAAAGTAAATAAAAACAAGATGCTAAAAAAAACTACAAATGAGATATATAATAAAAACAAGATAAAATATAAATACACATGTAATTTAAAAATTACAATCTTTAATTTTGTTTCATCCGGGAATCGAAACCGGGACCTTGTGCTTCAAAAGCAAGAGCGATAAGTCTGCACCACAAATATCTAAATCTGATGTCAAAGAAAAAAAGGTTATTTAACGTAGGTATATTATTATACAGAAACAAATGTCTTAAATGTATTTTATTTTATTAATTCTAAATGGATCATTATAGAAGTAGAAAAATTGTTGGATTCGTTTCACAAATATTAATAGATTCATCGAATTGTATTCTATTCAACATCTTAAATATTGCAATACAATATATATGTTACTTTTGACACGTATACCTTTATGTATCCGATATTTATTTTATGACGTAGATTTTATGTATTGAAATTTTTGGATTGTAGTGTCCTTAAGGTGTTTTGGCACTTAAACGACTTTTTAATGATGTCCAATAATAAATAAATAATAAAGGAATAAATAAATAGTTATTTTAAAATTAAAAAAAAAATCATTGTTAAATTTCTTTAATTATTGCTCCTTTCGGGCGAAACCATTTACACTGAATATACTCATGTTGTATGATATTAATATGATATACCTAATATTATGTACTCTATCTAAAACTAATGGGTATATGCTGTTGCCGTTTACTGAGATACATAAACATTTTACTATTTGATGTATTGAAATGGAGCCAAATCACTTGAAAATAACATTATAATAATATTATATTAACTCGTATTCACAATTCAATAACACAACTGCACTGTTTGTAAACACTTGGTGATTATATTATTTTAATAGGAAACTATTTCGATCAAAATCTAACAAACGATTCACATGTGTATATAATATAGATAAATTTATTACATATTTTACGATTCTAACTAAATCAAAATTATGGATTTATTCACTTGTTTTATGACAATAATAATAATAATAATAATAAAAATCTTTATTGCACGAAAAAATCAACATAAGAAAATAAACAATTTAAACTAGACAAATAAATTTTGTGCAATGGGCGAGTTTATCGCAGAAGCGCGATTTCTTCCAACTAACCCATAATGTCTATTAATATGAAGTAAAATATAAATGACTTACAATCTACTCGTAGTGCAGTATTTTACAGATGTAAACATTTTTGTGTATTGTATAAAATATTAAGACGGCAATTCAATATGAGTTATTAATATTGAGAGAACAGGTTCTTAGTAGTATTACCGTCAACATAATTGTCAGATGCAATTATGTTATTAATACGAAATGCGAATAAATGCATTCATACACAACAGTGCAGTTTACATATTTGAGATCATTAATTATAAAATACTAGTATCGAGTACCAGCTCCGAGAAATGCACTGGTATTGATGGTGTAATGTTATTCGCTACAATTCAGCTATCGCAACATCTTGTATGATAAATAGTGGACTGTTATTTTTAAAACACAAAGCAGTCGACAAGGTAAAATTATTTAACAAATCAGTCAGCAAGTGTTATACTCGTATAATATGGTAACATAGTGCGTTTCCAGAAGAGAAGACAAAACATAAACTAAATTTCAAATATAATTAAATACAAAAAATATAAAAATACCAATTTTAAAAAGACTTACAGAATAAAGCGTGTTCAGCAGATCACATTAGGTTTTTTTTGCCGCTCGTCAAAAGTGTTCAATATTGTGGTGCTTACCTGTAACAAGAAAAATAATTTATTGGTTAGATACACATTTAATTTCGTATTAAGTATACGTCAACAGGCCCAACGTATGCATCTTAAAAATAAACATAGTAGAAACAGACATGAGCAATGCTGTGCCCCTTTACAGGCATAAATGGGCTATTTCCTGAGCCACCCCTTCCAAACCCTCACTCACGCAGGAATCCCTGCAAGTATCCACCGAGACCTAATATAATCTTATTTAATCAAATGTAAAATATCCTACAATAATGTGTTGTCATACCTACATAATTATTGTGATGTATTTCAACAATAAAAAAAATCAGAGTAGATATAAGCGCATAAAGAATAAATAATTACGCAAACATGAAAAAGTTCGAAACGAAAGAAAAATTTATTACTAATTATGAGACGCAAATAAATAAAAATTGATGACGAATACGCAAAATAATTAATAACATTGTTTTTTTTATGAAGAATCAACATTATTAACGTGACTGTCAAACAATGGATGAAGACTAGCGACAGGTTCTTATACTCTACTCAAAGAAAATTATTCCCCATGGCATTAATATAATATTAAAAGGAGTTATTAATAACATTTTTATTACCAAACTCAATGTAAAAGAACTCATGCAAGAAAATTGCTTTTCTAATCATGCAGTTTCTAAACAATCTTAAAATTAAAAATGCACATAAAAAAACATGAAATCAAATTTTAATTGTCTCGCAAATTAATTGTATACAACGGTATGCGGACTTAAATAAGGCACTAGTGGTAGCTGATTGTGGAATTATTCAGATTAACCTACTTATTATGCGACGCATATCGGCGAAGAGGCTGTCATGTCAGAGGCTGTATATATAAATATGAGTTATTTTATTATTTTTGCATTTACCTGGAATTTGGTACTTGCGTTTGTTGATAAATGTTATTTTTCAACAGACATCTTCGATCACATAGATCTTAATACACATCACTTTATGGGTAGAGAGAGAGTATGGATGTTTCCAATACTTACGAATTGGCTTTGGCTGGTTTAAGCAAGCACAAGATAAGAAGCTTGTCCTAGGGCTAACATTAAACAGGGTATACACGTACACAATTAATTTAAACTTAGGTATATATAAAAGAAAACTCATATTGAACAAAATAATGATAATAATTCAATTAATAATTTTCTAAAGAAGTAGTCACTGCTAAATCTACTCAACTAAGGTAAATTAAACTAAATTAATATTAATCAAATTTATGTGCGCAATTAGAATAAATTATAACTTTGTGCCTTTTAACACAAAATTTCATCAATGTTGAAGCCAGGAATGCATATTTGAAATAATGACAGTTGTTTAAATGGAATGTAAAGCGCCCGTTTAGGGTCCGTTGTAAAACCGTCGAGGGTTGGTTTATATTATCAAATGGCGAATGCCTAATATTACGATGATATGAAGTAAGTTATACAGCTAACAAGTTTTAATAATGCATTAACCTTTTTGTGTTATGTAGGAGGGATCGTGAAAATTTCGATGATACTTACATTGTAAAAGATAACGTGTTCAATATGTAGAACATTCACCAATAACAGTTGTGTATGCTGTGAAATACATTTTTGAAAATAGTAGCTACGCACTTGTTGTACCTAGTACGTAGGTACATAAATGTATAATATTCAGTAAATTATTATAAAAAACGGTATGTAAAACTCGTGTATACTATTTAAAAGGTGTTATACTTACAATCCCATACTTACATGAAATATACGAAACATAAAAATTATAGGAAGAAGGTGCAAGTGTTTTAAAAATACTTATCTTAGTAGCATCTTTAGGATTTATTTATTCCGGGCATTATTTTTCAGTGAAATGAAAATAATATAGATAGGGTTTATGGCTTTAGTCAAAAGTAACTCAATACTATCTCTAAACCATTACGACATCTCCAAGGAATAATGCTGCTGCGGAGAAATGAGATGATGATTATGGTGATTCCAATTTTTTTTTCAAAATTACCAACTACGTATGATAAAAGCTAAAATACCATCATATTGTTGTCTTACATTAAAGCAACATGAAATTCGAAATCCTACGGATGCTTAAAGAGGCTAACGTTTCTTACTTAATTTTCTTTAACAAAAATAAATGTCTAAATGTTGTGTAGAAGTTTTTAAAATGATGAAACACTTTCAATGTGAGTGCGGCAACTCGAGTGAAGAGCTACTGAAATAAGTGACGTCATTTCAGATATTATGTCATAGCGTCTGAATAGAATTTATATCGAGTAGGTATCCACCTATGTAGAAGGACTCGATGAGAAATGTAGGTGGTAGGTGGCTGTAGCTGAAGCTATAAAAGCTTCTCATTGAGGAAACTACCGTTAGATCTTAACAAGCTAACAGGGAATGACACAATTTTCTTCCCAGTATATTCAACAATCTGTCTCAGTTAATACAAACTCGTCCTCTCTCCGTCATATCTGGGAATGTCAGGTCTGTCAGAAAGGTGATTAGAGAGTTACTAATGTAACGCATTTTCGTACCATTAATATTTTTCTGAAGAATCTTGACACACAAAAATTAAAGAGTATTCTACCTTTTATTGATTATATCAGGTATTAATAATAATCTACAGGCTGCTCACTATATGGCACATTCTGTGTGGACTAATTTGCTAGTGTAGAAATCAGAATTGCATGAATGTATATTTTCAGATTTCTGTTCTACTCAAATACTTGGAAAAAGATCCTTGTGGATCTTTCAATGGGTCTTTCAATGTATTGCAAATTATTATAAGGAATATTCTGCAATCCAAGGTACCACTCCCCACTACTTACGTAAATCGCTCATTAATAAAAGCATGATACACAAAAAAATCAAACAGAGATTTTATTTAACTCCTAAAATTATTTGCGTTTTGGATGATTATATGCTGTATATACCATTTAAATATTAACCCACGTTTAAAATTTATGTCAGAACTTTAAGTCGCACGGTAACCGAGGAAGATTTTTGGAAAATTTTATGGACCACTTATCTCGTCTTTGTGTTTTAAGTATAGAGTATGAAATTGTTCCCTTTAAAGCGAACACTTTCTTAAGAAATATTGTATTACACTGTAAAGGTAAGCACATAAAGCCGCTCTTTAGCAAAAATGGTAAAATATTAAAATTTCAACAAGTTTGCTAGAATAACTCTCAAAACTTGTTGACCAAAAACGAACAAAAAATGTTGAAGAAATCACTTTATAGTGATGATCTCGCCACTGCATATCGTCCTAGTTTTTTATTTTATTTTATATTTTAACACTGTTTATAATGATGATGTGCAAAAATCACTTTATAGTGATGATCTCGCCACTGCATATCGTCCTAGTTTTTTATTTTATTTTATATTTTAACACTGTTTATAATGATGATGTGCAAAAATCACTTTATAGTGATGATCTCGCCACTGCATATCGTCCTAGTTTTTTATTTTATTTTATATTTTAACACTGTTTATAATGATGATGTGCAAAAATCACTTTATAGTGATGATCTCGCCACTGCATATCGTCCTAGTTTTTTATTTTATTTTATATTTTAACACTGTTTATAATGATGATGTGCAAAAAGGATAAATAAATAAATAGAATCCTACAATTTTTTCAAATATACTTTTTGAATATTAGGAAAAACTAGATAGTTATTAAAAGTATTACCTGAATAAATTGTAATTTACTTGTTTTGTTTACGGATATTGATTGATTTAAAAATAACAGTTTTTTGATACAATTTCTCATATTTACCGTTTTTGCTAAAGAGCGGCTTTGATGAAATGAATGTCGCGGTTCCACTACCGAGACTATGAATTTCGCTAATGACTCATCATCTGTCTCATTACACGATATACATAAGACGATTGGGAAGGGAAGCTCATAGGGAAGACATCGTAATATCCTGCCACAAATTGTTATGTCACGTTGTCATTATATATCACGGAGTTACATTGTTAAAATAATTGCAACATATCAGTCCACAATACTAAAGGTTAGTTAAAAATATTATGAGTTTTACAAATATGTTCAATTTAAGTGTAGTAGAAGTTAATTTAGTTGCCGACAATAAATTTCAATAAAAAACACAGTGGTATAGCAAAGAAATGATTTAAAAAAAATTGACGATAAACTAAATAAAATATGTTTAATGACGAGAAAAAAGTTTTAAGTAAATGTAGTTTATTTTTGTAAAATAAGAACTACGTGATTATCAATGCCATTTTTAACTACGTGAATAAAGCTATCATTGGAGTTCATAAGAGAGAATATGGGAACTTTCGGCATATCACTCGGTAGCGTGATTGCACAAAGCATACCTTAAGCCCGTCTGAGACACTTCCTATGTCTGTTTTGTGCCGTGGTGGAGTACTCGGCAAAGAAAATATGGTCTCCCACTTACTTTCCAAAGTTTTCTGAGTGGTATGTCAAAAGCAAGTGTTCGGAAAAATAAGAACATTTTACATCTTATTAATTCAGCAATGGGGTTTACAAGGCATCCTGAAAGTCTAGTTTTTTTTGTAGCGGAGAGGATAATTTGTATGTTTTTTCTATGTCTGGTTTGCAGATTACCCTACTAATGGGATATGCCGTGATGGTACCTACAGCATATAGAATTTGAATGTTATAGATCAGTATAAAGTCTTCAATGTAAATTTACAATAAAGCATTACAGTTTCTTTACAGGATATATGAACTATATAGTATATGATAATAAAATCTAAAGTACTGAGAAATGATTATATTATTGCGGAGTAGGACGTAAAGGCGTGGAAGGAAGGTTGTAAATTACACGAAGTCACGACAGGAAATATATAAAATTCCAAAGCAACCCTATTTCTTTTGTGTGTTACCGATCCAAATCTTTAGAATCTTTTTGTAAAGCACCAAATTCAAATGAAAAAGAGGTGAACGAATGAAAAATTTGAGTAGTAATCGATTAAATACGTCGTGCTATGTTGATTATGGCTTTCTGTAACAGTAAATATTAACTTGTTGAAATTCTCCGCAGCAATAAGCGAAGAAACCAATAATAAAAATAAAACAATATAAGTCTAACTTTTTTGTATTTAATTAATTAAAATAAAACACTTATTTGTAGTATATCCACGGTGACTTTTTATTGGAAGCGAGCCGGCTTTCAAGAGCTTCCGCTCTCATCATCAGGCTGGCGAAAAGAGTGAAAAGTGTTTTATTTTAATTAATTCAACATGAATTTCCACCAAGTACCGTCGGTTGAAAATATCAACCTTTTTTGTATTTCTTGCTTCAAAAATAATGAACCTGGATTTCAAATAAACCGAAATTCATTTCAGATACCCTCACAATAAGCAATATGACAATCTGTCGTGAAGATGGATTAGGCGCACAGCAATGCTCACGGGTGTCTCGAATGAAAATCCGAGACTCTATAATCAGACTTCGGACTTAAAGGAGAGACTATCGTAATTAAAATTTATCATTTATTAAAAAAATATTCAGCTTATTTCTAATATAAACAGTAACTTCACGTTACATGTAAATACTTTTACATTACATATACATAAAGCATTATTAAAATATAACAAATTAATCCACTTCAAATTTCCTTGTCGTGTTACGCATATTGATTAAAAAACATTTCCAGAAATATTACTTCCCTTTAAATAAGTGTCGGTGAATATCAAAATCGGTTAAATCCAAGTACCTAAGGTAAAAAACGCCTTTTTGTGCCAATACTATGAAGGTGTTATTTCTTGTAAGGATGTCTATAGCTAAAGTGCCAAAATCCAAGGATTAACCATAAAAGTTGTTATGCCCGGTGTAGTAGGTATTGTGCCGAAAAGTTACCATTAAAAAAATAATTGGTTTTTAGAAAGTGGTACTGAAATACCGAAATAAACAATGCAGTTCACGAGAACTCTGAAAATCCAAACATTAAAAATATAGCTGCACTTAAAAGGTACCTACCTTAATAATGTATTGTTTACTTATCTTCGTACCTGCATTCAAAATATTATTGTTTATATAAATTTGTATCTACGTAGCAACAGGGGCAATAAAAAATAATAAGGATTAAGGCGCATTCATTGTGTACATACTTCGGCTAATTGTTTTTAAAATGAAGATTCTAGAATGTCTGCGTATTGTTATTATTTCATAGTATCGGCTTGGTTGGATTTTTTATACCTACACTTCGAGATATTGAATGTCGATACCGATGATAATGTTTTGAATTATGTAAACGATTCTTTAGGTATGAATTTTAATTTTATTGTAACATACGTAGTTTGAGTATTTAATTATCTACCTAAAGGGTTGTATTGTGTTGATGTGTAATAGGATAAGATGTGTAGGTATTTTATGATTTGTGCTATGCGAAAAGACGCTATAATTAATAATGGTGATAATGGACACAAGAAATGTTTTATATTTAATATTAGTGCAAGAGACGCTTTAAATATTCATATGTGAATTAATTAATAATTAAAATCAGTGCACTGGACGCTTTATAACATAATATTTATTTGTAAATATTTATTTCATCATGTACATAGTTCCTGGAATCCAGACAAGAGCCCAGGTGGACTCGTAATACAATGGTACCTGCGGGAAGGCGTGTACTTGTATTTTCATTAGCCAATCACGGCGCTGCACGTAGATGCATCACACCATAGTAGGTGTACTTGACCAACCCCCTACCCCAACTCAAGGGTAGTAGAGAGATGTCCTTGAAATAAGAGTGAGTCTCCATCAGCCATCAGTCGTCAACAGTCGTTATCAGTGAGTCGTAGCGAGCAGTGAGTCGTAAACAGGCGTCCTTGGTATAAGGATCGCTCTTGCCATCACTCAATGACTCATCAGCTGACCTTCAGAGAGACAAGTGTCTCTAGTCATTGGGCTTCAGTTGAGTGGAGATATTCTCCTCCTGAAGCCATGGCGTGCCAACTTCGTACCTGTGTAGGCTGGTAATTGCCTCCAGGAGCCTCGGACGTGGGACTTCGCCCTCCCAGCACTGCGCCAAGGGGCGCCTTCTTCAACTTGTTTGCCTCTAGGCATTTTCATGCCAGAGGTGCCCTCATCGTGGGATCCATTACAATCATCGCAAAGTGAATTATTTTAAAAGTGCTTCGTTTTCGTTTTTATTGAAATAATAATCAAGTGTTTTTTTTATTGGGATAATTACATGTGCACAGACAATACGGGGTAGTGAGTAAGTCGTAGTATTGTGTTGCTGTTTAAAAAACGTGTGTTTGTAATAGTGGTAAGAATTTTTTTATTTTTAATTAAATGTTTATTTCAATCTAAATTTGTCTTTTACACATTTGTCCATTTAATTACAGATAACTTGTCGTCTCTTAATTTATATAGCCTCACTGTATAATTTAATCGAGACCATTTTATTGTTTTAACTCCTGGAGTGCTGTAAGTAGCCCAGTAGAGTCTCAGCCGCTGGCATTATTGGTTAAATTTTTATAAATCCTCTACCATTCTTTCATCTCTCTCTCGCCCCCCCATATCATATTGGCTTCCGAACGTGGGTCCGTAACGAAAAAATGCACTCCTGTGCATAATCGTTACAACGAATCCATCCCTGAGATTTTGTAATTAGTTTTTTTTTGTGATATCGGAGGAGGGTGTATATTTTTTTTTAATAGTGAACTGACAAGTTATCTGTAATGGCGAATGTGTATTGTTTTGACTTTTGGCTTTGTTTTATTGACATGTGTTTATTGTGTATTACGGTATGATTCGATCGATGGATAAGGTGTCGGATATCAGATGCTATGTGCGCGAATTTTCACTTTCGTTCGGAGGCTGGACTGATGAAGGCCCCGAACGGTTCCTCAAAGAATGCGAGGAATGCTGGAAGCTTGAGTGGGAAGATGAATTGCCAAGGGAGGCTGTGTATTGCTTGCGCGGCGACGCAAAGCGGTACTGGAAGTCTCTGGGGTTTCGGTATTGTCGATGGGGTGTATTCAAAGAAGTAATTTTGCGAAGGTTTGGTGTGGAAGGGCAGATAAATGCGATCTATAATGACCTGTTGACAGTGTGTCAAGGTTGGGATGAACTGGGGAGTGATTTTGTTGACTGGAAGGTCAGGATAAACAATCGTTTAAAAGGGTATGGCCATGTATTATTTAAAGATGAAGGACCAGCAATGAGCGTATGGAAGCAAATGACATCCTGGTATAGGAGGAGGATTAATGGTCGGGAGTTAGTTAATCTGGAACATTTGCAAGAGTTGGTATGGCGCCTGGACTTTCCAGAATACACTCCGGAGGGACAAGTTGTGTTAGATAATCTTCCAGACATAGCATCTGTTCGCGATGAGGTTCGGTATGTACCTAACCAGGACGCTAGGGAGGAAATTGTACCCGTAGAGGATGGGGTTACCCTCTCGGAGGAAGAGATAGATGAGGACACCGAACGGGAGGTACTCACACCTCCCTCTATTCACGAATGGGTTAAGTCTTTCGCGTGGGTGTTGAAATCAGTGTTGGCAATGCTGATCGTCGCGGGATTGATCGCGGAAAGCTGCATACGTTTGCTTGTATGTACAGCTATAATTATCTTGAGATTCGTGAATAGAAAAATATCGCGTCGCCGTAGAACAGCGTTGATATTGTTCAAAAAGATATATGCGTCCGTCAATCGAATCAAATACCAATGTTATGCTATCGATGATTATTATTATAATTTGTTCATCGATATGGATTCTCGATGCTTGAAGTCGAGGAGAAAATTCAATCAAGCCAGATAGTCACATATGTGTGTTATATTGGATTAGGATTGACTTAGGCTTGCAATAGGAAGAATGTTTTTGTTTAAATAATTTTAAATGGTTTGAATATTTTCCGTAAAAATATCTCTGGCGCCCAGAATTAAAGTTAGAATGATGTATAGGTATAGTTTTCATGTTTAAAATGTTTTAATTACGTAGGTAGGTAGGTGCAACTTTTGTTAAATGCCTACGTGTGCATTTATTTCTTTTAATCGTTGTGAAATGTTAATTTAAATTTGGAATATGGAAAATAGAATTTGTTTGAAGTAACCAGCGAGTGTAACGTGTGAAGATAATTTATGTGGATGTTGGATGTGTGGAATATGTGAATATAATGTTGTTTTTCTGAATATGGAAGTTGTAACAGAGGAGAGAGATGCTTTGTATGATAGAGATATGTGAGGGATTCTCAGTTGGCACGGGGAGTTATTTGTAAGAGGAGAAAGTAATGCTGCGTGTATTGAGTTGTAATTCTGCGTGTTTTGAAGAGAAAGTCTGCGTGTATGAAGAAGATGGTAATTCTGCGTGTATGAAGATATGTTTTGTTTATTATGGGATAAGCACAGAGGCGATGAGTGTTCCGTCCTGCTTAGTTCTCCAATGTATTTCGTCGAGTGGACAGTGAGGTCCGTGTTATTGAGTTTGTGAGGGACATGGAGGTCCGATGTTTGTGAGAGTGATGCATGTGCAACTGAGAGAACCAGTCCCCCAGTCTGCTGACACAAAGCATGCTTGAGGAGTAGAATGCATAAGGAGTACAATATTCGTTTGATATGATGAGTCACATCTAGATTGTTTTGTTTTGGTCACATACGAGATGTATGTTTGACGATGTTATAATTGTAATCTAAATAGAGCTGGATTTAAAAGAAGTAAAGCAAGAAGGAATGCGTTAAAAAAAAATTGTTTATGATTTTAGATTGAAATGTGTGTGCACCTACCTACTTGCTAATTGTGTTGAATTTTATAGATATTTTCGTAAATTATTTGTATTGAATTTGAAAATAAATTGTGTGAGGAGTATTGGAAATAATGGATAACTTTTCGACAAGGAATGGGTGGCGATTTGTTATGCCCGGTGTAGTAGGTATTGTGCCGAAAAGTTACCATTAAAAAAATAATTGGTTTTTAGAAAGTGGTACTGAAATACCGAAATAAACAATGCAGTTCACGAGAACTCTGAAAATCCAAACATTAAAAATATAGCTGCACTTAAAAGGTACCTACCTTAATAATGTATTGTTTACTTATCTTCGTACCTGCATTCAAAATATTATTGTTTATATAAATTTGTATCTACGTAGCAACAGGGGCAATAAAAAATAATAAGGATTAAGGCGCATTCATTGTGTACATACTTCGGCTAATTGTTTTTAAAATGAAGATTCTAGAATGTCTGCGTATTGTTATTATTTCATAGTATCGGCTTGGTTGGATTTTTTATACCTACACTTCGAGATATTGAATGTCGATACCGATGATAATGTTTTGAATTATGTAAACGATTCTTTAGGTATGAATTTTAATTTTATTGTAACATACGTAGTTTGAGTATTTAATTATCTACCTAAAGGGTTGTATTGTGTTGATGTGTAATAGGATAAGATGTGTAGGTATTTTATGATTTGTGCTATGCGAAAAGACGCTATAATTAATAATGGTGATAATGGACACAAGAAATGTTTTATATTTAATATTAGTGCAAGAGACGCTTTAAATATTCATATGTGAATTAATTAATAATTAAAATCAGTGCACTGGACGCTTTATAACATAATATTTATTTGTAAATATTTATTTCATCATGTACATAGTTCCTGGAATCCAGACAAGAGCCCAGGTGGACTCGTAATACAATGGTACCTGCGGGAAGGCGTGTACTTGTATTTTCATTAGCCAATCACGGCGCTGCACGTAGATGCATCACACCATAGTAGGTGTACTTGACCAACCCCCTACCCCAACTCAAGGGTAGTAGAGAGATGTCCTTGAAATAAGAGTGAGTCTCCATCAGCCATCAGTCGTCAACAGTCGTTATCAGTGAGTCGTAGCGAGCAGTGAGTCGTAAACAGGCGTCCTTGGTATAAGGATCGCTCTTGCCATCACTCAATGACTCATCAGCTGACCTTCAGAGAGACAAGTGTCTCTAGTCATTGGGCTTCAGTTGAGTGGAGATATTCTCCTCCTGAAGCCATGGCGTGCCAACTTCGTACCTGTGTAGGCTGGTAATTGCCTCCAGGAGCCTCGGACGTGGGACTTCGCCCTCCCAGCACTGCGCCAAGGGGCGCCTTCTTCAACTTGTTTGCCTCTAGGCATTTTCATGCCAGAGGTGCCCTCATCGTGGGATCCATTACAATCATCGCAAAGTGAATTATTTTAAAAGTGCTTCGTTTTCGTTTTTATTGAAATAATAATCAAGTGTTTTTTTTATTGGGATAATTACATGTGCACAGACAATACGGGGTAGTGAGTAAGTCGTAGTATTGTGTTGCTGTTTAAAAAACGTGTGTTTGTAATAGTGGTAAGAATTTTTTTATTTTTAATTAAATGTTTATTTCAATCTAAATTTGTCTTTTACACATTTGTCCATTTAATTACAGATAACTTGTCGTCTCTTAATTTATATAGCCTCACTGTATAATTTAATCGAGACCATTTTATTGTTTTAACTCCTGGAGTGCTGTAAGTAGCCCAGTAGAGTCTCAGCCGCTGGCATTATTGGTTAAATTTTTATAAATCCTCTACCATTCTTTCATCTCTCTCTCGCCCCCCCATATCAAAGTTTTAGTTTAAAATTCATCTTTATATCTATCTCAGTAACATCCATATCATGATGTTTTTCATAGTTATCTAAATCCAAAAAGGCCAATCACAGCAATGCATTTTTTTGCAAAATGGCCGACAGTTTGCATTTGATAGCGAGAGTGTGAGAATTTGTTGCGTTTGTTTTTGATTATACTAGGAAATATGTGTGATTCTGAAATAAGTTTTGTATCGAAAACTACTCGTGACAAATCTAGGAAACGTAGTAGCTGTACAGCATTAAAAAGAAAAGCTAAATTGAAGGATAATTGGTAAGTTTATAAACACCTTGTTATAATATATTATACTAGGGATGCCAAAAATATAATGTCCAAATTATTATATCCGGTTGTCTAACTTCACTCAGTTATAAATGTACATGTTTACTCCTTTTTTTAGAGATATTCTGCTCTAGGTTTACCTATCAAGCCCAAATGTGAACATAAAACAAAACGTCATGCACGGAGTACATTGAATTAATCTGACATTTTCTAAAATCATAAGAATTTTTACATGAATTTCACGAAACGAGATAATTAGGTACATATTAAAATATTGCCGTACAACTACAAATACAGAGAAAAAGATCTACAAAGGAACCAAGAAATACATAGCAGAGAATGTGCCACAAAATATTATGTATACAAAACTGTAAACAGAGAATTTAATTACTAAAATTTGTGTCACTCGAAACTCGTTTATTTTTTCTACTTTCCAAGAGAGACAACCAAGTGACTGATTGTTTCAAAATTGGTTAAGTATACTTGCAAATTTCTTCAAAATTGGTTAAATCCGATCATATCAAATTCGGTTAAATCCAATTTAAAGTATTCTACAATGCACATCCGTTACTTGATTATTTAAATCGCGATCGATTTCGGTAAACCTATACCATTGACGAGCGATATAATCGCGATTTAAATAATCAAGTAACAGATGTGCATTGTAGAATACTTAAAAAACATTCAAAATGTCTCGTAACTGTTAAAGATTAAAGATTAAAGAATTTATTAAAAGTAAATATAAATATGGTGAGTTATTGTAGACATAATATTAAATATAACAATAAAAAATTGTAATCCCCAAACAGCAATAGTATTGCTGGTATAAGGGGACATAAGACAAACAAATATTAATTCCAAATCATATCATAATCACAAACACAATCACAATTACTCCCTCTCTTCAATCAGTTGCTTCCTCAGTTTTTTGTTGAAAAGTCCAAGGCTATTAGCTTCCTTAATGTGGTTTGGTAACGAATTGTATAATCTTGAAGCAGAGTAGAGAAATCCATACCTTTCTCGATTAGTACGCGGTGTGTCACATCTTATGTGCTCTCTCGTTCTAGTAAATCTGCTGTGAGTATTATTATTATAGGTCAAATTCATATTTGATTTAATCATTCCATGTTTCACTCTGTACATCATCTTTGCCTTTTCCATGAAAATTAGGTCATCCAAATTAAGCATGTTCGTCAACTTATATAATTCAGCGGTTCTTGTGAATAGCCCCAAATTAAATATAACTTTTATTGCTTTATTCATCAATCTTTTGACAATTCCGCGAAGTTGCGAACTGCACTGTGACCACAGCGCCATGCCATATACTATTCGAGGAACCACAAAAGCATTGTAGATTAGTTTTTTTTTGTCTTTGTATCAAACATGTCAGATCTCCTCATTAAACCTATTATTGGAGCAAGTTTTTTTAAAAGAGTTCGTATATGATTCAACCATGATAGCTTTTCATCAATTTCAAGTCCCAAGTATTTAACACAATTGCTTTGTTTTATTTCAATTTGGTTTACTACCAGTTTAAGACTAATAGTAGATTTATTCTTTTGTTTAAGTATCATGAAGTTTGTTTTTTCAGCATTAATTGTCAGTGAGTTTCTATTCAACCATGAAACATATCTATTCAAATCATAATTAATCAGGTTTTCTAACATTTTTGCTTCACTACCACTGTAAATCAAAAGTGTGTCATCAGCGTAAACAAAATATTTCCCCTGCAGGTTAGCAAAACGAAGATCATCAATGTATAACAAATATAACAATGGACCAAGTATTGATCCCTGCGGCACCCCGACCTCGACAGGCAACCGATCACTAGAGTTCTCAAGATTTCTTGTAATAATATATCTTTCCTTTAAATAACTTTCGATAAGTTTTAACGCATTGCCTCTAAATCCCATTTTGTTCAGTGAGCCCAAGAGGTTTACATGGTTCACCGTGTCAAATGCCTTGGACAAGTCCATAAATATAGGCACAACATAATTTCCCTTGTCAAGTTCTCTATTAATATAGTTCATGGCATCTATCAGTGCAGTGGACATAGTTAATCCTTCTAAAATAACTGATATTTCCAATTTAAAGACTTATTTCATGTGAATCGTGTTGAGATTATTATTATTTCGATAAATGAAATACGTTATAACTTATAATTAAAACCTGAATCAAGTCTTATGAAATTAATTCGATTGCAATTAGTTGTAACGAAATAACAATTGATTTAACAATTTTTTATGTTAACCGCCACTAAATTGCCTGTCGGATAGCACGAAGACTGGAGTTCAGTAATGGAGCCATCTCAAAATATTTACAAAAAGTTAAAGTATTTGCAAGTCAAAACGGGCAAAATATTTCTGTCAAACTTTATCATAACAAATTTTGTTTGGAAAATTTGTTATGATAAACTACTGAATGAAAATAGGTGATTAGATATGCAGAACGTGGGGCCGAAGCAAAAATTATTAAAATTATATTACCGGACAAAGGAAAAACAAATTGAGTACATATTATATTAAAAATACTTTGGCGATGTTTCACTTTTCACTAAAGAAAATACTTTACATTCCGAGTGGCTGAGGCGAGCCTGACATGAATATATTAAGCTCACTATGTAGTAGCTCTTGCACAGATATCACTAGAACTGTATTAGTACAGCCACTAGCGGTTTGTAAATGGAAAATCATCACCGTGGAACAAAAATATTATTCACTTTCATGACCGACCCACGAGCAAGACTTTTAACATTCATGCATATGTACAATTCAGTACTTATTAGATTTTTTTAGGATAGTAATATATACTGGGATGAATCTCAATTGAATACATATTCTGTATTAGGTATTTAGATTTGCATTTCAGCAACACAATATAAATATAAATTTTATTGAGTGAATTTGGAGCAAAAGATTATGTATACATAATATTACATAATTTTAAAGGTAATATTATTTTGTCAGAAAATATCTTGGCAAGCAATAAATTACTAAATATTTATTTATTTATTTGATGAAACCACATGGTTCTTGAATGCTCAAGCTTTCTCACATCCGCCCTTTCAGATAAAAACTTATTTACACACATTCTATCCACAACACTATTTTGTCATCCGCTGTTTTTTTTTTAAATATACCCTTTAGAATGTTCAATTTCTTTAAGGACTACCATATGTTGAGAAAAAGAAATCGACGTGCGTGTATGAAAAATTGTATGAATTTAGGAGAAGCGAAAGATGTATGTAATAATAACGCTATTTGCTTCTAGTTCTTTCTGCATAGATACCCCACTTGGTACGTATGGAAACTGGATTTTCTTCAAATGGATCTTATTCAAAAGCAAAAAATCAAATATAAAATTCCAAATGCCAAAAAAATACGAATACAATGTTTGAGGAATACCTAGTGGTCGAAAACAGAAGACCAAATTCCGAGGTGCCTTATCGAATAAGTAAACTGTGCCTAGAGTATTACACAGACCAAATTCCAAGCTCTATCTATTAAATGAGATAACTGTGTCTAGAGGTGACCCACAAGGGTTGGTTCTTGGACCAATCTTATTTATATTTTATGTGAATGACATGGTGGATTGTTTTAAAAATGTCAAGTGAAAGTATTTGCAGATGATACACTAATACATAGATGATTTAAATGAAGGCATAGTGAAATTACAAAGAGACTTGATTTATATTAGTGCTTGGTTGAGCAAAAATAAACTAAACTCAATGTGAAAAAAATGTTAGATAATAGTCACCATAATATGCAATTGGAAGGAGAATATATTGAATTAGTTAAGGAATATAAATACTTAGTATTAATACGGAGTATTATTACATAGCATAAATTTTTAAGAGTAATATTGACAGTTTAATGATAAAAACTGGAAAAAGAGTTAGTTTGTTATTTAGAATAATGAAAAATTAGACTTTAAAACAAGAAAATTAGTTTATAATGCCATGATTTTGCCTCATTTTAATTACTGCTCCACAATTAACTTATTATGAAGCGTTACAGAGATGAGACAGCTACAAGTTTTGCAGAACAAGAGTCTCAGAGCAATCACCGGTTCTAAAAAATATACACAAATAAAAAAGATGTTAAACATATAAAAAAAAATTAAGCATAAATCAGTTGACTACTTTTAATACTTTAGTTTTCATTTTGAAGAAAAAAAAGGGATTGATGTCACATTATTTATGTTAAAATATAACAGAGAAGTACATATCTATCCCACATGAAGTTGTGATTTGTTCAGAGTTGGAAGGAACAGACTATCATCCCCCAACAACAATCTGTTTAATAAAGGTATCAATATCATTGATAACCTTCTAGAGACCAGCAGAATCTCTCCTACACTCTCTAAACTCTCTTGCGTGGTAGATGTTTGAAATATTTTCAAGGTAAGTATTAAAATTAAGGTTATGGTGTATCTACTTGTATAAGTTTAGGCCAGAATTATATTTTTATGTATTTTTAGGTAAGATTTAAGTTATATTTGTATATTAATTTCATTTATAACTTTATTAATAAATAAAATATTTAAAACAAATGTTAGCTTCAGCATATGATGTTCAGTTAATGTTACATCGACGGAGAAATTTAAGGTGAAGTAGTATTTATTAGTGTAGCCATATTTAAATTACTTTTATCAAAGGATTTCACGGAGTAGATTATGTTATTAGCAAAAAGATGGAAGTTTCTTTTCACGAATTTAAATATAGCTGAATTCTTTATCCGTTCCGATTTTTGTAGATAATCTGAAAAGGAGATTATATTACACAGCTCCTCTTCCTGTTTTTTTTCTTCTCAACTGAAGAAAGTTAAAAAGCGATTGAACAAATGATCGTATTGACTCGAACGCGTCTTCTACTTCATTGTTTGAATATAAAATAACATAAATAAGTTAATACTGTCAGCAAAAAGGTTTTTCTTCTTACATACATCGGAAAATTTATCAAAAATAAAGTGTATCAGGGCAGTAAAAAGTAAAATAAAGTTTGGTAGATAGTCGATGCGATATATTAAGATACAGTACACGTCTATAGAAATGGATGATTTCATAATAAAATTTGAGATAGGTACTTCAATTTCTAAAAAAAATAGGTATGTACATTTTAGTAAATCTATAAAATTATATTCTACTAGTTGACCCAGCGAACTTCGTACCGCCTAACGATCAATGAGTGATTAATATTATTTTTAATCTCTTTACAAACTCCCGAGGTTCTACTATATAATAGATAAAAAATACAAATAAGAAATACTAGAAAGAAAAGGTTTTGAAAAGGTAATCAAATTGAATAAAATTCAATATTTGTACATAAACAAGATCAAGCAAATCGATGGAGTTACATTAGTAAGTACTTACATTACATAAATATTCTTATAATATAAAATTATATATATATATATAGGTGGGTATATTATTAACTCGTCTACAGATAATAAATGCGAGATGTATCCGTGAACCTGTAATAGATAGGTACATAGTGTGTAAGAGGTTCAAGGTTGATCTACTGCTAACAATCAATGTAAATATTATCTACATTATTGTATTTTACAACTATATACCTACATAAACACGAGTTACTCATCAACTCCCCTGCTTACACATTGACGTTCGACAATAAACAAACAAGCTGTATGTATTGGACAGTAAAAATGGTTAGATATAATGTTTACAACCGGTGTGGCACGGAGGCTAACGCACTTGCCTTTAAGTCACGGGGTCTCGGGTTCGATTCCCGGCCAGGGCAAAATGAAGAATGACCTTTTTCAAATTGTCCTGGGTCTGGGTGTTACATATATATGTATTCAGTGCATTGTATATATGTGTATCGTCGTGTTAGTACCCATAATACAAGATTCATATCTTAGTTTGGGACTAGCTCGGTCTGTGTGAATTGTCCATACATGTTATGTTATGTTATGTTAATTATAATATAAAGTTGATATTTTCAACTGACGGTAGGTACTTGGTGGAAATTCATGTTAAATTAATTATAAATATTTTTCATATAAAATCATAACATTATATCAAATAGATTCATATTTAATGTATACTAACTTTCAGAGAAAGGCTACCTCTTAAGAAAATAATGCTCATCTCTGATATGGGTTTTTGTGGTTTCCCAATATCCTTAAAAGGCAAATGCTGGAGATGTTTTCTTAACATCCGTCCACAGCGGTACTCTATTTCAATTGTTTGTTACCACTGTCTTAATCAGCACTTTTTTTTTGCTATCCAATAACTATACTATATAAATATTCGTTACCAACTTGTAATTTCTTTACTTTTCGCTAGCCCGATGATGAGAGCGGAAGCTCTTGAAAGCCGGCTCGCGTCCAATAAAAAGTCACTGTGGATATACCTACTATAAATGAGTGTTTTATTTATAATTAATTCAATTATAATATATTATGTAGGTATGTAGATATGCATACAAGATAAAATATTTTTTACAATTAGAAATACAATCGATGATTTTGCACTAGTTATAGTTATCTTAACATAGTAAAATACATATTATATCACTACATTAATCCCTACAAGTTCTCATCTATCGTAGGGAAGTTAACTTACATACCCACATATACGAAACCATTTTATATTTTATTAGTTAATGTTACTAGTGTACTGTAGTGCCAACTTGCAATCTTAGATAGGTATACCAGCTATGAAATTACCTTACGTATATTGTAAATAGCTAGTTTCTTTGGTCGTATGTACCTATTTGAACCGTAAATATTGTCTTTGTTAGGATGAATCAATTCTTAAATAGGTATATGTAAACAGGCTTGAGACGATTGTAAAGTGAGCAATGTAATCATATTCGTAAGTATCTAACAAAGTTCATAAAATATATTTGTGTATGATAATAAGGAGTCTCATATATCATCATAAAATCACATTAATTATAATAATAACTAGACAACTTTTTTTGAGATGCGTCGTTTTGTGAATTACCACAATACATACCATCCAATTTAATAAGCTCGCTGTGATTATAAAAAAT
The DNA here is from genome assembly GCA_947579605.1 of Athripsodes cinereus. Taxonomy (NCBI): domain Eukaryota; kingdom Metazoa; phylum Arthropoda; class Insecta; order Trichoptera; family Leptoceridae; genus Athripsodes; species Athripsodes cinereus. The sequence goes on from OX388305.1 coordinate 8,720,945, forward strand.
AAGGTGTGCTCATTAATCACATCTCGTTAAATATATTTTATTATGAAGAATAAATATTATTATTAAAGTAAGACTCACGACATAATGTTTTTCATAACGAGGCTGGTGTAAGTGTCTTAATATTGGTAACCAAACTTTTTTCACATAAGAGTACAGTACTTACTATCATTAATATTATGTGTGACTGTCAGTCAGTCATAAAAAATAAAGAAAAATAGAAATTCAACGATGAGGTTTGCCATCCATCCTGAATGTCTTCATTATATATAGACACGTAGAGGACAACTTTTAAATTGATTTATTATGAACACTGCAAGCAACAATAATAAGAATAACTAGACATTTTTTTAAGACACGCCGTTTTGTGGTAAAAGCACCGCATGAGCCCATTCAAGAATACGTTTGGAGTTAATATTGGTATCTTGCTTGCTATTGGTATATTGCCTTGTATATAATAACAGGAAAAATACGACACTACTTGCCAATCTATACTACGAATGTATGTGGATGTATCAAACGTGAGACGAGTCAAGACATGGCCCAGCGAATAGAATCATCCAACCGAGATACGTAAATCCTGTTTACAGAATACAATGCTAAACACACGAATGGTTAATAGATAGGTATATAATAATCGTAAAACTTATAATAGGTAATCGTACAAATAAAATATAATTAAAGAAATTAACATAATGTTGTAAACACGATATTATGAGGCATTAAATAATAATAATTTACTTACATGAATTGAAACATTCGTGTAAATAAATAATTTTTACAATATTTTAGCGCCACAGCAATATTGCAAACTAATTGACTGACGGCTTTATATTTTGTGAACTTTTCATGACACGAAATGCTATCACAAATTCACTATCCCTCCACAAGGTACATACATACATTCATATTATGTAAACATTGAGGAATGGATATAAGAGATGCCGGATAATATTATTAGGTATATTTGTAAAAAAATCTATGACTTAATCAATTTATCTATTTCACCATGGTACATCCCAGATACCTATGGGGTATCCAGCGGACCAGTACATGCCTATACTTTAAATTAATCAGTTAGAAGCAGGTAATATACATTTTAAAATAATATATGAAAATGAGTTGATTGTTTACTGAATTTATTTTATTTCCTTGATGATTTAGTAAATCTTATGATTAATTATATAAATCGTGATCTCAGATAGTATTACATTAGTTTGTGAATAGCCACTAATCTACGTGTTGTAGGAGACGAAATGAATAGTTGATAGATTAATAGGTAAGCATGTCTATACCATGTACATACATTGTTACCTGTCTTGGTGGATGGATGTTTGTCGAGCCGTATTCACCTACATAGAGTTATAAATGTTATAGTGGCCAAGGTAAGCTACTAATGGAGTTAGCTGTTTCTAGATCTATTATAGACCTACATTACCTTGTGCGTACCTACAATACCGATATCATACACTTAACTGGTAACACAGGAGATGTAATAAACAATAATAAAAGTATCAAGAAATTATTGAAAAGCGTCTAATACGAGGAATTAGGTAAACATTTTATGCATCTTAATAATAAACTGTGAAATTTATAGAAAAATGTTAAATAATATATATGAAATAGTATTAAAAAAACTACAAATCGTGTGCATTGTAAATTAATGCATACCAGGAATAATAAATGTATGCTAAATGGTAGAATCAATACTTACTTATAAAGGTTGAATCAACGATGTTATTATCCGCGATAGTACCTACAGAAAAATCTAAGATGAGGTAATATTAAATAGGTAGGTATATTAATACGTATTAGGTATATGTATTTATTCTCGTACCGACAAGATCATCGCACAAGTCACGGAGACCTGTGGCTCCTGTGACCTCCGGTAGATTTACATACATAACAAATAAGAAGCACAGTTGTTACTCTTGGTAGGTATATTATTATAGCTTGTTGTTATGGGCTTCTGCCCATACTGCTTATGGCAGATGTTACTTTACATAATCTAGTAACGCTCTAGCCTTTGATTCATGTGGTTCTGGGCTCGATTTCCGACAGGGCAAAATGAAGTTGGTCTGGGTATTATAATTATTATGTTTAGTGCATTGTGTATAACATATTATGTATCATCGTGTACTAAGTACACATAATACAAGATTCTTAATTTGGGATTAACTCGATCGATGTTTACAGCCATGTAACATTATAATTATAACATATCTATAATATGGATATGTTATATAGTGTTATACCTACCTATAATGTTACACGGCGGCGGTCGAGAGCTTGATATTAGTCTCGAGTTACCAATAGAGAATCCCAAGTGGTATTGCCATCTGGGTTAGTTGGAAGAAATTGCACCTCTACAATAAACTCGCCATTTGTATATTGATTTTATGATTGTATTTGATTTGTAAGTATATTGTATAAATTTCTTGTAATCGATGTACTGTAGAGAATATAAATGAAATATTTTCCTGTTGCCGGCCTAGAGGTCTTGAGTCGATATTTTATTTTCCTGTCCTTCTCTCGCGACATAAACATAAAGTTTAATGTGAATGCACTGCGATAAATTTGGTTTATTACAAACATTGATTCATCTTTGAAAAAAAGATAATAATAATAAAAAACGAAATCAAAGATATGTGGAGAACACCAACCACAATCATCGTGCCGATAGTGTTGTCTGTAAATGGTTTTATACCTGAGGGTCTGTCAAGCAATCTCAGAAAACTGGGAGTAGATGACAGGCTCAATTACAGCATGCAGAAGGCTATTCTTCCATCACCCACCAGGATAGTTAGAAGGTTTTTGTCCCTGTAGCTCTGTAAGTGATCTCCCATGATTGCACTACTTTCATAGGACATCGTGGAAGAATTAACTCGAATAATGTTGGGGTTCTACATTTTGTACATAAATTTATTTTAATACCTATTTTATTGTTTTTATTATTTAACTAGCTAGTAGCTAGTAAGTAACTAGCTGACCCAGCGAACTTCGTACCGCCTAACAATCAATGAGTGACTAATATTATTTTTAATCTCTTTACAAACTCTCATAATTGTCCAAGTGTGTCATCGTATAGCAACTTAAAACATTTTCATCAATGATGATTGACCACATTCGAAAAAAATGTTATTGATACGGAAGTTTCCAGAAGGCAAAAAGTAAATTGATAAGTTCACAGTATGAATTGGGTATAAAAATATCACCGTCAAAGTTTCTTTGTGAAAGGAAATGTTCCGAAAAACATTCAAATTTATAATATAATGCTATCTGTTAACAGATCCAACTTTTCTATGTAATAGACTCCACTAACAAACATTTTTACTGGGAGGCTGACCTGAAACAATATAGATAACTTTGCTGTAAATTATTTAGTACTACTGGTCTCGCCCATTGGGTTTCGTGAGTGTAATCGTTTTTGTCATCCGTTCTGCAGACACCATTTGGAGGGCAATTCTCCATCGAACAAATCTAATGAAATTTCATTTCCCACTCAGGGGCGAATTCTATGATGAAAACGGACACACGGTGATGAAATTAAATGAAAAGGAAATGGAAAAATAGTAAATTGGACTAGATATTTAATCGAATGTATGACATATCAACAATATACTACGTGGTCTATAAAAAAATTATTACAGTCCGTTTTAATATACCTATCTGTGTATGCTCTCATTCTAAACTATCATCTATCTAGTGTGTTTGTGTATCAAATATACTACTTATATTCTTTATTTACTACATGAATGTCAAACCAATTTAAGTCTCATTGTATTAATTTATTGTAAATTTTTATATAAAAAAACAATACTAAAATATTTATAGAATAAATCCAAAAACTAGGAAAATCTTGGGTACATCGCAAAAACATAATAATGAAATAAGCGTTCTTGTGGAAAAGTGTATTGTGTAATTTCTCAGTATTTATTTTGTAAAACTCCATACATAGGCATATTTAGTTTAACAAAGATATCACAAGTCCAAACCTACATAGGTCACTATGAACTCGTAAAAAATTTAAACATGTTTTTATTGTGTTATATATGTATATATATATAGGGTTTATCATTAGTTTTATTAGTATAAATAATAACGCTGATTTATTTGTTAAAAACAGAAACGGAGAATTTTTAACATATCTATCTGCATAAAGTAAAAACAATAACATATTGATAAGAGTTCTGCAAATTATAGCATGTAAGGTGTTACGTCAATAAACAAAAAATACAATCAAAATAATAAATTTTATTCTATGAATAGATTTCGAGGCACAAACAAAATCTAAATCAAAATCTCATAATTGATTTATCCACCACATATCTGTTGGTTGTAATTGTAATATAAAACATTGTGTTAGTATGCTTAAGCACCGAGGGTCGAGAATAAATTTAAGACATTAAATTAAAAACACATACGGGGTATTGTACAAAAGAGACACTAGGTACAAATTATTTTATTCAACTACAAATACCAAACATTTCGGTTAAATATATTTCGTATGCGGTCACATTCTACACACAACATTCATATAAACTCGAATCCTTGTATCCCAGGAGTAGAGTAGGCATCCAGAAGATGGGTAGGTGTATATATACAGTATACGAGGGTGGTTTGACAAATACATAACTTGCTTAGAATACTTTTAAAGTATGACAGACACACGGACAAATACGCATATGCGATCATAAAATTTATTTATAACAAGCACGTGGACAAATATTGAGTTGAAAAATATATTTCCCATATTGCTAAAATAATATTTTTAATGAAATAGCATTACCTTCTATAGGCTGCACATTTTACAGTAGAATATATACATAAAAATATAAGGTATGGATTTCTTTACTCTACTTCCAGATTATTTAATTCGTTACCAAACCACATTAAGGAAGCTAATAGCCTTGGGCTTTAAAAAAACTGAAGAAGCAACTGATTGAAGAGAAGGTTGTGACTGTGGTTTTTTTTTTTTTATTTAATTTGGAATAAGTATTTGTTTTATTTATTTCGTTATGGAATTCTACTACCTAAACACCGACACAGTGAATAAACATTTGTTTGTCTTGTTTCCCCATATACCAGCAATACTATTGCTGTTTGGGGATTCCAAATTTTTTATTGTTAAAATTAATATGTATGTGTTCAATTACTCACAATGTATATATTGACTTTTAATAAATTCTTTAATAAGTAGGTATATAATACGAGTTCGACAGCTGCTAACCACTGTCAAAGGACGAAAAGCCCCATGCTTTTTCCTGGAGGGAAAAATGCCCTTCTACAGCTTATAGTAAAGGGAAAGATTAATTTAGTTACTTATTTATTCAGATATTCACGGCCGAAGCCTTTTACATGTAAAAGATTTAGTATATATACAATACATGTATGTATACAAAAAGTATTTTTTAAGACACAAAACAATTAATTTAATACAAAACAAGAGTACAATTAAATAATAGTATAACGTTATCTAAAGTAAAATAAATCAAAAAATGACAAACAGAAAAACAATCAAATGGCCAGCAAGTTAAAACTCGCAAATTGAGGAGTTTCAAGAGATGGTGGCCAACCTCCGTTAGAAGCGGCACGACAAGAAGAAGAATACGAGTTCCAGGTGGGAGGCGTTGGCAGAGAACAGATTTAGCGGCGTGCTTATGAAAAATCCTATATACATAAGGATTTAACGAGAGAGTACGGGGCTACGGGCTCATATAAACTCAACTAATTAATATGTTACATTATATTAAATTTCATGTTGTATTATGCTGAAAACATTTTAATTGTTTTATTTATTTAAGATTTTATAGTATTGTTATTTCTTATTTTCGTATCGAAGATTGCTAAATGTTATATGTTTATTTTATATGTATTGTAAAAAGCAAATGCCATGCATTGATTGAAATAAATAAATAAAAATAAATAAATAATGAAAACAGAGGTTAATTGTGAACTAAACTAATAAAAAATAATAGTTACTGAATATTTTTTATTACTTTATTTTAATTATTTATTTCATAATCTGTTTTAACTGAACTGGAACATTGGTATAGATAATTATTTGACGCGGTATGTTAAACACAGCTATAAAGGACGAAACGTAATAATTTGTAATACTTCAGTAGGTAGGTGCATCTATTGTTCTTGTAGAGTTGTTGTCTACAGTGTGACACTCTAACTTCATAAACTTTACAATAAAACATATTATTATAATGCTATGGAAATACTTGTGAAACAATTATCTACTATATTATTACCATTCAGATCATAATATAATATTATACTGTACTGTATAAAATGACTTACATGATAAAACACGGATAAAGTAGGATAAAGTAGGATGACGAGAAAAAACAAACACCCAGTTTGCAAAGAGAATGTATCGAATGAATTTTTTATAGTTATTAGTTCTTTGATCTTGTCATTATAGTTGCAAGTAGGTACTTCTGTACAGTTTTTATTTCATTATTTTGAGTGCAATATTAAAATCCATCGAATGAGTTGTATATTGTATATCAGATGAGTTATTTACTCAAATTACACACACACACTCACACACACCCTCACCCTCACACACACCCTCACCCTCACACACACACACACACCCTCACACACACTCACACACACACCCTCACACACACTCACACACACACACACCCTCACACACACACACACACACACACACACACACACACACACACACACACACACACACACACACACACACACACCCTCACACACACACACACACACTTATCTTTCCCTCCCCATTTTATAAAACAAAATATTTTATAATTATTAACCAAGATGCCTATTTGAACATTTAAAGTTAGAACAAATATATGCGACGTAACCATGGAGTGTGCAAGTATGCAGGTTCAATACATTTACATATTTATAAATGCGAGTTAAATTTAATCATCTGATTAATGACCAATGACCATACAGTGGTAACATTATACAGATGTCAACCGAACTCTACGACAGACTGGTGATATAAAGTTTATTAATTGTAGATACCAATGTATTACGAAACATTATCTTCATGATTATTGCGGCATAATGTGACTAATTTCTGATACTTTGTAAAAATATGTTCTTTAAATGAAGGATATATAGGTATACCTATATATATATAGGTATACAGTCATGCAGCGAATACGCTGATGTGAATATTATTCAAAAGAAATAGAAATATGTCAGCAATATTATATAGATGTTGTGGATTTAACGAATAATCAAGTAAAATGAAATGAAATAAACAATAAGAAATATTCTTTGATACTCTGATAATACTGCCAAGTTAAGAACTTATTGATAATGTCATATTAATAGATATGTAGGTACCTACGTAAGCTATAATATAAGAAGTATTACAATCAATCAATATTAGTATTATGTGTCTACACTTTCGACTGTCAATTTAATGTGTAATATGCGAATACAGAGCAAAGACCATTTGGCTAAATGCCATATTGAAGATTGATGAATTTACGCTGATAATATAATGTAGATATGTATATAAGTATTAAGTTTACGTTATAAATGTCAGTATTAACACAACGTCAATTCTAATGTGGTTATATTAAGTCATGACGGGACATTATTCTTATATTTTTGATCTTAAGAGTTTTGTAGGTACATATAACAGAAGGTACATACAGGAAAAAAAAAATGTATATGTTTGATAAAATGTGAAGTGTTTGGGATAGTATTTATTTTTGGTCTGTTTTTAAAGTTTTTGATTTTCCTTTTTTAGAGTTTGTTTTGTATTGTTATTGCATACATTTGGGAAGTGTGAATATGTTTGTGCGAATGAATGTATTATGTGTACGAAATTGGGTGAATGAATGTATTGTGTGTAAGATTTTCTATGATTGTTTTGTGTGTTATTGCTGAAGTGTGCACTGTTTGGATGTAAGACTATTGGAATGTTTTTGTCGCTTACATGTTTATATTTATATGTCTTTCATCTGTTCTGTACCATGTAAATGAATAAATAAATAAATAAATAAATAAACTAAAATAAACGAGCTTATGTGCAAAACACATAGATATCTATATCATTTATTGAAGCAAGTATTGATTTTTAGTGCTTATCACTTGTTTAAAATATTTAATAGGTAGGTACTCAGTACCAATACATCATTATGTTGAAGGTATATTTAACATCTTCAAACAGCAATGAGGCATCGCACGCTTAATTTCGATTAATTTTATTTGAATAAAATCATATCACAATTTCTAGTTGCTAATATTGTTATAATTTTTTGTTTAACTGATGTATCTATTATGTCTTTACCTATATACTTGTAAATATTTATGTATTGTTTATACTACTCAGTGTGCATGGTTATTGCTTCAATATTTATTTAAATACACCAATCTTATTATTCTATTACTTCACAGATAAATTAAGACTTTCTTTTAATTATTTGATTTTGTACGAAATGATTATTGTTAAACAGTAGACAACTTATTTATGTAAAATACTTAAAGCTGTTGATGAGAGATAGGTATATAAATGAATACACATTAATATAATTATTATGAGAGAAAAAAACAAGTGGACGGTGAAAAGTAGTTGTTGATGTCTTCTTACCATAAATATGTGTAAATAGATACACAGAAGAAGATACAACGACGAATTACAAACCTGCAACAGAAGAGAAAAAATATAATTAATAGAATACCTTTTGTCAATCGGAATAACCAGTTGGAAGAGACACCACTCAAATAATATTAAAAAAGGTTGTCTTTGTCAAAATAATAGTATTAACGAATAATAGTAAGCAAAATTCTTAGAATTTTGAGAAGTACCTACGTACCAACATATACCTAGGTACTCTATCCACGGGCTCTGACTAACGGTTTATCAGTACGAAATGAAATTGTTGAGAAAAAAAATATTAATAAGATATTAATAAAATATAAAAATAATATATCCAAAAATCTTATATTTTATTTTGAAAATAGAATAAGGTGCGCACAGCCAAATCGATCCAATGTCTCAACCCACGTCAATTAGTTGGAGAAGTAAAACAATGGAATGTTTTGTGCCCGACAGGGTTGTCTTTTACCTAATGAGGCGAATACCTGCTAAGCGCTGAGAAAAAGATAAAAAAAGTACGGAGATAAAAAAGGAAGATGATCAAATAGTATTTACAATACAATAAATAGGTATAAATCTTGTATCCCCTTATACCAGCAATATTATTGCTGTTTGGGGATTTCAAAATTTTTATTGGTGAATTTAATATGTATGTGTTCAATTATTCAGAATGTATATTTTGACTTTTTAATAAAATTATTTAATCTTTATAAAAAAAATAAATTAAAAAATACAATTATTAAGAACAACCATAAAGACGTATAAAATAATAATAACTGGACATTTTTTTTAAGATGCGCCATTTTTTATAAAAACCTCCCCATTGAAGAATCATAACACCTAAAAACAGTAAGGTTTTCCTGCCTTGAATACCTCCAACCTCCACACTCTCCAGAGTTCGCAAATCATAGGGAATTTTGCTTCACAGCAACAGATCAACCACACAGAAGGCGCGGTCAACATTAATTTATATATACATAATAACCCTATATAATAATACGTATCTAATGTAGGTACCTATGTATTGGTACTGTGAATATTATATTGGGAATATAATTATTATTACGATTAGCAACACAACTCGCTTATAAGACACATCGTACATCGTAATATTTAAGTAGATACATACATACATCAATCAGGCGCGTGTTTGTCATACATACATACATACATACATACATACATACAAAAAAGCGGCGCATACTCATAAAATCTAAGAAAAAATGTTGAAAACCAGAAAAACTTCTTTGAATTTGTCGCCAAAACTCGTGTTTGAAAAAGTCATTATAATATGTCGAAACTCGAGTCATTCTAATAAAACTAAGTAATCAAAATTTATATTTTACTATTAAATTTATAATTTTACAAAATAAATAGGTACCAATAAAATATAATACAACAACTATCGTTATTTTTAAAGTTCTAATCAAAAGAGCGTACAAGTTGTACAGAAATGCCCGTACTATCAATATATAATTTTGACCTTCGTGGTAAAACCTAATAATTTAGTAATAAGAATATAATATTATAAAGAGACTGCACCGTGAAGTCTTCGGCGAGACTTCGTCTCCCACAAGCGTTATTTAGTGTCATTTAAGAGACGGGTGTTCATGAAACATCTCACATAGGTATGTAAACTATTTAACATCTTAAATTCAGCAATGATGTAAATCACCCATTCTGGATATCTTCTATTTATGTATCAATTATGATAACGAATACATGACCAGCATGAAGAGCCTAGTCTCGCAACTGACTACAATGTTTATTATATTGTCTGAAATATAATATTTAAGGATACATCTGTTTACAAATAAACATCATTTAGTTCTATTTAAAGCATACCAGTTCTCATACATTAAAGGAAAAAATCATTTAATATCTAAGTTCTGTGTATACGAATCTTTTTGCACTGCGCTGAGTGTCTCATATTAGGTAGCAAGGTCCTACATACGTATATTGCTAAGGTGGGCCTGTGACTTGGTGGTATTATTGTGCAAGTGTGCTAGGTACTTTTTTTAAAAAATAAATATTAAATGAGTACGAGTATTGGTACTATAGGCAAAAGGAAGAGGGGAGGCCAGCGGAAACGGTTCAAAGATGTCCTGCACAACACCTTGAAGGACATCAACGCTCAAGATGACTGTGAGAAGATGGCGGGTGACCGCACAAAATGGCGGAAAACCATTTATGACTATAGCGGCCCGCAAAATCGAACAACTCGCAGACCCATCCTAAACGAAGAGCAGCCTTGTCCCGAATGTGAAAAAGTGTGCCTGTCCAGAATCGGCCTTCACAGTCACCTTAGATGGCACCGTCGGCAGGATGCTCGATTAAATTCAGTCTCTCAATAATACCCGGCAACGGGTACAAGGCATTATTATTATGCACATATACTATCGTACTTTATTAAAGTAGATATTATACAAATTTATAATATGGTTTTATAAGCAACGTTTGAAATGGAATTGAAGTAAATTTAACGACGGAAAAAATATTAAGGTATATTAAATTACTTTAAGAATTATAGATATGGAATTATCCAAGAGTTGATTTATTTTTTGGTAATTTTAAAAGAGCTTCTACAAAGATAATTTTTGTATAGTTTTATTAAAATTTAAATATTGATATAACTGTGTTCCATACATAATACTAATTATAATTACATAAATACCTACCTGTCTACCCTCATGCCTTTATATATTTTATAAAAAAACAAGAGTTGGAGATGAGATATACTTTCTGAAGACTATATTCTTTACTGTGATAAATTAATCAAACCCATGACCGACACACAATCGCAAATCATTTAAGAATCGCTATGTTACATTTACACCACTAATCAATCTCAATATCTCCAACAGTTTTATTCCTATCCAATAATAAGCCTTTACCCATAACGTTCGACCTCAAGGGAATAAAAGGTTTCCTTAGAGGCAAAAGCCTTTGTAAAGTAAGTAATAAAATATGTTTATTGGTCTTCTTATGAAAGGAATATGGTAACTAGATGAGGAAAATAAACGTGCAACAATTTTTTTATATTTCAGAGATGTCTTATTTTTTTTTTTTTTTTAAAAAGATATATCTGGGTTTTGTTATAAACCCAAATACAACCTTATACACCTTTCACAGTAAGCTAAAAGCTTGTGTCGTGAAAGGGGAGTTTGCCGGCACCTGGGATCGAACCCCGGACCTCATGTTCATAAGGCCGAGACTCTACCTCCAGGCTACCGACGAACTACTATTTGAATATTGAAAACAATGTACCTACCTATGTGTATTATAAAGAAGCTTCAAATAGAGTCTCAACACTCGTAGGTAGTTCTAATTATTTAATTTATTAATTCTTTACAGTGCATATATTTCAAGAGAAGTTACATGAAACACATAAAAATGATTTAAATCAAATACAATTAACATACAAAGGGCGAGTTTATCGCAGAGGCGCATTTTCTTCCAATTAACCAAGCTAAATATGAGCATTTTAACTACAAAATCTTTAAATATCTACAAATTTTATTATTCAGCTAACGAATAGCAATAAACAATATATGACTGAAAAGAAAACATAAAATTGCATACAAAGATTACCAGATGTGTATGAGACAGTATTCATGTCCTCGTAAAACAAGAAAGCTTGGTAACATCACCAGCTCACAGGCGTAGTAAATTGTTGAAGCGGAATAGAAAAGGTGTTATTTCATTATTCAGTTACAGTTGGAGGAGTTTCTGGGAAAGGCTAAGGGGAGATATCGGGAGAGATTTACCGCAATAATGAAAATTCCATCTCATCCAGTCGGACAGAAATTTATTGAAATTAATCTAAGCGCGCATTGTGGATTAGGTTGTAAAATAAAAACCGAGAAAATGAACGTAATGGAAAGGTAATCAGCGATATCTGCATAAAATATTGATTGGAAGGAAATTTAACATGCCAAGCAGATTTCATACAATCTTTTATGTGAAAAAAAATATGGGATCAACAAATTCCATTGAATACGAGTACTAACGATAATTTTTAATGTTCATTAATTAACAAATATGAAATTTGAAATTTGTCGTACTATAAATACAATTCAACACAATATTTCATGTATTTTGTTGGTATTGCATATAATAAACAACATTTCCCGCGATAAACTATTACGATAAGTACAATTCCCTCAACTGTTCACTATTTAGGTATTATTTATTGAAATATTTCGACCAACAATAATTTAAACAGACATGAATTTCAGTTTATTTGTTAAAATTTGCAGATGTTAATCGTTTGAATGTTTTCGGTAATCATTCACATCCTATACATCTAAATTAATGCGGAATTTACGAGAAAATTACTGTTATTTTATATATTCCAAGCAATGCAATCTAAGTGTGTATTATAAAACTGTTGAGTATAGTATTCTCATTCAAAATATATTAGAAAGATAGAGACATTTCATCTTTCCTTGGTGGTGGCGCTCCGTAGAAACTTAACCGACCTTATAACCTACATCTTGTTATGGAAACCTATCCCTCATTTAATTACAACAATATATTATAACCTATACAGGTTGCAAAAATAAATTTGCCTGAGCTAAGTATTTCCTTTCATTATTTCCGATGGAAACCTCAATAAATACAGTATTTTTTAGGAAACATGATTTTGTAATCTGCGTCGCGGGAAAGTTATGTAACCAGAATAAATGGATATTTGTAGGATTTTAATCGACTTTAAGTGTTTTTTTGTTTTACAAAGAATAACATTCAATGAATACAGGAATAAACGAAAGTGATAACACGGGTGTTAAACCAAAATGTTTCACTGGAATGTAAAGAGTTTGATGTGAACCCTTCGTTTCCACCATATTTCTAATTACCTTTAGTAATAAAATTGGAAAAGAGCTTTCTTGGTAGAATCTAAAAAAAAACCTTTCGTAACTTCTAAACACGCGAAAATTCGTTCCTTTATCCACCTTATCACTAACCGAGGAAAATATTTAGATTTCTGAATATACATAGTAGCACATAGTCGAGGGAATGTTCATAATTTATCTTATATTTCACTAAGAAATTCTATAGAAAAAAAAACAAATAGGTGTCACACCTAATGTAAGCATTTCCATGAATCAATCCTTTGATTTGTCTACATATCTATATAGTTAGTGTCATATATTATGAAATCATATGTAGGTACTTAAAAAAAACTACTAAACAGAAAAACCAAAATGAATTTCGGCTAGGCTGGATAGCTCAGAGAAAATAATGTGTGGGAATAATCCTCGAAGGATAATAATGAAAACAAGTCAGGTAGAAGGACCATTGTTGTGAATACACCTAATATAGCGCCTGCGGAGAGGGTCGGGGGAAGGTCACCTTTTGGGGGTTTCCCTTCGGTGACCGTGACAAATATGTACTGAATTAAAATAGCTGCAGATAACAAGAAAACCGACGGAAGATAGTAAAATGATTAAAACATTATTATGACCCAAAGAAAACGACCGCTTCTGTTCGTTAAGAATAATAATAATAATAATTATTATTGTATTATAAATTGGAATTCGATCACAGAGCATAAGAAAAAAAATAAAGAAAAAGTAATCTACGTGAATATCTGATGGAAATTCAAAAAAGATATGATCACGAATTTATAAGAGGGGAGGTAGGCGCGTACCTAGCAGCAGTACTAGTGTAGAAGTATACACAATTGTAAGCCCAGGAAGATAATAATTAGAATGAATTATATTACAACCTTTCAGAACATTATTTTAAAATAATTCATCTTTCTTGTTCCTACTTTTTTAGTTAAGAGCTTGTAAATAGCATCAAATGTAATTTAGTGAGTAGTTATTTTTTTAATTTTAATCAAAATCAATAAACTTAAGCTCAAGTTAAACACAAAGTTTCTAATGTGAATGAGATGGAACAAATAACGGGAAATAATATCAAGATTGATAATTAGGTACCTACGAAATTGAACGATGGTGCTCTTTCGCACTGTTTAATCTATAGGAGAAAAAAATGCTTGTTTCAATAATTAATACAATTATTTAAATTTGCTACTTGTGTACCAAGAAAATAAATATGAGAAAATAATAGTTTCATCTCTGTTTGTATTAACAATATCATTTGTGTATCTGATATATTCAATGGAAGTTAATAAAAGTACTTTATTGTGATTATTTATTTATTTATTTCTATCATCAACGGCTTAAAGTCTTTTGCATAAGGTTTGAACATATTTTTACAAAAATCAATCAATATATATAAAATAAACAAAAAATAAAACCTTAATTAAACAATAAAAGATAATTAATATATATAATGAGTTACAATCCATTGGATTGGTCTGCAACGAGTTTTGACTTATTTCTCCACTCCTCCCTATTCTCAGCCAGTCTCTTCAACTCCATATATGAGCCACAGCTCATGTCCCTCTTCAGTTGGTCCATATAGGCGTCTCTCGGTCGACCTCTGCCATTTGTGCCTTCGGTCCTGCCCTCTGCGATTGCGATGAGCAGTCCTGGGTGCCTGATGTTGTGGCCAATCCAATTAGCTCGTTGTTGGCAGATTCTTTTGAGGAGTTGCCTTTTTTCGCCAACCCTGGTTAACACTTCTTCGTTTTCGACGTGTTCCGACCAATGAATCTTCAGCATGCGTCTATAGCACCACATTTCAAATGCCGCTAACCGTCCGCTTTCCCTCTTACTGATGGTCCACGTCTCGCACCCATATAGCAGAATGCTCCACACAAAGGCTTTAGTGAGATTCTTTCTCACTCTTAGATCAATATTAGTATATAATTAATATAGGTGCATTTAAATATTTATCCAATATTAACTTCATACAAACATAAACATGTGTATAGGCATTCATGATACGCCTTTTCGAATTAAATTTATTATAGATCAGAGTTTTATTTATAACTAATTTAACATGAACTTCCACCCAGAACCGTCGGTCTAAAATATCATCTTTATCTGTTCTTATTTTCTTAAATAATTTGTGTATTTGTATGCAAAAAAATAAATTCATAATTTAATGCCAGAAGACACACCTCACTTAGATCTTTGGAGGCTGTGGGAGAGGGCGGGAGACCAGTGGGCCGCCCTAGAAGAAGCTGGCAAGGGCAGGTGTCGAACATGTGTGCTGAAAGACTTGGTTTGGAGTGGCCAGAGGTCCTGGAAACAGCGGAGAACAGAGATCTCTGGAGGAGGTATCTAGGCGCAATGGGACCCCGACCTAACCAGGACAAGGGGAAGAAGATGTATGTATGCTTAATTTAATAACAAAATACACAACAGAAAAATAAATTACTTCTAAGCATGAAATAGGTTTATCCAGTTTTTTGTATAGACACAAAAATAATAATAAAACGGTATAAATACAAAATATATTGAATTTTTAATTTATTAAAAAAAATAAAACAATTTTAACATCGAGGCCTTATTTTGTCCTTTTTCTCCAGGATATGTTTTGTCTTGATCCCCACGACGATACTTTCTATAATATAACACAACTAATTCCATAGATAGGCAGATACCTCCTATTGTTTTCTATGTATTATACCTACTCCATTGTTAACGTTCGGGGAGTTATTTGGGCAATATTTGGTTGCGATTACGGGACAACCAAATCTTGTAAAGCTCTATATTAAAGGGTTTCTTGGCTCGGATACCGACTAAGGTATAAAATGTAATTATTATTAATACACCCAATATTGAGCGAATGTTAGGTGAGAGAATGACGAAGAGGATGTATTTAGCTGAAAGAGAGGGTGTAAGGAAGCGCAGATGGCTTAGAACCACGTAGCTTGATTACATGAGTCCAATTCTAAAGGTCGGCCGCGTGTTGAGTAAGAGAAATCGGCGTGCATGTATGAGAAACTGGATGAATGTGGAGGAAGTGAGAGAAGTTTGTAAGGATAGATCTACATATATGGCGTTCCTTTCTCTCTGCCTTCCCCTCCTGGGACACGGCGTGAGGGTATAGATAGATTATTAATACACCGAGGATTATCTTCATATTATTATGAGGAAAATTGTTGTCAAAGGATACGAAAATCCACACACCTAATAATAGAATGCACCCGTAAGAAACTTTTATCGAATTTGCAATGTCACCAAACTATACCTATAATATTTATTTATTTATTCATATAATAAACGGCTCTCGTCTTTTACAATGTTAAATCATTCTATGACAATTTTTATACACCTTCAAAACTTACTCTAATTTCACATATCTAACTAATGCCATATCAGTTTGG
Source organism: Athripsodes cinereus (assembly GCA_947579605.1). Lineage (NCBI taxonomy): Eukaryota > Metazoa > Arthropoda > Insecta > Trichoptera > Leptoceridae > Athripsodes > Athripsodes cinereus. The sequence goes on from OX388305.1 coordinate 8,737,804, forward strand.
ATTTGGATTGTAATGTTTCGTAGATCATTAGTAAATTAACCATAAAAAGTTACGCTATTTGTATAAGTTTGACAACGACTTTATACGAGTAAAGTGAATCACTGCTAGAGGGTATCTTTTCCCGGATTATTTTTGTTCCCGGGAAACGGGAAATTTTAAAATGAATTTCCCGGGATTCCCGGGAATCCCGGGAAATTCATTATTTATTTATTTATTTATTTATTTTATTCTTCACTGTACATTGTTTACAATAATACAAATTTACATAGAAAATATAATTTATACAATTCAATGTACAGAGGGCGAGTTTATCGCTAAAATGCGATGTCTTCCAACTAACCCATTATTATATTTATAAATATTCAATTTTCAACAAATTTGGTATAAAAACTCTCATAACTTGTTGACCCTTGCAAACATTTTGATTTGATAAAAAAAAAACCAAATTTTTGTTACCAATATAAGTAATTTGCTTAAAAAAACTAAATAGCTGACTGACGAGATTTATTTAGGTACTCTATGTTATATCAAAATAAAAATTGTTTACAAAATATATAAACTTTTAATTTTTGATCATCCTATCAAGCAAAAAAATATTATGGATTTTGGCAAAGCTTTTTAAAGATTTTTGACTTTAAAAAATGAGAAATTTCGACAAAAAAATATTTTTTATATCGGTTAATATCCATGAATAAAACAAAAAAATGACAGTTGGCTGCACTAATATTTTTAAGAACTATCTAACTTTTCGAAATATGTAAAAAAAAACATGAAAAATTGTAGGATTCTTATACATTGTCGGCCAAACACACCTCCGATTTCGAATTATATTTAGAATAATTATGCTTCTTTCAAACGAATACATTGAAGCTATAATTAAGTTTTTTTTTTTTAAGTATAACACATATATTGGTAATTAATATTATTTTTCATATTTTCATATCAAAATATTCGTCAGCTTCTACAAGTTTATCACGACTATTACAGTTAACTAAACAAAGATTTCGGTATCGGTATGGCAATCTGCATGACTAATAATTTGTATTTTTTCCCGGGAAGGGATTCATTTTTTCCCGGGAAACGGGAAATAAAAATTAGAGGGTTTTCTCCCTCTAATCACTGCAGTCACTGCATTGTAAAATGGGAAGGACTGTTTTTCTGTCCGCAAGGTTTCCGTCGGCCCGAGAGTCCTTCTTTCACGATACACTGTTCCTATGACAACAACATCAGAACGCAGGGAACGTCGTGGGAAGAGGTGACGCAATTGGCATAGAGACGCTCTGAATGGAGGAGGCTGGTTACTGCCTTGTGTTCCCGAGAGGAGATGATGATGAGACAAGAACAAATGTAAATAAACAAGTTATATCACATTGTATAAATAGTCAGCTTCCTGATCTCTTGGTCAGGAAGATCAGATGGAGATATTTCGGTAAGAAGTTTAGATAATTCACATAACCGTACAACAGTGATTTCAATAATCTGGAAGTCTTATACATTAAATCGATGTAGTTTTATTTTATAATAAGAATACAATTTGTTTTAATCACATAAATTAAAAAAAAAAACTTGAATCCAAATCATGTGACATAATAATTAGAAGCAATAGATACGAGAATATTCTTTTCGAGTCAGGCACACGGTCATCTAAAACGAATCGAAGGGATGTGACTGTATCTAGTTGATGTTTTACGTGCTGTGGAAGGCATTAATAAAAAATAATAAGAAAAAATATTAAATTAATTTTAAACTAAGTGAGTTGGAATGGAATATGTGTATTCTGATAAAGAATAATTATATATCTGCTTTGATATATAATTACGGTAATATCAATAAAGTATCCACGACCACGAGAGGCGATATGATAGAAACGATATGCGTCCGAAAATTCTCGTGACGTGAGAAGCAGTCGCATAGTTTTATGTTTATAAAACATCAACCTTGAACTTGTCATGGCGTCATAAAAAGTGTAAAATAAATGGTTTATCATAAGACTGATAAGTACGTAGAGAGAAAAAAGTTCGTATTCATCAATAATTATCAATAATTATTAATGAATCTACGATTTCTTATTCACCTTTATAAATTAAAGTTACAAAAATACAATGACATGTATAGCTATTTTACTAACTCTTTCTGAGAAACATGACATAAACAACAGGCAGATTCTTATGTATTTATAAAATGATGACTGTTTTGCAAGAAAATAAGGGTATTCGTTCAGGAGTAAGCTGAAAACACTGCTTTTCAAGAAAAGCCATGACGCCCTTGAGATGGTCACGGATCATTAAACGGCGCCAAATACAAATTATCTTTATTATTATTATTCAATATATTCGCTTATGGAATATCACTCTGATGTTCACGACAAGTGAAGGTACATTTTGCTTTGTTAAGGTGTAAAGGAAATGCAGAAAGAAATTTTTCTATAACAACTTGTATACTTTACTTTTGTATACGCAGTGGATTGTAATAAAGTTTTTCTTAACCCAGAGTAGTGAGTTATTACTTATATTCATTTATTTATAAAACTCATTGTTACACGTTTTCAATTGACATAAAAATATTATGTTATTATTATTACTGACAATAAGACGATTCTTACAAGGATCATTACAGCTGAAGGCCAATGCGATCCCAGAAGAAAACAAAATGTTATATGTAACAATACGTATGTTGTACGTTGTGAAAAGTCTTAAAAACACACTTACATTTGAATTCATTTTGATACCATAATCTCGTATATAAATTCTCGACACGTTTCCTATTTTGTAGCAACGGACGGAGTACGTAAATCGACAGGTTGAATGAAAACATTTGAAGAAAATAAATCATACTACGACATGCATATTGATATTGGTTTCGGTATACATTTGGACATGAATTTCATAGAATATCGAGTAGTTTTACGATCAAATATTTTAAATTGAATTTTTTTTTTAAATGGGTATTCCAATCGTCACAGACGTCTTTAACAACATAGTAACTTAAAAAGTTAACAAAAAATCCCAAAGAGATTGCACCTGATTTAGTTTTGAAAATGTCGGTATTTATTTTATTTTGCAACATGACATTTCCTACAATCCAGCGACGTTCCCAAGCGAGGGCACTTGGTGAATTTGTTCTTTGCAAACTATATTTGCATTAGATATTGCTCGACGCTTGTAGAATGTTATTTGAATATGAAGCTGAAGTTACAACGGATCTCTTAAGCGAAGCGGATAATCTTTTAACAGCCTATGTACTCTATGTCACAATACTTTTGCAAAAAAAAAAACATTCAAGTATTTACAGTTCATTAAATTTGTGACTGTTGACTGATAGGATTTTAAAGAGAAAGAGTACAAGGATTAAGAGTAAATATCAGAAAATATTTGGGGCACATTTTAAATTAATAATAGCACCCAGGCACCCTGTTCAATAACATAACTAAACAGTAGGTAGTTGTTTTGATCAATCCGGAATTTTTAAAACGGTTCTCGAGATAATTTACAAAAAATTAATTAAAAAAATTTTAAAATAGTTCGGGTAAGCTGGAAAACATCGTAAACCAACGATAAACTCGCCCTCTGTACATTGGAATTTCTATCTAATAATTTATGATACTTTGTATAGATTCATGTACAGTGTGCAGTGAAGAATAAAATAGATAGTCTATCCAATGGTTATCTCATAAAGCAAATTAAAGTCATAATCCAAATACCATATGTGCTGCAAATTCGATTGATTAAACTGAAACATTCACCATGTAAGATTATTCTGATACGTATGTTGGAGAAAAACATTATTTGGAGTGAATAAGATTTAAGTGTTCATAATATTTTCTCCTATCACAATGAACTAGATAACATTGTTAATTGGAAAAAAATTATGTTACCTGCAACAAAAAGATAACTTACATTAGCATGTGAAATTATTTCAACGCACTCATTTAATAAAAAACATAATATGTAACTTTATTTACACTTGAGTTTGTAAAAATCTGCTGTGATTAAGTTTATAATATTGTTTGTACTCAAAGAAGTAAAACAAAAAGTTAAATAGAGTACGCGTGTTGGGACATACTGAAGTAAGACGGTCTGGTATACTATTTGAATATCAAAAGCATACTCGGCTTCATAATACAATTATTTTGCAGATGTATTATAGTACATACCAACACCAACAGGAACTAGTAGCGAAGTAGGAGAGAAAGTATAATATAGTACAGTAGTAGTTAATGTTACGAGATGGCGATAGTAGAAAAGTTGTAAGAGGTATGTACATAGATACAAGCGAGAAACTTTGTTTGGAAACAAGCAAACTATTAAAAAAACACCCTCGATTAGAGATGACGCATATCTCGATCAAATAAAAAAAACCATCGACCATGATGATGAAATGCTTAGGAAAACATGTCTTTATATAAAATATTATCATTTTTACAAAATGTTGGACGAAAATCTGTATAATAATATGTAGAACATTCCGGACTAAATGTTATCTTTTAAAATATTCTATATCTAAATAAAATGTACAATTGATTGCATTACAGAATGTCTGAGAGTGAATCGAAAATTCTAAAAGTGAAGACTTTTAATTAATGCTTTTTGTGATAAGTTCCGAGTGATATTTTAAAAACTATTATTGTTACTACACAGTTTTTACGCCCCTAGTTTTCTATATGTTTCTCCACCTCCCCTAAATAACAGATGTGAAAACATCCACTTGTAAACGAACAGAGAATAAATAATTTAACTACTGCTCAGTCCTGCATTTCAACAAGAAACACACAACTAATTAAAATAAACACATTTTAATTATATATTTAAATATAATAAAATGCATGTAAAAGAAACTATAGATATCTGTTATGATAAAAACAAATATTTATATTATTATCTTATACCGTAGACAACTATACCTAATGGTAGAAAATACAATAAATTTAAAAGATTATTAATAAAATTAAAACACTGTTTTATTCCACTACGAGGATTGTTTATTTGTTATAACGTTTTCAACTGCAATACAGTCATCATCAGTAACAATAACACAATACTAAAATCATAATTAAAGTCATACAACAATTAAATATTTAAAGGAACAGTGGTAACAGTTGGTGGGGGTGTGTGGAGGGTGGGGGTGAAAAGCTCAGGGGTGGATTCAGGAGCAAAAGCAGTGGTGAAGTTATTTGGGGCTGACTAAATTTTCAACATCCAACAACTGTAACCACTCTTCCTTTAAATATTTAATTGTTGTATGACTTTGATTATGATTTTAGTATTGTGTTATTGTTACTGATGTTGACTGTATTGCAGTTGAAAACGTTATAACAAATAAACAATCCTCGTGGTGGAATAAAACAGTGTTTTAATTCTATTAATAATATTGTGTTCACAATTGGCGTTAAAGTCTCCATAGGAACGAGATGTGCAGCCTACAGGAATATAAATGGTGGAATGGATAATAAATATATTTTCCTCACTTTTGTTTAAATAATTGGTTATAATTAGACTAGTATATTTAGAGTCACATATAAAATTTTATACTTTTTAAGTTTAATTTAAGGCATTATCTTTAGCAAGTTCTACTTATAATAAATATATGATTATGAGGTGATCCTACTTGCGTAGAATCGCTTTGAATACAGGAAGTTGGTTTATGATCTAAGCGTCATAGGGTTAAAATAAATAACGAAGAGAAAAAATTAATAAATAATAGATGAAAAAAATGAACCGTTTCAGCGAACGGGTTCACAAATCGAACTCAAATTAATGATAATATATTAGATATAAGATATGTCTACCCACAAAAAGAAAAAACAGGTATTGTGATTAATATCGGTCAATTTTATGAGATTTGGATCAGATGAGTTATTGAGTTTTTTCTTTGGGCCACATGTATTAATTTTATGAGTTGGGAAGAACACTATCATACATTACATCAATCAACCGCGAGTGGGCGTGTTATTGGGAACCTTGGAGGTTGTCCAGGACTAAATTAGCATAGAAACAAAACCACAAACGATAGAGAAGAATATAGTTTATTTTATCTACAAACAATTATTTACAAAAATACATATATTATTGTGAGGTCATTAAATATTACAATATTTGCAAGGCACAGTTTTGTTACAGTACCAAAATTTATATGATCAATATATATGAAAGACTGTATGATCTAATTTTCATCCGAAATGCATGTGCAACATGCATTCCAGTAATGAAAGATCATATGATTTTACGCAGGAGATAATATAAGATGAATGTGTTACTCCATTTCACTGCGTACAGTCGGGGGGCAGAGACTTGGCTCTTGCCTTTGCATACGGAGCGAGAAACGGCCCGTCACCAGAATATGCAAGTCTCTGCCCGATTGTACGCAGTGAAATGGAGTAAAACATTCATCATATATATATGAAATAGTTGAATAGACGCAAGGCAGTGCAAAAATAAATACAAACTTTAGGACATTTTAATAAAAATAATAAATATTTAGTTATACATATTCAGAGATTTTTTACCCAAAAATATATCAACCATGAGCGGTGAGAAAAAAGGACTTAAATAAATAAACCAAAACTTGAAATCCCTTTGTTTCATCTATATCATCGAATATCATCTGTGGCCGCGTTTAGTTTTACATTAGAGTAAGGTTACCTTCAAAGTCGTGGAGGTCGATAAAGCAATAAGTCAATAAATATGTTGCCAAAGTGTGCAATTAGTTGTCCGCCTGATCATATGCCAGATAGATTATGACTTGCTTATCTGTCTACATATATTATATTACATCGATATACCTACAGAATATTGACAGCTTAACTATAGAAACACACTAGTTCATTAAGACGAAAAACAATAATCAAGTAGAAAAGGTAACAGCAATGATACGGTTTGACGTTTATGAAATAGTTACTAATAACTACAATTTGTTATAACAGTTTTAGCAGAATCATAAAAATAATACATATATGCAAAACTTTTAATTGAATGGAAATATTGAAAGATAATCATATAACATTGGTATGAATTTCAAGATGGTGACGGTTATGGTTACATAAATGATAAGGACGATATAATATTTAAAAAAATAACTGATTGATTATCGGTAAACGTTAAAATGAGTTGTTGTTTGTATAGTGAGGTCTACATTGTGCTTAATTAACAATACGAAAATAAATCAACAGATGAATACGGCATGGATCATTTGATAATACAGACAGGTAGGTACACCTCAATACATAGGTTTATACTCGTATGTAGGTATATACATATAACTGCAAAAGTTGATGATGTCACACTGTGTCTGCATTTTAATAAGGGTTGTAAACAGCAATTTTTAATAAATTCAATAACAGGAAATGTGCTTCAAAATTTATACACAGAAATTACAATGATATAAGATAATCACTGAAAAAAACATAAGTTGATGCTCCAGTCGAATGTGTAAATGTTTACTTTATAATATCAACTCAAATTTATCATAAAATATTACTTAATAAGTCATATATTAAAAAAATATGCACACCAAATTCATAGAGTCGACAGATCAAACACCATCAGGGAATAATAATATATTTTTGAGCTTTAAACAAAATTCTGTAAAAGATCACAGGTCAGTCCGGTGATGTATCTATATACGTAAGGTCTATGTTTGTGTAGGCATGCGAATTTTAATTTCATTATTTTCGGAATGTTTTTTTATACATAAGAATTAATCAAAATCACCGTTCGTTTGAAAGGGATCACTGAACAATCTCGAATTAATAATACCTATAATATACTCGTAATGATTGTAGTTATTCTCGATGCTGCATTTGCATGTACTTCATTGAGACAGAGTGTAGAGAAATTTGGTCGAATTTAATAATTCCTTAAACTTTCAGTCACATAAAAATAAATCAAAAAAGCTTCGTTTTTGTATTGTTATATTTTTACTAACAGAAACGAAAAAATGTGCAAGTACACAAAAACAAATTATTCTTTTAAAAGTATAATGTGTGAGTTAGAAGATTTTGGATGCAAAGTAGTACTAGCATGCCACAAAAAATGATATTGCGCACCAGCACGGTAAACAAAGATCTATGAGTAGTATTTGTAATACAGAAGAGCGGCTGAGTTATGAGAACGTCAAGTGATAGTTGAATATGGGTTATGGGTTACTTGGAAGATATCGCGCTTCTGCGATAAACTCGCCCATTGCATAAATTTATTTGTCTGGTTTAAATTCTGCAGTGTTTATTTGATAATGATTGTTTTTGGTGCAATAAAGTTTTTTATTATTATTTATTATTATTGGATCAAGACAGCTTCTTTCATCTACAACGGTTTCAACGGTTTCGGTTTCCCTGTCTATTTGTGTGCAGTTCCTATGGCAACGATATTAGAGAGCTAGTAATGTTGTGGAAAAAGGTGACTCAATTAGTGCAGAGACGTTCTGTATGGAAGAGGCTGGATTCTGCTCTATGTTCCTCTCTGTCCTCCTGAGGGAGCACTGATGAGATGATGAAAAGAAACGCCCTGTACTGAAATATTTCAGGATCATCCTCACGGAGTTGACTGCTGTGCGTAAATAAATTAAAATTATTTGAATCGTTTGATAAAAAAATAGGAATTTTGATGGAATTTGATATAAATTGTGTAAATCGTTTAAAAATATTTGAAACCATTCATGCATCCAACAATCAACTATTCATTGTATCGATATGATAATTTTATTCGAGAGCGGAAAGGATAATGACAACTAATAATAATACCTACATATATATAATGTTTTTCAGATAGGTAGCTAATATTAACATTAAATTGTATTAAAGCATTATTTTAAGCATATCACATTATCCAAACTACGAATAGATATTGTGTTGTGTATACTACCATTATTTTGACAAGTAACAACATGCATTAAAAGAATATCTCATCCCGAAAAAAAAAAACACTGAACATAAAACATAAAAAGTTACTAATACAATGCCATCGCGCCATATCCCACAAGTGGGGTAGCCAACAGACCAGACATATGCTACAAACATGGAGCCGTCCTTTTCGTTTTAATAAAAAATTAAGGCATCGAGGATGGGAAGCAAACCTCATCGCTTAAACCGTAAGATATCCTTATTTTATCAAATATCTCCTTTTAAATCACCGCTCAGAAACTTGTGAAACAAATGAAGGCTATCAATTCTTTGACAGATATTCCATAAAAAGTATAATATGTAAAACAAAAATAAATCGGACTTTTTTAAAACCTAAATCACCAGCAAACGAGAAAAAGGCCTTGAGAAGAATAAAAAAGAATACTTCGATACTTGTGAACACTGCTCTTAAATCCACTAAATGTGAAAAAGCAGCAGAGAAAGATGGAATTCTTCTACAACTCGTCAAATACGCGGGATTTAAGCCCAGACTTAAAATGACACAACTACTCACCGCATAGTTGAAGAAAGGTAACATTCCTAAGCAATGAGAAAGAGCAAAAATTGCTGCTATTCAAATAAGTTAATGTACAAAGCATAGTAGTGCCTTTGTACTACTAGGCTCACACGATCCATGCTCCTCAAGCAATTCATTCGAGTTTACATGGCTTAATACATCAGTAAAACTTTCTACCCTAAAAACGGATTGCCTTAGGGATCTGCACTGGCATAATTGGTTTTCAATATATACACCTCGGATATACCTAACACATGCTACGCATTAAATAATCGCTGCGGAGAAGTTCATACTGGCTAATGTTCCTACATTCATTTGTTGTCCACGGGGTCACTCGTAATAATAATTAGACGTTATGGAAATCATATCCTTAACACGTGTTTCTCTAACCTTGTACGCCAAACGTATGATTTTGTCGATGCGCCAAAAATGACGGTTGAAGAAAACGGTCGACACAACGAGAGGTCCGCGCGTCGCTTGCAAGCAAGTCCAGTTCGCCCTTGGCATTGGATATATCAACATCTATCCACGGAGCTTGTCTCCGTGGGTACCCGCGAACTCAATAAGACAGTATTCCATTCTTAATAATAATAGATATATAGTACAAATAGTTATTGCAGAGGTTGTATGGATAATCCATACGAAATAATATAGTAATTTGAGTAGTGTATGCCTCATAATAGTGCTGTTAATGTGGAACTTGTATAAACATGTAATGTGTTCCCGCCATTAGTAAATTTCTTAATAATAATAGTTCGTGACGCAAAATAATGTAGTTTCTTAAATACCATAATGTATGGATTTTATATTTCTGATCTTGGTAAAGTAAAAATAATTCTCCACCTACGTGATAATGATTATTAATCGATAAAATAACTCTCGCCAGTCGGCTTTGTTTCCCACCAAAAGTGTAACGTATCATGTGAATAGAAATGGAGTATGTGTATAGTAAAAGTAAATAAACTGTTCTTAAATAACCGCGTATTGGAGTGAGGCATAATGTCTGATCTGTATAATGCCAACGTTGTGTGATGTAATAATAAATATACCTCTTAGTACATAGTAACCGGAAATACGCGACGCTATTCTTAATATCGGATAAATAGAGACATTCGTCAACATAATATACAGAGGAACATGTAGTCGTCTTTAAGAAATCCCTTCCTGAACGAATGTACCGTAGGCTGGACCAGCGTGTGACACCAGGCCACTTGTAATTGTCTGTTGGTAATAGACAATACCTGCTTAGAGGATCCACCCACTGTCTGTATAGACGGTATAGCAGAACAACATAGGAAGTCATCTACGCGTTTGTCAACGTATATATCTGATTCGCCGTTACATAGGAACCAAGCGTAAATAACGTGTAATTTAATCTGTAAGTACATGCCAAGCTATAAGTTTAATTATAATCTGAGAACCATTGTAAATGCCACTTTATGTATTGAAAATATGAGTATACTTGTACCTGCCACTTTGTTTAAATGTCTGTATCGAAATAAGGGTATAACCATTGCTTTCATACTTTTATGTATAAACCCCTTATATATGTTGTCTGTGTAATGTTCTTTAACTTGAAGTAGTTGTCTATGTACCATTGTTATGTATCACCCCTGTTTTTATTCAATACATACTGTCTTGTTTTATCTCCATTTACGAATTTTATTGCTTTTACATAATCACCTTTCCTTTATTAATAAAATGTACCTTCCGTACAAACAGATACCAAAAGTGGATATTACTGGATATTGATATTGTACCAAACTTGTAACTACTATTGGATATGTATTAATGTACTCGAAAAAGGAGTTATTCTTGGTTCAATTCCGGAATAAGCTGTGCATATAATTATACCATTATATACCAATGATACCCTTGGGTTCGAACCCTGAGTGAAACTGTATGTAACGAACTATTGTATGAGTATCTATAAAGGACATGAGTACAAGAATATAATATGAAATGAATATCCATCTGTAATAATGTTTATCTGGAGAGTTAACTTATGTTGCTAAGCCTGGATTAGCTAAACCACTGAGATATATTATATGCTAACAGAAGGAACATAATTGGAAGTTAATATATATATATAATATGTAGAATACTCTGATGACCATATGAATATAATGATGAGGAACACCATGGACCGAGATTATCTGAACCTTATGTAAGTATAATATGTATAATTGAAGTATGTACACACCCACACAATGCATCTCTCTCATATACTAAGTAGAATCATACCCTAGACATGAACTTGAGCCAATAAATAAATCTGTGTTAATTGCTTTTACTTAATTGAAGATATAATTGTAGATTTCATTATATACTTTCTCTGTATAATATAATTTCTATTCTATGTGTCCTCTATGTGCTTTGTACATAGAAGACTGGGGGTTACGAGCCAATTTATATACTTACCTTATGTATAATTCATGTAAATTCATTTCTTTAAATATTTGAAAATTTCTCTTTTGATTTTTTTTGTATATTGATATGATGCGATCGTCCTGGTGGGACGATAACGTAACAATTGGGCAGCTCGTCCTGGATCGTACAACTCGCATAGTTGTTGGCCCGGAATTTTAAATGTATTGTGTGGTGAATATGTATGATTTTAAGGTTCAGAGTTCTCATCTATAATGTGTAATAATGTGTATTGATATTAATTGAAAATGTAATAATTTTAATGTGTGTATGTATATGAAAACAATTTTAAAAAATGAAACAGGAATCGTAAGATAAAAATTTAAATGTTCGTATTTAAAATAAAAGTGTTTCTGTATATCGCGAATATGTTTGTAACGACGGTAGTAGTAACTTGTAGCAAGAAATACTGTGCGCGAGATGAAGTAATGTGTCGATAAATTTTTCGCCAGACGAATGTCGTTGTATCAGGGTAATGTACTTTTGTTCGAAATACATCGCGCGCTAAGAAAAAACTGTTACCAGTAGAGACCGATAATATTATTATACCGCAGTATACATATCTATACAACGTATAGTAGGTACGTACCTATACGCCGCGAGAGAAAGAGACATCATACAGACCTACCGCAACAATGTAATAAAAATATTCACGCGCGAAACGGAAGTCCAAAATGCTAGTAAAATGTATAGTTGAAAATAATAATATTGGAATGAAACGAAATAATATGTACCCATGCTGTTGTATGTATAGTAAACCAAAGTGTACAAGGAACTTTGTTTTACCGATAAACAGAATTTTGTTGTAATGTTATTTTAATAGTAGATTCATTTTCAAACGATGAGAGTAAAAATCGATGTTAAATATTAAATTAAATTAAATTTTTTGAAACAGTAAAATGTTGCATTTGGAATAAAGATCCTTATTGAACTCTTGGAGAAATAATAATAAATGAGCATTATTGTAATAAATATATGCGTAGTAGAGTTTTGATAAGAATATATAAGTGCGTACGTAGTGATGTGACGAAATAATAATGACAAATAATATTAAATAAATATTTTTGTTTTAAGAAAATTAAAGTTAAAAATAATTCGAAATGAATAATGTTAAACCCTTCACGACCGTTCACGAAATTTGAAATATAAATACACTTAACCCTTAGTGAAACATGACCGAATTTGTTAACCCTTTGTGAACAATAATTGAATTTTTTTTTAATGTCAAGTTGTGAACTATAACTGAATTTTTGAATTTAGTTAAGAAACAGTTAACCCTTTGATGACCATCGTTGAAAATTTTGACATTAACGTAAATAGTAGAATGATGTTTTAGATTTTTTTTGAAATTAAATGAGTAACCATGTAACGATGTAGAATTTTTGCTGTTGAATATTAACCCTTTGTGTACGGAATTTGTTATCTTTGTGAAGTACTTAATTTTCTTGAAATGTAATGATGTGACTTTTGCGGCTTATTATCATCGTGAAATATTGAAGTAACCTATGCCTTGTTTATTTGAGAACTGAGTCCGTTTAGTGAATTGTCCCGTTAAGGTAAACTAACGAACGCTCTTTGATAAAAAAATGAGTTATGTTTATGTAATATGTAAAGCCGTGATAGGAGAGATGTGTTTAAATACTTTTTTTGTGACTTTTGTGTAATCAATATAGAGACGATGTTATCTGGATGTGTGAAAGATAAATCGTAATGCTCTTTTTGATGAATGTAGACAATGTGATTGCTAATCGTTCATGCCTATTATTTTGAAGTTTGAGTTTATATGACGTTTAATTCCGCGTAGGACACGTAGTAATCTCTTATGAATTGTAATTGGAAATGTTTGGATGTAGTATATCCTTGTTGAATTAAATAATTTTTGTGACTTTGTGAAAATTTGTTTATGTTGCTTGAATACATTGGAAAATGTGATAGAACATTTTGACATTGAACGGGAATGGCTTATGAAGGACACAGAATAAAACCTGTAGTGGATTGTTGGCTGCAGATATTCAATGGGATAATTTTGATTAATTGTATGTTAGTGAATAAAGATGATGTATGAATCTGTTTATGAAAGGTGAGCCCTGTATGAAGAAGTTAATGTTGAATTTGAATAATGATGTATGTAAAGAATTTATTGAACTTGTAACTTGTATATTGTGTAGCAAAGATCGAAAGTTGTTCAATGTATTTGTCATGTATTAAGCCTGTGTGAGGGTAGCTCCCTCTGAGATTATCTCTGTGTGAGAAATCTGTCTCTGTGTGAGAACTGTGTCGTATGTAATATGCGTAGAAGGATTTGACGCCAATAATGAATATCGGTTACTGTAAATGTGATTGCAGTCGTCGTGATGTACCATTATGTCATGTCTGCGTGTAAATTGTTTTTCTAATATGTATATGTCCTTATTATGTATGATTTCTTTCTGTGCTTTGCCAATATCTTTGTATGGTACATGGTACATGAAATCACTTGTATATGAGTGCTATTAAGCTTAATGGGTTAAATGAAGCGTAAATGTAGTATCTCTAATTTCATCTATACAAAAATTGTTTATAATTATTTATTTATTTTATTTATTTTATTTATTTATTTATTTATTTATTCCAACATACGGCGTTAGCCTTTTACATGTATAAAATATAATATATGACAGACACAAAAAGCACATAAAAGTAAATTCAAACAAGACAGAAAGACATAAAATATTAATGCATAATCGAAAACAATATAAATAAATTAATATATACATAATATAAATAGATCAATAATTAAAATTTAATAAATATAATTGGTATAATAAAATCAAATAGAAGCAATAAAAAAAAAACATTATGACAACATTAAAAATAAATAATTAATTCAGAATTATTTAGATCCCTTTATGTTACTTTTCCAATGGCTTGCCGGATACATGTAACTGGAATCGAAAATGATGTAAACCAACTTCTTAAGTATGTAACTTTTGTTTTATATGTTTGTCATGTTTAAAAAAATGTTAACTTGTCGTCGATCGTAGTAAATGAATCCATCAATGAAACGTACGTATATTGATAAATTGAAAGGAATAATTTAATCACCTGTATAGAACGAACCGTATATTGTAACGTAATAACGATCCTGAGTTTCTATAAAATTGTATTGTAAAATGTTTAAAGTTGTTGTTTTCATAACCTGTGTTTTTCATATACATGCACATATGCACCTGTCTATATATATATGCACACCTCTATGTACTATTATATTGTTATGATTGTAGCTATCAGACTTTTGATAGGAGCCCCGTACTAAAACAACCAATGTGAATTTTGTGTTATTATTAAGAAGTGTAAGTCAAAATATGAAAACAGTTCGCATCAATTTTGACTATGGGCAATTTACCGCGAGTGTTTAATAATAATAATTGAATGGGCTATAGGTGTAAGAAACAATTGTAATAGTATATAAGTCACCATTTTGAATTGTTTGTCTGTACTTGTTTGTGTACCTATGTAATTGCTTATGTATCCAGTGGTTCTCAACTTCTTTTAACCAGTGGTACTCAACTTTTTCATGTAACCAGTGGTTCTCAACTGTTTTTTTGTAGTGGTTCTCAACTTTTTTTGTATAATTGAGGAACTTGAAAATTTGTCGCTTCTCTTCAAATTTTCAAGAGGGGCCGAAAGGGAGAATGCTACGCATTAAATAATCGCTGCGGAGAAGTTCATACTGGCTAATGTTCCTACATTCATTTGTTGTCCACGGGGTCACTCGTAATAATAATTAGACGTTATGGAAATCATATCCTTAACACGTGTTTCTCTAACCTTGTACGCCAAACGTATGATTTTGTCGATGCGCCAAAAATGACGGTTGAAGAAAACGGTCGACACAACGAGAGGTCCGCGCGTCGCTTGCAAGCAAGTCCAGTTCGCCCTTGGCATTGGATATATCAACATCTATCCACGGAGCTTGTCTCCGTGGGTACCCGCGAACTCAATAAGACAGTATTCCATTCTTAATAATAATAGATATATATTACAAATAGTTATTGCAGAGGTTGTATGGATAATCCATACGAAATAATATAGTAATTTGAGTAGTGTATGCCTCATAATAGTGCTGTTAATGTGGAACTTGTATAAACATGTAATGTGTTCCCGCCATTAGTAAATTTCTTAATAATAATAGTTCGTGACGCAAAATAATGTAGTTTCTTAAATACCATAATGTATGGATTTTATATTTCTGATCTTGGTAAAGTGAAAATAATTCGCCACCTACGTGATAATGATTATTAATCGATAAAATAACTCTCGCCAGTCGGCTTTGTTTCCCACCAAAAGTGTAACGTATCATGTGAATAGAAATGGAGTATGTGTATAGTAAAAGTAAATAAACTGTTCTTAAATAACCGCGTATTGGAGTGAGGCATAATGTCTGATCTGTATAATGCCAACGTTGTGTGATGTAATAATAAATATACCTCTTAGTACATAGTAACCGGAAATACGCGACGCTATTCTTAATATCGGATAAATAGAGACATTCGTCAACATAATATACAGAGGAACATGTAGTCGTCTTTAAGAAATCCCTTCCTGAACGAATGTACCGTAGGCTGGACCAGCGTGTGACACCAGGCCACTTGTAATTGTCTGTTGGTAATAGACAATACCTGCTTAGAGGATCCACCCACTGTCTGTATAGACGGTATAGCAGAACAACATAGGAAGTCATCTACGCGTTTGTCAACGTATATATCTGATTCGCCGTTACATAGGAACCAAGCGTAAATAACGTGTAATTTAATCTGTAAGTACATGCCAAGCTATAAGTTTAATTATAATCTGAGAACCATTGTAAATGCCACTTTATGTATTGAAAATATGAGTATACTTGTACCTGCCACTTTGTTTAAATGTCTGTATCGAAATAAGGGTATAACCATTGCTTTCATACTTTTATGTATAAACCCCTTATATATGTTGTCTGTGTAATGTTCTTTAACTTGAAGTAGTTGTCTATGTACCATTGTTATGTATCACCCCTGTTTTTATTCAATACATACTGTCTTGTTTTATCTCCATTTACGAATTTTATTGCTTTTACATAATCACCTTTCCTTTATTAATAAAATGTACCTTCCGTACAAACAGATACCAAAAGTGGATATTACTGGATATTGATATTGTACCAAACTTGTAACTACTATTGGATATGTATTAATGTACTCGAAAAAGGAGTTATTCTTGGTTCAATTCCGGAATAAGCTGTGCATATAATTATACCATTATATACCAATGATACCCTTGGGTTCGAACCCTGAGTGAAACTGTATGTAACGAACTATTGTATGAGTATCTATAAAGGACATGAGTACAAGAATATAATATGAAATGAATATCCATCTGTAATAATGTTTATCTGGAGAGTTAACTTATGTTGCTAAGCCTGGATTAGCTAAACCACTGAGATATATTATATGCTAACAGAAGGAACATAATTGGAAGTTAATATATATATATAATATGTAGAATACTCTGATGACCATATGAATATAATGATGAGGAACACCATGGACCGAGATTATCTGAACCTTATGTAAGTATAATATGTATAATTGAAGTATGTACACACCCACACAATGCATCTCTCTCATATACTAAGTAGAATCATACCCTAGACATGAACTTGAGCCAATAAATAAATCTGTGTTAATTGCTTTTACTTAATTGAAGATATAATTGTAGATTTCATTATATACTTTCTCTGTATAATATAATTTCTATTCTATGTGTCCTCTATGTGCTTTGTACATAGAAGACTGGGGGTTACGAGCCAATTTATATACTTACCTTATGTATAATTCATGTAAATTCATTTCTTTAAATATTTGAAAATTTCTCTTTTGATTTTTTTTGTATATTGATATGATGCGATCGTCCTGGTGGGACGATAACGTAACACACACTACCGAGGCAGTTTACATTTGCAAATGACATCACTATTGTGTATCAAGATAACAACCTATAAAAAGCTGTAGAAACACTAACACAAAACTTGAAAATGATTTAAGAGTATTTCAATACATTGTAAATGTCTATGTCAATCGATTGATAATTACCTGATAAGTCGAAAGACGTTTCTCTCGGAATCAATAATAATCTATAGTAGAAAGAAACACTTGTTTCCATTACATAATTATGGAATTCTACTACGTGTGCACCGACACAATTAATTGTAAATGTCCTTATAAGATGAAAGACGTTTCTCTCAATAATAAAATTATAGTGGCCTAAAACATTTGCTTTCTAGTATCACTACGGAAATCTACTTCATAAATGCCGACACTGTGAAAAGACAATTAGTATTCCTTGACGGAGCATTTCAATCCATCAGAAGATTGAGAAAAAAGGAGACTATTCCAGCAACGAGCACCGCGTACTGTGAATGATTAAGAGAAGATATTGGTGATATGTTTAGGAATTGCCAGAAGACGCTAATTGTTGAAATGCAGTGGTAGAGCACGGCTCGCTAGATACTCATATTTCTATGAAAATGGAGTAAAATATGGATATCACGTCTTTGACGCACTATTAGCTATTTCAGTGCAAGCCAATTTCGGGAGATAAGATCACACCTTTTGAGATTAAAAATGAAACGGATGCCAAAGTTTTGAAGTCTCTCAAGTTTATTTCCTACGTCTAGATCATGATCGACACATATCGCATGGGCAAAATCTATAAGAGGCAGCAGCAAACATTGTAGGAGTAAAGTATATGAAGTAAGAAATTATTGATAAAAAAATAGCATGGGAAAATTCTTAAATAAGTAATGGAACAGGTAGACGGGCTATGGAGTTTTACATGGTTAAATATTGGTGTTTCCTTATATTCCAACTAAAACCATAAAATATTATTACCTTTGGCCACATCTTGTATTTCTTTCGAGAGGTAATGAAATAGAACATATTACAGGAAAACCTTTCAGTACTTACTTAACTAACTCTAATATAGAAAATACTTTTGGGTTATGTGTTATTTCAAACATACAAAAAATATTGGACACAAAATAAGCCTTGCTAAAGTATATTTACCCCGACGTCAAATTAAATCACTTTGATGTAAAGAATCTGCTAAAATTAATATTTTTCAGGCAAATTGAATTTCTCGTACGCTATAAAGTCTAAAATTAACAATAAACATTCTTACCTATATTGCAGCAGTCTAGGTATTAACAAATTATAATAACACGGCTAATATTAACAAAAAAGTAATCAAGAAAATAATTGGTTTTTTTTCACACCAAAAATAGGTACGTATAATTATTTAATGCACAATTTCCTTAAATAACGTGTTGAGTAAATAAAGCATAATTATTTTATTTATAGAAAAGGTTTCTTTAAGTGATATTATTACATCAGTTAAGCAACAACAAAAAATACGATATAGTACCATGAGCGTCTTCGTGCAAACTGATTTAAAATAATTATACTACAAGCTACATATGTACGAGCACTTATTTAATTTTTAATGACACATAATGTTAATTATTTAATTTAATATTTATTTTGCAATAGGTTGGTTTGTCAATTTCGTGTTTTATATTAACATCTGGTATTAGATAAATAGTTTCTATACATGTGTAATATCACGACCTTTACCTACTTTTTGTATATTTTCAGTTTTATGTAATTTTCAATAAAGATAGAAACATGACGATATTGTATCCTCAATAAGTGAACATTTGTAAAGAATTTGATTGAGCCCTTTTAAAATAATTCATATATAAAATGAAATGCTCTAAAGAATAATTATTCGAATCAAGTAGGTATGAGTGGCAGCGCTTGTAATATCAAGATTAATTTAAATTCCGGAAAATGTGTCACAAAGAGCTATCTACATATCTACAAACATAATATTAAAGTATTAGATTAATATGCTGAGTAGATATTATATTGAAATCGTCGAACCTCATTTTATTCAACAATTTATAATATTTAATAAGAACCTACGTTTTTCATGATGTTTACTATTATTTTTACTACCAAGAAAATTATAGATACTCTGTCTCTCTCTCTTTTCTGGCATTGCACCCAATATATGAGTGATGCTGGCATTATCAATCTCTCTATGTATTGCAATCCAAATAAAAAAACACGAAACAACACACGCAGTGGAAGGAAATATTGTTGCAATATTATTAATCATCAATCAATGAACGCAATCCAAAACAAAATAATTACATATGCAGATACAAACATAAGTGGCGTGTCAAAGTTTTTGTTATAATAGTGCGTGATGAGTGAGACAAAAATATAACCAAAATAAGCTACGTAAGCAGCCTTGTGCGCAAGCAAGATAAAATGAGAAGAGTTTTGTGGTACAGTGTTGCTGTTGATTATGAAAAGTAGAAGAAAAATTATTCTAATGTATTTAAAACGATTAACCTGATAAGATTATTGTAATACACTTCATGTGATAGTGGATTACAGATATACCTACATTCAATACGGCGTCTATAATCATCAATATTCTGAATAAAAGTAGGATATATTTAGATTCATTTACTATACAATTACATATTACTGGGCACGTGTATTGAAATTCCTTCACAGAAGTTTGGCAAAGGTGTGAGTGTAGCTCTCTCCATATGTGACGACTCCTATGAATCTCGGGTAGGTAAATATGTAAATGGCTTCAGCGAAATCAAATTTCCCCTTTACTAGGCATTATGGAAATCATGTAGACATTTGTAATGGAGGTAGGTACCTATATAATAAAATAAGAGTCCTACGAAACAAAAGTAGTAGGTAAATATTTAAAAATATTATAAAGACTATATATTATGTAGGTTATATACTTTTATGGGAACAATGAAAAATGGTAGCAAAAATTATAAAATAGGTAAACGTTACAAAATCCATCGATACAATTTTTGCATTTTGTATTTAAACAAATTATAAAATATAAATTGAACAAGATTTTTTACTTGCGCCTTATTAACGAACATTTTGTAGTACACGTACGAAAAAATATTTCTTTTTTTATCAAAGACAGGCATAGTAAAAATGTTTTAAATTTTCAATCTAAGTAAGGAGGGCAGAATATAAAGGAAAAGAAATACGCTATATAAAGGAAAAAGGTACTTTAAAGGAAGCTTATCAATATTTCTCGAAGGCCACAGGGGAAGCACAAAATTATTATCATCGTTATAACCAAAAATACAAAGATCTGGTTTTCCACAAATCTCATAACAAAGGAATATGAAAGCGGCTTGCCATTTGGGAATTGGTTTATTTTATTTAAAAAAGGTGCGTACTTTTTGTATCGAGTATATTCCCATTGATAAATATTACAAGGCATCATCTGAATATTCAAATATTCAGCCTTAAAAATGTACAATTAATACAAAGCGCAATTGCAATGGTTACATCGTCGATATTATGTTAGATAAGCGGATGAATTAAATATATATTAATTAATAATTTATTGATTTTTGTAACCAATAAGCGTACTATAAAAATGTAGTAGAAAAACAAAAGAATTAGACGGCAATGTTTATTTCATTAATAAATAAGCAAATAAATATATAAACAATCTTTACCACACATAAAAAATATACGAATAAGTACCTACTAAGCGATTATTATAATGTCACATTACATACAAATAGATGTGTATTTCATTATTCAACTATGCTACGCATTTTCTTTTATGGAAGACCGTTGATCTAAAGCAGTAATTCCCAAAATGGTCCAGGTGGAACCCCAGGGGTCCACGGGGGTCTGCAATGACGTGACTAAAAAAATGAGGGTGCACGAGTCGTAAGTGGGGGTTCACGAATCGTTAAAGTATCGGATATTCGGTAAAGCACCAGATATTGACATAAACAATAGTCGCTACAAATACCCGGTACATTGTAGAAAAAGGTACTGTGAGAAAATATTCTTTAAGAAAACTGATGAGCTTTTGAAATATTTCAAATTCCTATACTATTTCTAAAATTTAATGACGGGGGGGGGGGTAGAAATATAGGGGGTCCACCGGAACCAGCAAATTTTTGAAAGTGGTCTATGAAAAAAAAAAGTTTGGGAACCTCTGATCTAAATAATTAAAGCGATAAAGGTATAACTGTTTGGTAGAAATTCTTTTTAATGGATTTGGAAAATTCTTTATTTGCGGATAGGCTCATATAAAGTTATTAAACATTTTTCATATTACAACTACATTTAAAGTAGGTAATTGATCTTGGTTGAGCAAACAAATTAAAGCAGATATTTATGATATGTTCCAAAGAGCATAAAAATTTCTGTATACATTCATTTTGAATAAATTTATGCAGTGAGTTTGAATGTCTGTGAGATAATGAGATTGAATTAAATAAACTTCAATTACTCCAGGCTACATACAATTTAAAAGATATAAGCCCTTCGTATTAAAACTTGTTGGATAAAAAGGTATAACATGTAATGCTGGAAAGTGCACATATTCGGTGTTAAGGATGAAATACACATAAGTAGGTTCTGTAATATGAATGTATTTTCATCGTTAGGTATTATCAATGTAAACACAGCGGCGTAAGACAAATTACACAGTCGAATTTCCCATGTCAAAGTTTGACAAGAAAATGAAACATCGAAGACAAAACAAGGTACTACAGTATGTATTAAGATACTCGTTATCGTCAGAGAACATACTCGTATTCTGAAATTAATTTCGATATACGAAAACAAACAAACTTTCGTAGCGTTTTTTTTTTATAATCTTAAAATCAAAGTAAAATTCTATTTTGTACAATACAGTCTATAATTTGTCACAAAGGTGCGAATATCACGTATAATACATATTAAATGATTAACGAGAAAATACCTTTTCTATAAAACATAACTTTTCAAAAAAAAAAACAAAATAATATTTGCTTGTTATCAATGTATAGTAAAGAATAAATAAAATAAATAAAAAAATAATGAATAAAAATAGGCATTACTATTTATACATGAGGTACGATATCAACAAGCTTTATGATTAATAACAACTGGTGAAGACGGTAGATTTTTATGGATGTGTGTAATTTATATTTTAATAAAATATTTAATGCATTAATTTATCTTCCAAGTCGCCTGCTGATTTTAATAAGAAGATAATGCAAATACTTATAATATTTACCGACGACTCGTAACGTAAATAAGATGTAATTTTATGTTGAGGCTTCCAGTTGAGCGCTTTGCACCGAATGTACCCACGAATAAACAAATATGAAGTTATAAAAATAATGACGAAATTATAGTTATTACCCATTTCAAAAAAATAATTTTTATATAGATTTACGTAAATAATTTAAATATTGTCCAGATAAAATAATGATAAATAACTTCAATTGATTCCTATTCAACTGTTGTGATTTTATTTTCAAGGAAAAATAACATTATTTATTTATCGTGTCAAAACCCAGATAAAAACCAATCAAACTGATCTCTAGTACTGTGCAAAACGCACAGCAGGTGGAGATGCATCAAAAATATCTTCCAAAGTGCATATGACAGGGCACAATGGACACTCCAACAAGTGTGGTATGGTCTGTGCTGCACCACAGTCACATGCTCCGGATTCGTCCTGTAGGAAGCCCCATCGTTCTCTATTGTACCTATTGTTGTATTGTATTGCGGCAGTTTCCTACACCAGATCTCAGTCGATTTAGGGTTTTCCATGTCCTATAGTCTAGATCGCCTCCTGCAGCAAGGTGTTCTTGGGCTAGTGATGATAACATAACAGTGCTGCTGATGATATGTACTGCATGTGTGATATTTATCTTTTTATTTGTTGAAATATTAAATTTTTAGCCACTTATATATATATAAACAAAAACAACAAGTGATTCAAATAAAGAGTGGTCAAATAATAAATGCTAATTGTCTGTATAATTCCAAAAAATACTCATTTTCATACAAAGTACACAGGACATCAAAACGAAAACAACAGACAAAAATATACCAAAAATAAATGAAGAAAACGAGAATTTATTGATTATGTTACTGACATGGATTTATGAAATGTTGCAAGAAAGTCCCATATGGTCTGAAAATCCAATTACACGACGTCTGTAGCTATGATTCAACAATAAAAAGTTTCTAGGAAAAATACAACACACCATAACATATTTAGGAATATTTGTAAAAAAAAAACATTTATTCATTGACAAAATAGTTGAAAATCTACAAATTATTTATTTATTCAATACTCCTACGGCAAAGATTGCCATTTACAAGATATTTACACATACATAATATAATTCATACACTGGTGTTCAGTAATTCAATTATATACATTTTCTCAAAATACGAATATTATATTTCTTTTTCCTACATCTGAATAGATAAGACGTGTCTTAAAACGAAACAAATATTAGAAATAAAGTGAGTGTCGTGTTAAAAGTGTGAAAATAACAATAACTTGGTTAGTCGTGTTATAGAAATTCATTGTGTGCATTTGTTGTAAATTAAATAATATCTACACCCAAAACCCAAGTGAAACGTTGTACCTGACTATTGTAAGTGATTGTTATACCTAGCTATTGTGAATTGCATTGCTAACAGATTATTTTTAACTGCTTTTGTTGTATTGTTTTGTACGATGGATAATATGCGGAACATTACTTCCTCACACGATTTTCTGGACAGAGCTACAGAACTATTAGGTGATCTAATAGAGAACATCACCAGCACTGACAGAAGGTCAAGTAAGGAGATACAAAGCCTTGTAATAAAACATGTCAATACCCTACAAGGTATTTTAGGACATGTAGCTGTCCATATGACAGACATGCAACATACGATTTGTCAACTTGAACAACGACAAAGTCAAATGCCCAGCCAAAAAACATCTTATGCTGAGGCAGTTAAAAAGCCCATTCCTCTCCCATCCTATTCAATCTTAATAACAAAGCAGAATGATGAAGAAGACGTGGAAGAAATTTGTAAGAAAATAAGAACAAATATAGATATGGCTAGAGATAATATACAAATTAACAGTGTCAAGAAAGTGTCTAATGATAAGGTCCTAATTAATGTGAAAGAACTTGAACAAAGAGAAAAACTAGCTGAAAAATTCCAGCAACAAAAAATTAAGTTCAAATTATTAGAAAAAAGAAAACCTTGCATGATAGTAAAATACATACATACGGATTATAGCGCTGATAACATTATAAACGATATGATGGCACAAAACCCAAACCTGCTGATCAAGGGTACATCAACTTTACTGGTTAAAAAAATAATTAAGTGTCACGATAAAACTTATTACCACATTATCCTAGAAGTGGACAGTGAACTACGGTTGAAATTACTGGAGAATGCGAAAGTATACCTTGGAATGCAAAAAGTCGGCGTACAAGATGCCAATCCTTTACTACAGTGTTACAAGTGTCAGGGATTTGGACACTATTCCAATACATGTAAAAGTAAAGAAGACACGTGCTCCCATTGCAGTGGAAACCACAAGTTTAAGGATTGCACAAACACCTCAGAAGTCGCAACGTGCAAAAATTGCTCAACCAATAATGTGAAAAACCAGTTAAAATTAGATACAGCCCATAGATCAACCAATAAAATGTGCCCTATGTATACGAAAATGACTAACTTATTCAAACAAAGAATAGAGTTTTAATATTATAATACCTAGCATTGAACAATTTTAACGTTAAATAATCATGGACTACAACTTTATAGACCTAGATCAAGAAGTAATATTTTCCAGAGAAACAAATATCAACAACTGGATAAATGAACTAAACTTAGATAACAATAGTGGTATAGTAGCAGTGCATGTCAATATACGTTCAATTCAAAAATACTGGGACCATTTAAATATACAATTAAAAAACTGTTTAGAAAATATTGATTTGCTTGTGCTAACTGAAACGTCTATGGATTATAATAATCAAGATTTATATAAAATTGAAGGATTTACATCTCATTGCTTCTGCAGAACCAACAGAAAAGGAGGTGGTATCATTGTATTTATAAAATCTAAATTTGCATTTGAAAAAATAGATTGTAATAATGACTATTGTGAGATAATTTGTGCAAAAATATCCATTGATAAATTTTACTTTTACCTATTAGCAATATATAGACCTCCTAATCTCAATAAAAACAATTTTATAAATGAATTAAATGAAATAATATCTAATAAAGTGAAGGACTATGAAAATATTTTATTTGTGGGTGATATTAATCTTAATTTGTTATCTGATCAAGACAATGCTGTAATGGAATATGAAAACATGCTAATAAATAATCAACTCATTAAATGCATAAGTGATATAACAAGAGAAGTAGTAGTAGCAGGACAAAAAATAACATCGTGTATTGATCATATTTTTGTTAGAAGTATAAATAAAAAAGCTCATTCAACTGATAACTTACGGGCATGTGTTTGTGAAAGTGCAATAGCAGATCATTACATTGTGGCAGTAATGATAAAATTTCAATCGCCCAGAGAGCAGTTTAGTATAAACAACAACAACTCCCAACCAACCTCGAAATATATAATATCAGAAAAAAAATGTGCTTATCTAATGAAGAAAATTAATTGGAATAATATGTTAAAAGAAAAATCGGTAAGCGAAATATATACTAGAATTAAAGAAACTTTCAATGAAATATATATAAAATCCAAAGTACCAGAAATGAAATTACCTAAAAAAAGACCAAACCCGATGAACTTATGGATGACAGATGATCTTTTAAATGAAATCAAGAAGCGAGATGCCTTGTTTAAACGTTGGAAAAACACTCCAGCTAATAAATCATATGAAAAGGAATATAAAAGGTTTCGAAATGCACTTAATAAACTAATACTAAAAGCGAAAACACTTTTTTATGGACAAACATTTAATAACTGTTATGGTGATACAAAAAAAACTTGGAACAAAATAAATACTGTCCTGGGAAGAAAAACGAGAAGTGACTGTGATGAAATAATACAAAAATATATTTTAAAAAATGAAGATATTGGGACAACACTAGAAAATTTCAATGAAACCTTTACTGATAAAGTACACCAAACATTACATGTATGCAATTATAGAACCTTTCTAACCAATGACAAGCCTGCACCTTATTCTATGTATCTCCAACCCGCAACCAGTACTGATATCACAAATATTATTAAAAATATGAAAAATTCCAAATCTCCAGGTTTTGACAATATAAGAATGTGTGACTTGAAAAGTAACGTGGATCAGATCGCCCCCATTATCACCAAACTCATCAACAAAATCATAGAAGAGGGATACATACCAAATGAATTGAAAACCGCAATATTAAGACCTATCTATAAGGATGGACGACATAACGATGTTTCTAATTATCGCCCAATCAGCATTTTACCAGCCATTGAAAAAATACTAGAGAAATATGTGTGTAATAAATTGAAAATTTACATAGAAAGAAACAAAATTATCGATCCATGTCAGTATGGATACCAAGAAAAAAAAGGAACTGAAACTCTTCTTCAAGATTTTGGAAATTTTATAAATAACGCTTTGAATAAAAGAAATCATGTTCTTGTAATCTTTATAGATTATTCGAAAGCATTTGACACTATTAGCCATGAAAAATTATTAAAGTTTCTTGAAGTGATTGGGATCAGGGGAAAATTATTGAATTTTTTTATAAATTATCTAAGTGAGCGAAAATGTACCGTCAAAATAAAAGACAAACTAAGTACTATAAAGACAGTTAAATCTGGAGTTCCTCAAGGCTCAATTTTAGGCCCTATATTGTATTTGATTTACGTATCCATGATAAAAAATATTTTTAAAAATGCTAAACATTATATCTATGCTGATGATACCGCGTTGGTAATGGCCCATGAAAACATTGTAGAAGCTTGCAGATTACTTCAAGACGACTACAATACCTTAGTTAAATGGTCGCATGATTACGGCTTAACAATTAATACTAAGAAAACTAAATTATTACATATAAAAACTCCTCACACTAAAACATTGCCATATCCTGGTATAATTTCGCATGACAATAATTGTATTCACTTCAATATTCAAAATAATTGTAATTGTAATAAAATTGATCTTGTAAAATCATACAAATATCTTGGGGTAATAATAGACTATAACTTTAAATGGGATGAACATATTAGTAAACTATGCAATAGATTAAGATCAATAGCCGGGAGACTTCATAAAGTAAAACATTTTGTTCCTAAAAAAATTTCTAAAATAATTTATTTATCTTTAGCAGAGTCCTTTATTCGATATGGAATAACCATTTGGGGAAACACAACTAAAACAAATCTAAATAAAGTACAAAGCATACAAAATATTTTAGTTAAAATAGTCACCAACTATAAATCCATCCCAGGTAGGCACTTTGATGCTAACAAAACGTATAAAGCTAACAATATAATGACTTCTAAGGGAATATTATTACATAAATTGTTATTGTCTAATATTTTTAAAAATAGTTATAGAAATAGGTTACTACATATTCATAATACTAGATTTACTAAGAATGAAGGGTTGGTTATTCCCAAAGTTAACAATAAATATGGCAGTAGAACACTAGAGTATCTAATACCGAAAATAATAAACAAATTACCTAAAAATATTAAAAACAACCCTAAAATGAGGAATTTGAAAATATCAATAAAACAATGGATAATAAACAATATGGACAATATAATTGATAATATATTATAATAATAGAAATGTAATAGATATTAAGAATAATAAATTATATTTTTAAGATATATTAATGTATAGTACAAATAGTTTTTACGAGATTGTATAGAATATAAATAGAGAATGAATAATTGAAAATTATTGTAAAGTAATTTAATAATTTGAATTTGAAATATGTGTTACATTATTAAGATATACCGTAAAGTAATTTAATAATTTGAATTTGAAATATGTGTTACATTATTAAGATATACCTACCTATTGATTTAGCGTAGAAATAGTTTTCTATGATATCGTTTTATTTAACCTGTGGTGGCAGGGTGAAGGGGCGTGGGTCGGTTTTGTAGTGTTGAGTTGTTCCCTCCGCGGAGGTGTGGATATGTGCCGTGCCTCGCAGGTAGTGGTGTCGAGGGTTACCTAGTACCATTGGCTGCCCTCGATACCATTGCTTTGTGGGATATGGCATGTGCCTGCATTTCTGGGGGGGGAGTGACTCGGAGCTGCAGAGCTGACTTATGCCCCTTTACCTTGTCACCACAGATATGGAATATAGAATAGAAATAGTTCTTATGATATCATTTAATTGTATATAATTGATATAGAGTAGGGTAAGGTTGCTTTAGTCGTACCACGGCCTAAGTCGTACCCCGGCAATATCTTATCTGATAGTTATAAATTTCACCATCTAGTGTCGTCAATCTGAACTTTTTAGTTGAGTGAGCGAACGTAAAAAAGTGGGCGGCCGGCCGGCTTCCTGAAGCAAAAATATTGAAAAAGTAAGTTTTTGAACAGTTTTTATTAAATATTTTGCCTCATTTGTAAGCTTTTTATGGCAGGAATGTGATACTTACCTATTTTCTTTGTTTACGTCTATTTGTAAGACTTATCTGGCAATAGTTTACGCATATTCAAACGGTACTACATTTTGAGGTTACGTCAGTGGTTTTAGTTTTAAACATAGAAGACCCCGGCGCTTAAGTCGTACCTGTGCAAAAATCCTTACTCGTA
This sequence comes from Athripsodes cinereus, assembly GCA_947579605.1. Lineage (NCBI taxonomy): Eukaryota > Metazoa > Arthropoda > Insecta > Trichoptera > Leptoceridae > Athripsodes > Athripsodes cinereus. The sequence goes on from OX388305.1 coordinate 8,767,339, forward strand.
CCGGTACGACTTAGGTATTAAGAAAATTGTTTAATAATTTACTTAACATTTTATCAGGTAGGTAATACCTAAATATGGCGAAGAGAAAGTACTTGGATGCAGGAGGACATGGACGAAGCTTTAGACATACATACCGTCACGCAACTTCTCTCGCGGGGTAGGCAGAAAGGATCGAGCGTCACTTCTTTCTATCATAGCATACTTCTTTCGCTTCTGTCGCTGTCATACAATTCCTCATGCATGCTCTCTTGTTCAATGTGCTCAACACGTGACCGTCCTGTAGGAATTGATTTAAATGATCTTGCCATTTGATCCTCGGACGTCCACGTCTCCGAGCACCATTCCTCTCAGCCAAATATATCTTCTTGGTCATTCTGTCCTCATTCATTCTTTCCACGTGCCCAAACCATATTAACTTATTTACATTCATCCTTGTGATTACACCAACTTTCATTCCACATTCCTTTACTCCTTTCTTATATCACTGAAACATCGAACACAGAAACATCGGAATGGAGAAATTGGATTTAATGAATCCCGTAGAAGATTTTTTTTTAAGATATGATAATTCTATTTTCTATGTGTTATTCACTTAATAATTAGGTTTGACAAAAAAAAATGTTTTAAGTTGATCTCAGACTGCATTGTTAATACATATTTTTTTAGTTATTCATATGATATCTTGTTATTGAGTATTTTTCTATAGGTATAATTTATTATAGTGTTCAAAAGGTATATTTTCTAAGTACGACTAAGGCTATAGGTGGTACGACTTTGGCGACTAGGCGCCTTAATCGTACCGAAGGTATATTTTTGAAAAACGTTAAAATACCTATTTTGTTAAAATATTTTCAAATTTCTATGATTGTCGATTAAAAGGCAACTAAATGAAGATTTAATATATGCAGATGATTTTGTTTTATTTTCATTGCACTAAATATTATAGCATTGTTTCCTTAGGGGGTACGACTTGAGCAACCTTACCCTATGTATAAGTATGTATAAATAAGTATTATTGTAAAGTAATTTAATAATTGTTTTATATTAAGAACCTGTTGACAAGTCAACTTATGACTTAACAGGACCATGTTTATTTTATGACTTTAATTGATACCAATAAATAAAAAAAAAAAAAAAAAATATCTCCAATGTGATATAATAAAATCTATATATTCTATCTATTCCCTCGCGCCGTATCCAAGTGGGGTAGGCAGAGAGAACGGAACGCCAATTAGATCTGTCCTTACATACTTCTTTCGCTTCCTCCACAGTCTATATAAAAAATACCAGTAAATATCATCAATATAACGATAATACCTGAACAAATATATAGGTTGGCATATACTATACACAAACAATCCAAATTAGTAGGCATCTATACGATAAATCATACAATGTAGCAAACAATATCAAAAACTAATATTTATATCTAAGCATCAGTATACAAGCAAATGCAACAATAGCCAAGAAGAGTAAGCTGATAGCACCAATTAGGTATATATACTCTACAGGCATATTTAACAGAATACGAAATGAATTACGTACATTACATGTACTGAAATATTAAATCTTATTTACAATTATGTAATTGAAACAAGTGTTTCTTTCTACTATAGATTATTGATTCCGAGAGAGATGTCTTTCGAATTATCAGGTCATTATCAATTTGATTTGTTTACAACTATTTATCTGGTTGTGTTAACTACAAAAGAAAATCATTATAAAGTCATTATCTGACCTATTATGAACAATGTAACTTACTGGAAATTTTATGGTATTATATTTAATGTTATGTATGTATTAGTTTGTATTATGTTTGAAGGTAGTATTGTACCTTTTAATGTTAACAAATATAAAATTGGTTGGTTGATTATTGATATTATTATCTCATATCTCATTTATTTAACAAAACAATATTAGGTTCTACATTTTGAACACAATATAAGATTAACAATAAAATTTAAATATAACATTAAATAACAAAAACCATAAAATATTAAAATAAATTTATATTCAAAATGTAGAACCCAACATTATTCGAATTGATTCTTCCATGATGTTCTATGAAATAGTACAATCATGGGAGATCACTTACAGAGCTACAGGGACAAAAACCTTCTTACTATCCTGGTGGACGATATAATTATTATTATTAAGATTTTATCACAATGAAAGGATTTAAAAATATGTGAGTTGGCAAAAATTATCCATCTGTTCTCGAACAACATCTTATTTACAAGTAGGTAGATATTGTTATTGGATATTTTGAATAAAAGAATGTGAGAAATATTTAGTAATTAAATTTCACGATGATTTTTCCTTCAATATTCGATATTGTATGAAATACTTCTGTTCCGACTAAAATAGTTTTTTTAATTATTATATTCGTGTATTTACTAATGTTCTAGCTGTGGAACACCCGTTAAAGAAAAGGCCTCCCATTATTTACAAGTAATCTGTAAAAAGGCAGGACATTTTATAGTTAGATTCAGTGATATTATTTGCACATCCTGGATGTGCGACATCCTAGATGTCATATTTTTTATTCTAGGCACGGAAAGGACTACTTCCATGCATACCTATAACATAGGTCGAAACCTTGGTAGTACTAAAATGAAATAATAGTGGTATAGTGACACGTCATAAATATGTGTTTTTGCGTTAATAATCAATTACATAAGTTTTCTATCTTCATTTGCGAATAGCTCGATTTATAGTAGCACTAGTGTGGTTCATAAATATTATATACATGTCATGTCAGTTTTTTTTATTTAAAAGTTCGCAATAATATTTATTTACTAATGTAAAAAATAGGCATGATAGCAATCTTAAACAAAGAAAATTGTGCAGGTACAAACTAATTGTAGAACTAAATTACAAGTAATATCTATTATTTCTCTAAATGATTTAGTGTACACTGTCTGATACGATATAAGAGAAACTTTCACATATTTTCAGAAGAATGATATAAGTTCTGGCAGATAGGTAATTCGAAAAGTTTCGGAACAAAATTGGAGTGAGGGAGGGACCGTCCCTTAGAGACACTAAATAACTTCACAGGCTCCTGCACAAGAAAGCAGGAAATAGTGTGATGCACGAATCTGATATTTTTTACGCATGACTAATGTGTCTTCTTCAATACCCATGTGCAATGTAATTATAGTGAAGGTACTTACTATGCAATGTTCTAGACAACTTTTTTGCTTCTCACCAAAGGTAAATAAGCATAAAAAACAGAACACATGTAAGTGGTAGGCTATATTAAAGTAATAGGCTATGTATTTTGGAGAAGATTTTATTATTATGTAATTTTTTAAATTTAGGTAGATAATATAAAATATAAAATGAAACACTGTATAACTTTCACTAATTTATATATTGCTTAGAAGCTTTTCGGACCTACGTCCATCCTCAGTAATAAGATAAAAGATATTTATTACTGAGGATGGACGCAGGTCTCAAAAGCTTCTAAGCAATATATTAATTTGTGAAAGTTATAAAGTGTTTCATTTTTTTTTTTTTATTACCTAAATTTAAAAATGAGCTTTCATAGTGTTTTATCTTCAAAAATAGAAAAGTGTAATTTTTTTACTGGTGTGTTGTGTACAGGTTAACCAACGTCAATAATACAAAAAAGTGGAAGTCAGGACGCAATAATAATCTTACTGTGTATATATCAGAACTGATAAGTTTTTTAAGGGAAAAACTAAAGTAATTCTTTATTCTACAAAACTAAAAATTAATATGGATATCAAAGAAAGACAGAAAAGGAATATAAACTTTGAATACGAGTGGCAAAGAAAATAAACGGAAAAGCAAAGACGAAGTTATTGGACACGCGGAAAATGTTACAAAAAAGATTAAATTTCTGCTTTTCTGTTATGTTTTGAACAGGATGAATATATATTATATAATCTTCAAAAAGGCTTATATAGCGTTTGGAAGAGTTTCTTTAAATATTTGTTCGCATCAAGAGGGTGGATTAAATAGACGCTCGTGTTTATATCTTATTATTTCTTAAATGCTTCTATATATTTACACACACACAACAAAGATGTAAACTCTTACTAAATCTATGTACAAACATGTTCTTAAATTAAAGAAAATACAAGTACACAAACAGTTGAAGCGTTATCGAGAACATTGTTTATCCACTGAAAGAAAAAAAACAATAACCAATGAAAATTATATCTATTATTTACAAGTGAATACCAGTAGCACGTTTTCCATACGAGCCGAAAAAACGGACTTAACCTGAAGCTTAAAAATGATTAAAAAAATAATAAAAATCACGCGCAGTTAACAATCTGATCATTTTAAATATCACGCGCAAATGCGTAAGTCGCCCGGTAGCTTAATTGGAGAAAGCATATCTCGCGACAAGATGGGATTGCGGGTTCAAGCCCCATCCGGGGCACTATCAAATGAGGTGACGTTGTCTTTACTACGCCTTATATGGTAGTTCTATCTATATATACTCTCACGCCGTGTCCCAGGAGGGGTAGGCAGAGAGAACGGAACGCCATATAGATCTATCCTTACAAACTTCTTTCGCTTCCTCCACATTCATCCAGTTTCTCATACATGTTCGCCGATTTCTCTTACTCAACACGCGGCCGTCCTCTAGGATTTGATCCACGTGTTCAAGCCACGTGGTTCTTGGCCGTCCGCGCTTCCTCACACCTCCTCTTTCAGACAAATACATCCTCTTCGTCATTCTTTCATCTTGCATTCGCTCAACATGTCCAAACCATCGTAACTTATTTACACGCATTCTATCCACAACACTATTCTCGCATCCGCTCATTCTCCTGATATCCTCATTTTTCATTCTATCCCGCAATGTTTTACCAACCATTCTTCTTAGTGAAAGTTTCGATGTCCTTGTCGTATCTTCCATCCCTCGCAAACATACTTCCCAAGTACACATACTCATTCACTTGCTCTAAACATTCATCGTCAACCTTTATTTCACATATCGTTCTTTCGCTCTCTCTTTCAAACACCAGCACTTTCGTTTTCGCAACATTAATTTTTAACCCATTAGTACTACAACTATCGTACACACATGAAACACTTCCTTGTAGATCACTTTCATTCTCAGCCATTAACACTAAATCGTCTGCATACATCAATGCATTCACCCGAATTCCATTCAATTCAACACCAACATCCATCTCTCTCAGAGGTTGCATGCAGAAGTCAAAAAATATGGTAGTTTCATGTGTTTAAATTTACATATATAACCTCATACAATGGTTAATCGTAAAAATAACATTGATAAACAGTTCTGTTTAAGATAGGTCTAGTTAGGAATTTCAAGTTGTGTGTATACATTTATGAATGTATTCGTAAGTGTATTTCCAAGATTGAAATTATTATGAAAAACATCATCACAAAAGCGTTCACTGCTTGTGCTCGAGAAAGATTAACTTTAAGAATGGATCTGAATACAATATATTTTTGTCATCACCACGGCAAATTGAAAGAGCGCGTTGAATTGACTCATCAAATACTTGAACAAGACTTCTTGGTAAGTAATTGATGAAAAGATGAATACTTGAGCAGGAACAAAGACTCAATAATGAAGTCAACTTTCTACCAGGATCAAGTGAATACTTGACCGTGTAGAGATGCTTGATAAGTAAGGCACTCGATATGATCATCGCTTCACAAAAAAGTTAGAGATTTGTAAGCAGTACTGTAATCGTATCACAACCAAACAAGGTGAAAAACAAGCAGAAAAGTATCAAAATCTTCATAGATAATTATATATACCTACAGAATAATAAAATAAAAACTTGATTGAAGGTCCAGATTTATAAAAGAGAATACAATATTCATAACAGCGTTCATTGAAAAAAAAAATCATCCTCTGTTAACAGATTAATTACCTGAGAATAAATGAATTATAACATTTCTATCATAAAATTGAAATAGCTTAAATTGACAGTAATGCAAATAATAAGTAAGTTATATTTGCGTGGTTTGGTATCAAAAACCGACAAATCCATTTTTTTATTTAGTATGAAGAAATATTCTTTGCATCCAATTCTATAAAACTGCTTTTTGTAAAACAGACCAATCCAATGAAATTTGAATGCAAAATAGGAGAGAGATTCGATGCTTGTATTGAAAACAGTCAAAATTTAGTTAGTTTTTGGGCACTAATCAAATTTTACTACAAATGGTTTGTTTGATTCTGATATCAAGCCATTCAATACTTTTCATGAATTCTGTGTGTAAATGTTATGTAAGTATAACTGATGCAGGTAAATATTGTCCAATAACCGGTTTTTCACATAGACACTGGTCCGTGGTGTGACCATGTTGCGGTTGTTAATGTTTGTAATAAGTATTATCGCGTGTTTTGGTTACTACATAGTACAATAGTTAGCAATCTTTGATGCAATGTCAAAATTAAAAAATATTCCTGTCACATAATTAGGAATTCACTCCCACGTTGTATACAGTTGGATGCATAAGTATGTATGTATTTATAACAGTATCAATTCAAATGGTGACATTATAAAATCACAAACAAAAAATCATATTGAAACATATTTTGTCTTGGAAGTAGTATGAATCAAACACTTCATATTAGATGAATATAAACAAAGTCACATTGATTAGTTTTTCATAAATATTTAACTACAAATGTCGAATGTAAGTATTTTCGCTGGATAAACTTTATCGACACAATCAAAGAAACCCTCTATCAAAAATAGATTTAATATCAATAACGCTGAAAATAGAAATGTGTAGTTTCAATGTTTTAAAATCGATGTGACTTCGCTTTTATATCCCTTATATACCCACCTAAATTATATTTAATTTAAATTATTAAATTATATTTAATTGAAATTACAACATAACAAATGTGTTACCTATTGAAAATATGATACATATGGCAAGAAAAATATCACCTAAAACTTTAATTGGCTAATTTAGTAAAATAAATAAAAAAATAATCTTATTCAATACTTTAGTACTTGTTGAAGGTAAATCTATTTCTAAAAGTAAATGTTACCATAGATTCAAACAAAATATTCAAGTAATTTTTCAGCACAACTATAATTTATAAGGAATAACCTTTTGTGTTTCAGTTTCTGAAGTTGCCAACTAAACCTATATTAACAATTTTATTACAGAAATGATTCATGGTCAACTCAAGTGTCTAGTAATAGAATTTCTCATTTTTATAGGTAAAATAATGACGCGACGTAGTTATAACACATCATTAAGCACATAGTTCATAAACAGTTGTAAAAAGGTAAGCAAAACGCAATCGAAATATGCATTCGACACATTGAATTCTCGACTTTAGAAAGGGAAAAAAAGAAAAACTAATTTTAGAAAGGAGGCCAAAAATTGAACATTGTACAAAAGAAACAAGGCTAATATTATATTTTTTTATAATTTTGTGGATTTAAAGGAACTGCAACAAATTTACGAGTATGTATTGGTTATAGAGTTTTCTTTGGTGTTGGCAACACATCGATAGACCGTCAAAAAAATATCGTATTGTTACAAACTGTCGGAAAAAAAGACCGCGCATAAAAATTGACCGTCGGAGATCATTCTACTCTGAAATTCTGTGACGGTCGAGAGATGGTTAGTCTTATTGCAACAAGGGAGTGATAGTTTGAAGATATTGTCGTAAGACATTATGATTCGGTAGTATAACAAGAGAACTTGTGCTTTCGACTGGAAGGAAGGAAAACTTAGCTACGAATATTTCCTCAAGGAAGACAGGAACTGGTATTGAGTTGGTGGCATGCCACCTTCGCATCTCCGAAACTATTCCAATGCAACCGCAGCCATTGTGGTAAGTTTCTCAAACTTATTTCCGTGAAAAAATATAACAGAAAAATATGGCTTCACAGTGGGAGTCGAAGGTTCCCTTCACAACAGTAATTGTAGATACATAATGGTTGACAACACATGCGGTTGCTGGTTATCGGGTCGCGAGTTGGATGTAACGGCCTGGTGCAAGGGTGAGACGTGTCGCCTACCTCGCCACCTTCGTTCAACTTCGAGGTAGCCCCATAGAAGGGGATCTAGAAGGATTCTGCACAGGTCGTGGAAAATCGGATGGTTTGAAACAGCCTTTGCAATTCTTGAGTCTACTGGCAATGGGTATATGCTGATACAAAGAAGACCATTAAATCACCATTGTACATAAATATATTTTAGTGAATATTTAAGTAAAAGTATAATAAACACATGGATTATATTACGGGAATGTATATTTACTAAATGTGTGTAGTTATTAATGGGAAAGCGGGGAAACGTTTACAAAAAAACTTTGTAACGATTTAAGTTGAGGTGTCTGTCAGAAGTTTCATTTTGCGGTTTTATCGTAAAACCAAGTTGTTCTTTCTGTTACAATACCCATGCATGAACAACATTATTGTCAGTGTAAGAAAATATCGAACCAGATCCTTTGCAATTCTGCATCGGGATTGAAAAAAAGCAAATGGTTTCAAATAAAATATTCATATGGATTGTAAAATCACTTTTAATCAAGCAATGCGTAATTTAAAAAATGATTAAACAACACATTTGATGATCAAAATAATACAAATTTGAAGTTAATCCTAAATTGGTTCAGTTGAGAAGTAATAATAAACTAGACACTTTATTAGATGTTTTGTGAACCACCGCACGGGCGTATTTAATTTTTTTTTGTTCTCGTCACCCAATTTTATTTTATTTTATATTTCAATTCAAACTAAACATCAATTTATTTTATTACTTTTATTTTTAAATTTCGAAAGCACTTGTAAAATATATTGTTTCAATAATTATTGGATTGGATAAATAAGATAAAAATATTGATTTAATTTTATTACTATATTTGAAATGGAAACACTAAAACAAGCGTTTCTTTGGACTTATAATGTCACCATTAATTGATTAGTAATGACCTAAAAAGTCGAAAGGAAGTCTCTTTTGTGTTTTTTTAATCTAAAGTCATTGTTTGTTTTATTTCATTTAACATTAAAAACATAATATACAAAATTAGATTTTCCCCTTTTTAATAGTGCAACTTTTGATTTGTTTGGGGCTTTAAAATTAATCCTCAATTATTTAATATCATTTGTTTCTCTTTTCAGTGTGAAATGTTGTATATTATCGATATTTTTAGTAACCTAAATGAATTATTTATTTAAGTATTCTGCTGGCTACCCCACTTCTGGGATATGCCGTGATGGTATAGTAGGTAGATATAATTATAGTAATCCCGATACAAAATCTAGTGCTTGTTTAATAACTTCAATAACTCTGAACAAATGCAGGTAATACAAGATGCAGTAACTTTACAATGTAATAAGCATCAAAATAGCAGTTTCGTATATTGAATTTATGTATAAATAATATATTCATCAGAGAAATGATCTTCGTATATTTTATAATCCAATAAGTCTAATCGAATATTATGTATACATATTATGCAAATATTTAAGGAAAATATTTGACCAAAACATGTTAGTCCGGTATTTATTTAAACATCGGTCATTGATCCGAATTTGGAACTAGGATTGTAAAAATAAATGGAACGAGAAACAACTTAAATGAAAGATGCAATTTCATCGACAACATTTAGTAGTGAAGTGTCTGCATGATCAACATGATATCAAAGTGTCGTTGTTAGTTCGCCAAATGACTTACGAATGAAATAAGAATAAATTGTCAAGATATTTGAAATATTTTAAATTCTATATCGTGATGTAAAAACAGTACACTCATCTAATTTCGATAGTTGATTATTAGAATTGATTAGAATAACACCTATTAGAATAACGCTTAGAGTAGCCTATATATGTAATATATAGGCTACTCCACTCTCAATGGAAGGCTTCATTGAATCTGCATGTTACTGATAAAATTTTGCATGATATCTACATAAAATTTTAAGTAAATAAAAATAGTTTGTGCGTAATTTATATCAAAAAAGAACATTGCTTTCTTTGTTGCGACAGGTTGATGAATGAAGGCTTTGGTAAATATAATAAAAAAATATAATGGAGATATTATTATAGAATAATTAAGAATTTTTATGCGACAAACCAATATGTAGATTAATTTAAGTACCTACGCAATAAGAAAATATCTATACTTGTCTACCGAAATATAATTTCTGGAATAAATTTATTTATTATTGAAAACACATTGGACACTCATTAAACATTTTGTCGTGATGCTGAGTTCAGACGTCTTCCAAACATTGTTCATGTTATTGAAAGCCCCGCTAGCATTTCCTATACGGATTGGTAGTTCCGACCGGAGATTTGAGATTGCCCTGTGCTCCCTAGAGAAGCGTTGAGGGCGATGATAATGATGATGATTATACTTATTATTTATTTGTTAATTAAGAAAAAAATAAATATTAAAGAAAATTCATAAATATGACATCTTTTTGAGAAAAAAATGTGCGCTTATTGTGAGTTTAGTTCAATGAATAATTAATCCTAGTGAATGCGATCATGAGAAAATGACCGATTTTACAAAAAGACAATTTAATATATTCAAATCAGACAATAATTAAAATAAACACGCAATGCGTTTCAATTCAATACAAGATAAATTATTAAGGTATCTATTGCAGTAATAGTAGGTAAACATAATGAAAATAATTTGGAGTTCTCTAGAGAAATAAGTGGTCGTGACATTACATAGCGGTGATGGTAGAGCACGCGACATCCACGATCCAATGTCATGTCTCAATCAATGTATGTATATTACATATAGTGTACCTATATTATTACAATGACAATCATTTCAGTACATACTAAATAAATGAACTAACCAATGAATGACAAAACGAGTGACCTCCTTTCATTCAATCATCAGGTTGCATTATTGATATTTAAAATTGATGCCATCTTGTCTCAACGCGATGAGATACATGGAGGGGACGTTGGTGCGGTATGGTCGCGTGTTGTCTCAACGCGAGGAGATACATGGAGGGGACGTTGATGCGGTATGGTCGCGTGTTGTCTCAACGCGAGGAGATACATGGAGGGGACGTTGATGCGGTATGGTCGCGTGTTGTCTCAACGCGAGGAAATACATGGAGGGGACGTTGGTGCGGTATGGTCGCGTGTTGTTTCAACGCGAGGAGATACATGGAGGGGACGTTGATGCGGTATGGTCGCGTGTTGTCTCAACGCGAAGAGATACATGGAGGGGACGTTGATGCAGTATGGTCGCGTCTTGTCTTATTTTGTTATGGTAATTACTCGTATCATGTTTTATACAACTAGCACAAATGCTACGAATTCATGATTTTCTTTCGGTATTGAGTCTTATGCATTTCTCGAGACGTTTGCGTTTTAAAAATGGCAAACATATTTTACGTAACATTAATAACAATAATGATTTGACGTTTTGTCATTGTAATTAACGATATGTGCGTATTCATTTTCCATTTGACATTAAGACGAGCGTTGGAGAGCGTTGCCAAAATCTGGTTGTGTAATAAACTATTATATTTAACAATGATCCAACAGACTTCATTATCAGTTAAGAACACAATGAAATATGAAAATAACAAACAACAGATCAAAAGAATTCCACTGGACAATGAATCAAAGAATTTAATACATAAAATCATTCTTTGGTTTATTTCCATGCATAGTGACATAATTAAATAGCAATTCAATGATGTAACAGTTTCGAGACATTTTGAATGTTTTTAAAACGAGTATTCCACAATGCACTTCTGTTACTTGATTACATATCTATATTTAAACATATCGTGATCGATTTCAGCAAACCGTTATAATACTTTTAGTAGTATTATATTGTGGAATACTCATTGTGAAAAACATTGAAAACAGTTATACATGTTTATGATCAAATTGTCGTGAGCTCTTTTCAACCAGTAAAAAATAATATTCCTTTTGTGTTAAATGGGATAACGTGTGCTAATTAAATAAGCATGCAGAATCTTACATTCAAATGTTTTTGGTAAACTTAGTTATACACATTGATAAAAACAAAAAAAACATCATATCATTGTAGCTGTAGGTAATTTTCGTATTCTCAAAGCGGAATAGGAATATTAATTTAACATAATTATTTTCATGTAACAAAAACAAAATTGTTTTAAGTTTCACTATATTCTATTTATAAAATTAGTAACCAGGTTTAGAAAATATAGTAAAACTTTAAACAATTTTGTTTTTATTACATGAAATATAATGGAGTTCTACAAAATTAATGTCAACTAAAATAATAATACTATAATACAATGCGACGGCTAAGAGTGAGGTGTATTGAATGATACGTGTTTTAAATCAGGATTATGCAATAACTAAATATGATGCAAAATAATAATAATGCCATTTCCGGGTAAACATTGATGAAGATTAAATTAGCGATCATAATAAACGACATAAGAAAACAATCAAAGGAAACGTAACAATGTTAATCTATACCTAATATTAAACATCCGGCAAATGAGAATTCAATGAAAAATAAAATTATAAATAAGATAAAAAAGAATACCATATCATTGTTGTTGTAGATGCATTTGACAAACTGATACGTTTTCTTTGTGAATACGTATCGTTAAACAGCAATCGGCATTTCATCTATCATCAAAACTGTACAATTTGTTTTCTGAATTAACTGTAAAACTACCCACCCTTGCACGAAATATTAAAAACTGATGCTACGGATCTGCTGGCAATTCGGGAAATGAATCATCTGTAGATAAATTGCTCAATGTGGTCATTCTAGACCTCCTGTATGAATTCACTATTATATATACTAGTGATGTAACGAATGTCTGATTTTGGATATTCGCGAATGCGAATGCGAATGCGAATATTTCATGCCGACATTCGCGAATGCGAATGCGAATATTGACTTGAAAATGGTATAGGAATTTGAAATTTTCCAAAACTCCTCGGTTTTCTTAAAGAATATTTTCTTGCAGTACCTTTTTCCACAATGTACCGGGTAAGTATCCGGTACTTTCACCGAATTACTGATTTGTTTCTTCATTTACATGGTACACAACAGATGAAAGACATATAAATATAAACATGTAAGCGACAAAAACATTCCAATAGTCTTACATCGAAACAGTGCATACTTCAGCAATAACACACAAAACAATTATAGAAAATCTTACACATAATATAGGTATTAATTCACAATACATCCAATTACCCATTCCTATTACAAATCGCTGCTCACCCAATTTCGCACACATACCTAATACATTCATTCGCACAAACACATTCACACTTCACTGATGTATGCAATAACAATACAAAAAAACTCTTTTTAAATTTAAATTTAAAAAACAGTCTAAAAATTAATACTATCCCAAACACTTCACATTTCATCAAACATATACATTTTTTTTTATATTTATTTCATCTTATTCTACCCTCAACTCTCCTTTCTCACAAACCTGACGTAATTGGCACTTTAAAATTCTATAAACAGGGTTTCTTGAGTCTGCAATCGTTTTTGTTTTTTTTTTAATGTAGAACGGAAAACAAGATCTTGTTAAAGGAAGCATTCTAAAGTTAATCCCATCTAAAATATTAGGCACATCGTATTCGGACAAGCATATTTTTCTCAGGTTGCATGCATCCAGCAAAACTCTTCACAATTCCAATTTAGGCAAATCTTTAATAAATACAGGATAATGCAATCTCTTCCTAACCAAACGAATGAATTTAGACTGAGTTCTCTCAACTTGATCGACATATTTTTTAAAATGTGGATTCCATACAGAGGAACAGTCCTCCAGCTTGGAGCGAAACAACGATAAGTACAAGTACAAATACGATTCATATAACCTAAATGACTTTGTAGATCTCAGAATAAATCCCAGTATTTTATTGCTCTCTTCGATAATTTTGTTCACGTGATCATCAAAGTGAAGCTCAGAGTCAAACACCACACCTAAATCTCTAATCTTATTTACTTCTTTTAAATCATGATTATGGATATTGTAAATTTATCGAATTTTGTTTCTATTTTTGGTAAAAGAGATCAGATTACACTTCTCCAGATTCAAGTGCAAGTTATTTCTTTTACAGTACTCGTGTAGTCTTTCCAAGTCCTCGTTAAGCATTTCATAGTCAAACAATAATTGAATTTGACAGTATATTTTTAAATCGTCCGCAAATAATAGAAGCTCTGAGTGGTCAAAGCACTTTTTTATGTTGTTTATGAATATCGTGAAAAGTAAAGGACCCAAAGAAGACCCCTGAGGGACACCAGATGTAACACTGACACTGCCAGATGAGTAACCGTTAAGTTTAACTGTCATCAATCTATCAGAAATATATGAGTCAATCCACCTTAGTTGAAAAAAGTCGATGTTCTACTTTATCAAATGCCTTTTGAAAGCCGATATAAATGGCATCCAACTGTATACGATTGTCCATAGCTGAGAAAAAAAATCAGATTTGTTACTGTCGATCTTCCACTCATGAATCCATGCTGCTCTACAAGAAGATACGGCTTCAGGAAAAAAGTAATTTGTTCACGAACCATACCCTCAAATATTTTTGAAATAGGTGATAGAATTAAAATTGGTCTATAGTTACGAACGTCCGATTTGCTGCCAGATTTATGCAAAGGAATAATACTAGCCATCTTCCATTTGCATGGAAAGCATCCTTCTTGTTAACTCCTAATTTATTTACCGTGTCGAAACCCAGAGAAAAAACCCATCAAACTGATTTCCAGTACTGCGCAAAACGCGCAGCAGGTGGAGATGCGTCAAAAATATCCTCCATAGTGCAAGTGATAGGGCACAATGGACACTCCAACAAGTGTGGCATAGTCTGTGCTGCACCACAGTCACACGCTCCGGATTCGTCCTGTAGGAAGCCCAATCGTTCTCTATTGTCGCGGCAGTTTCCTACACCAGATCTCAGTCGATTTAGGGTTTTCCATGTCCCATAGTCTAGATTGCCTCCTCCAGCAAGGTGTTCTAATAAATGTCAGATACAATGGTTTGGTTAAATGACTTACACATCTCTTTAATATATTGGTGCTAGACCATCAGGGCCAACTCCTTTTGTCTCATCTATACCTAATAAACGTTTATGAATATCAGATTTCAAGATATTAACCATGGATAAACATGAGTTAGTTAAAATATTTTCCAATTCTTTAGTATTAGAATCATGCAAATTATTCAGTGAAAATACAGAATCAAAAAACGTCGAAAACAAGTTTGCAATCCCCTCTGGATCGCTCGAAGTCTGGTCACCGTCACCCATTACCCTTGGATAGCCTCTAGATTCTTTAAGGGAATTCACGAATGAAAAGAAAGACTTGACATTGCCCTTAAGTGACTTCTCAGTGTTATTAATAAAAGACCTATAATCGTGATTCTGCGACAACTTCAACTGAGCTCTTAGTTGAAAAAATTAATTGTAGTCAGAATCATTACGGTTCATCTTCAACTTACGCCAAGCCTTAGACTTCTCTTAAACAATAACAGAATTCTATTAGAGAACCATTTGGGAAAATTATTAGGTGACACCCTCTTCATATGTAGGTGTATGCTTCTCAATTATTGGCAAAAC
Source organism: Athripsodes cinereus (assembly GCA_947579605.1). Taxonomy (NCBI): domain Eukaryota; kingdom Metazoa; phylum Arthropoda; class Insecta; order Trichoptera; family Leptoceridae; genus Athripsodes; species Athripsodes cinereus. The sequence continues at coordinate 8,782,911 of OX388305.1, forward strand.
ATAACCATAAAAAGATTCAATCATCTTATTCACCGGTCCGTTTCCCAAAACACTGACCTAATCAACACTTTGTAGTTCAAAATTTATTTCCGAAAAGTTTGACTTAAAGTATATTAATTTCTGGATCATATTTTGAGACAAATCCTCAGCAATTTCAAACTCATAATCTATCAACAGTGAAGGATAGTGTGAATCCTTACCAACCAGTGGAGAGTCACATCTTGTAACAGAACACGGAATAGTTGAAAGAACTAAATCCAAGATAACTTGATTGCTGTTATAAACTCCGTTAGACTGAAACATATTGAGAAAAGATATAGATTCTATCAAATACTGCGCAACAGGACACGAATAAGAATACGGAACAAAGATTGAATCAACATCGGGGTCTTTTTTCCATTGGATTGTTGGGATATTGGAATCTCCAATAAGAAAATATCCGTTTTGCCGTAATAGCTGATTAAACGTTCAGATATACTTTAAAAAAAAGATGTTTTAAGTATCTAAGGATGTGGAAGGCGGTATATACATATACTACACCCAGTAGCGGTGAGCATTTTTTCATGCGTTACCGATGAAAAACGAATACTGGTAAAAAAAACTTTCACCAGTATCATCCCAAACAAGAGTGGATGAATATCCTAGTGTCCGATCCACAGCAATTAAGACCCCACCTCCATCCCTTTTACCACTCAACATGAAATCCCTATCCTTGCGGTAAACTGTATATTCGTTTTGAAAAAGTTCGCTGTCAAATATGCCACAATTTAGCCAAGCTTCCGTCAGAACAATTATATCATAACTATTTGCAAATAAGTTTGCTCTAAACTCCTCGATCTTAGTCTTCAAGCCCCGAAAATTCTGAGAGAATACTTTAGTGTGGTTCACCTTGTAGTATGATATAAATATTCCTTAAATAGAATATAAAATTATTGTAGGGCCCTATACTCATAGCAGTTGTAATACTTAAAACAAACATATAAATTAAATCTCCACAAATGCATATTTCTCCTAATAATAATAACATCATCAAGCAAACGAACACAGGAAACAATACAACAAATGTGGCCAACACGGAACAGACCAGATACTTTATTACTAAAATAATATTCGCAAAACATTCGCATATTTTTTTGCGAATGCGAATGCGAATGCGAATACTTTGAAATATGCGAATATTCGCGAATGCGAATGCGAATGCGAATATTCGTTACATCACTAATATATACTACTACTACTAGTAGTCAGCCATCTCTCCACTGCTGGATATAATAGGCATCTTACAAACTCTTCCAAAAGTCGCGGTGGTGTGCCCTCTGTATCCATTTCCTTCCCGCGATTGGAGTAATGTCATCAGTCCATCTCTTTTGTGGTCTGTCGATGCTTCTTTTGGTACTCCATGGTCGCCATTTGAGGATTCTAGGAGTCCATCTACCGTCGTTTCGTCTCGCAACATGACCCGCCCATTGCCACTTAAGCTTTGCAACACGATCCATTATATCTGTGACTTTTGTTAGGTGTCTGATGTCTTTCTCTCAGATTCATCCCTAACATGCGTCTTTCCATAGATCTTTGTGTTTATATGTATTTCTCTTGTATAACATGAACGTTTACATTTTTTAATATTCATAGAGATAAACAAATATAATATGAAAAAACAGTATTGAAACCTAATATGTTTTGTACATTTCGGAAGATTGACATGCATTTTATAGCTTATTGTTGATAACAACTCTAACATTAATTCTGTTGTATACCTTGTATAGTTGTATCTGATGTTATATGTTTACACATAATTGCAATAATAATTCCAAATAAGATAGTATTTCAAAATATGCACTATGGCTGTGGCGTTACCTAACGGTGTGAGTATTTAACTCGAACGAAAAGGAATAATAATTCATTTGACGTGACTATAATAGACAAATAAGACCAACGGATTAACAATTCAATAAGTCGTAATGGAATGGATTTCAAAAGCAATGAGGGATTTCAAAATCCTTGAGACTATAAAATGGGTTACGGATTTGCGAATTGTAGGAATAACAAAAATAGTACAAACAATTCGGGTTTGTTACGGTAAGCGTTCAAGAGAATTAAACACAAATGGTCTTATCGTTCGAAATATGTTATATTCGTTTAGTGTTGCGGGTCCCAGATGTTGGAACAAGCTGCCTCTGTGTCTGCGAGAGGAGGTGAATGGAGAAAGTTTTAAAAGAGGGCTGAAGACACACCTTTTTGTTGGGAGTTTCGGGTGATGGATACGATATACAGCGCCCTTGAGGTCATGTTATGAGTAAACGGCGCTTTACATATATATATATATATATATATATATATATATAAATAATAAATGTAGCTAAAGGTTCGTAAAAACGTGGAAAATTACATAAAATTATCTGTCGCTTCAGACACAATTAGATCATTTTATTAAAACTTGCGTGTTCGAAGTAATAATATTAAAGGAAATATTGAATACCAGCCATTCAATATTCGATAAAGATTTTTACCTTCCAAGTGAAGCTGAGAGTTTTTTGCATTTTATTGCTGCAAACATTTACAAGTTGATTCCTTTATGCCATTACTACTATACCATCACGGCGTATCCCACAGGTAGCAAAGCTGAGCAGAGCTGCTTGTCATGAACATCCAAGTTATTCCCTCCACGCCTAAAAACAACCACAGTTATGATAGGTTGTAAACTTCATCGCTGAATTTAAGATGTAAAATGTCGAATTTATAAAACAAGCGTTTTATTCTACCATTGATTTATTTGACGAGAGAGACGTCTTTCAATCAATAGTATTTGATAATAACGCTTGTTTTATTCTATGTACTATTGATTTATTTGACGAGAGAGACGTCTTTCAATCAATAGTATTTGATAATAACGCTTGTTTTATTCTACTATTGTTTTATTTGACGAGAGAGACGTCTTTTAATCAATAGTATTTGATAATAACACTTGTTTTATTCTACTATTGATTGACACAGTGAATAAATGTAAAATGACGATTTACGCAAAAGAGTACGAGATCAATTCTCTTCTGGGTGCTCCACGGAACATTAGTCGCAAAATATTATATCAATAGTACGTCACGTCAAGATGAATACTTATGGAAAATAAGTTTATTGTAGATTAATATAAGGATATTGTATTTGTTCATATTTTTGCAAAATAATGTTGATATTATACTTCTTGGGGATTTATTCATTCATTTCATCAACAATATATATTATATAATAAGTACTACTACTCAACCATCACGGTACAATTTCTCCTACCCGCTCACCAGTTTGTTTTTCAAAATAGATATATCATAATAATAACGTAGTATGTTTCTAGTTACTATTGTAAATATATCACAGTATTTTTTTGAACCAACATAATAATATAAACAAAATAATTACAACATACGTAGTTTTTAAATAAATATTGATAGGGATGGTCAATATTCTGTAGTAAACAATGGATGATACCACAGAGTGTATTGTATTGTTATTAACATCATCATATATTTACCTACCTATTATTATTATCCCACACATAAAGAAGTAGCAAACATAATACAATACAATAATAACATACATTTGTATGTAGGTACATGATCATACAAGAATTGTATTGTTGTTGCTATTGGCTATTATTCCAATAAACGATTGATTTATCGTATAATTTTGTTGACGGATCGAATCATCATCAGTTGATTGAGCAAAATGAAAGGGAATTTTAAATTAACTGGCATCTACTACAATAGTTCAATAATAGTTTTTGTATAAAAAATATCCTACCTGATTTTACAGTAAGCAAATGAAAAAAGACAATATGTATTTTTCTTCGGTATTTTATTTGTAATTAATATATTTTATATGAAATTGAGAATGAGAAGTGCTTCTCATATTTTTATAAAATTTATTTATACATAAATCCACGGCGTGAGCCTTTTACATGTTAAAAATATAAAACAAAAACAAACATAATTCTCATTTACAACACAGTTGGAACAGAACAACAACTGGCGAAAAAACAATACAATTGGAAATCAAACTATAACAATTATAAAATGAGTCAAAACAAAACAATTAGAAAAGTCAAAACATTGTGGTGAGAGTGTAAATGTCAACAAAGGTTTGATAAATGTCAACATACTTAAGATGTATGTATATAAATACCTTCTATATGGCTGCGAGTCTTGGCACATAACCAAGGCTCAAGAGCGGAAGATACTAAGCTTTGAAAACAAGTGTCTTAGAAGGATTTTGGATGTCAGATGGTATGAACATGTTACAAATGATGCTGTACGCCGGCGCACCCAGCAGAGACCTGTAATCTCCGTAATACAAGAGAGACGATGGTCCTGGCTGGGACATGTTTTGAGAATGCCCAATGATAGTTGGCCAAAAAGAGCACTGTTCTTCCGTCCGCAGGGGCTCCGTAGGCCCGGGCGTCCCTCTTTCACAATACACCGTTCCTATGACAACGATATCAGAGCGCAAGGAATGTCGTGGGAAGAGGTGACGCAATTGGCACAGGGACGCTCTGAATGGAGGAGGCTGGTTTCTGCCCTGTGCTCCCGAGAGGAGCGTTGAGGGCGATGATGATGATGTATATATAAAAGGCTTAACAAATTTCATATAGCCCACATTTTTGTCCTTTTCATTTGATTTCATGTTACTAGTCCATATCTAAGTAAACACAAAAATTCATAACTTTAGTCATACCTTATATGCAATATACGTATGAACTCAATTTAAATTAACATAAAACCATTAAAAATAGTCCGCAATAACGAAGAACAAAACCTGTTCCTAAAAGAATGATCCATAGATTAACAGCTGTCAATGGCTGCAACAGGTGTGTTTGGTGATATTTTTTTATTGGCTTTGATACTAAAATGGGACTCACAAAGTTTATACATAGTCGTATGAGACAATTAAATATGTTAAGTTCTAATAATATTATGTATGACATAATGGAAGCTTACCTTTCGTGGTGGAGTGTGTCTCAAATGTAGAGCCGGTTGCGGAGGAGGTTGCGGTGGTAGAGTTGGAGGACGACACGCCGTATGAGGAGGTGGTAAATGATGAGCTAAAAAACCTCCGGCAAGAGCCAAAGGAGTTCCTAGACCTCCAAGAGCACCTAATCCTCCTAGAAGTGGATGCAAAAGTCTACCACCCCCCCCAGCTCCGGCAGCTGCACCTCCACCTCCACCTTGTGCCCCACCAACGGGTACAGCGACTACCTTCTGTAGTGGCACCCCCCAGGGCAGGTACCAAGCCCCCCCGTGATGCTGCATACCAACTGAGTACAACGGTTCCAGTTTGATGAATACCTTTTAACCACACCACTAAATACTTATCAACAGTTATTAATTTTTTGCTATTTTTATACTATCACTTTCTTTAATGATTATTTAATGATTTAAAAGCATATTTAACATAACTTGCATTTGTATGGCAATACCATAACGAGTACAATACGTTGAGAACAAGCTAACTCTGAATCTTCAAACAAAAAGATGTCAGTGTCCATTGGCGTATATGCAATGATTACAAAGTGTCAATTATACGCGACATAAACAAGCTTAATCGATACTAACCAACAACATTAATTAACATAATGCAATAATAAATACTATAAAATTGCAAAGCTAGTCAAACTACTATGCATTAAGTCACGTTTGTAACAATCAGTTTACGTACAATATATATAATAAATATGTGTATTCTTTCCTGATAGTATTCCGCCTTACTTATCTTATATCATATATCGGGAATGTTCTCAATAGACATCAACACCAATGCAAAATTTATCACCAAATATAATAAAGAGAAGGATAACTTTGATGATTTGTCATAATATTTTTTGTGAACATAAACTCGAGTATTTCTATATGGTAAATAAATAAGTAGGTAGGTAAATAAAGAAGATATTTCAGATGTAACATAAGGTAGATAACAAATAATAATGATATTGAATTGATGAGGTGCTTTGTATAAAAGTAATAACGGAAGTAACAAAAAGCTTTTCTTCGGAACTTGAATAATGTTTTTAAACACTTATCACATTTTATTTTATACCATGAAGCACTATTGAATTCCTGATACAAAATCTTGATTAATGACCCAGAATCTGCTATCGATGCTCTTCATCAGAAGTCATTATAGAATGACGTTTCAACTGAATACAACACACATTTACGTAACACGATAACTAATTCACTTTAAATTATTTTTCTGCGTCCATGGATACATTTGTAGAGTACTTTTGTAAAACTCAATCACACGTGGGATCTAAAAGTAAAGGAGAAAATAATTAATTCAATGATTAACTCACGCAATCGGATTATAGCTAATCTTTTAAGTATCTGTTTGATTTAGTTTTAAGTCCACTGAGAGAAAACTTATTATCGTTATAAATAATTATGTATGTTACATACGTATATTCTCAACGAGTTACAAGATGAAAAAAACTTTTAATGTAAACGTTTTTTAACAGGCATTTTCCACTTTCATTTAAGTTTAGGTTCATGATTTGGAAAATATACAAGTTCTTATGAAATATGCCGACATAATTATATGTACCTACATATGCTAAAAACGAGTGTAAGTATATATCCTTAATGACTGGACACTTTATTGAGGATATCTTTTATATATTGAAAGAACCTCTATATGGGATGAAGAAATTAATATAATAATATCAAGTCACATAATTATGAGCGCGATACTAAAATATAAATTGTTTTTTACCCACAAATGCAGTGTGGGTAAGTATTAGTAAATCGTCCCACCGTATGATTTATGAAGGGGCATGGTATGTTCCCACAGCACAAAAAAAAAATACAAAGAATCAAACATTGAATCATCGCAGGGACTACAAGATTATCATTTTATAATAATTTATATCATCCGATATATAATTTAGTGAATGTCAGACAAAATATTATGTAGTTCTTGATGGACCAGCGCAAGGTTAGAATTAATAGATGATATTGAAAAAACATGATTTCAAACATGTAATTAGCATAGCAACTATAACTTTAAATATTATGTGAATAACTTCTAAGACTAATTCCATGAATCACTAGTAACTAACCTTACTGACATACACTGTTATCTGAATTGCCACATGAACAAACTTACCAGACCTAATTGGTTATTTATTATATTCGTATAATAAACAGAGATTTTAGGAGATTTTGTATACCTTCAAAACCTTAAAGAAAAGCATTTCCTTATGACCTTGTATAAAACATACAGCTGGTAAAATCTACAAATTTCTTAGATTCATAATATTATAGACTCTTTCATCAAATTATTGTTTGGTATAGACATGATATTAAAAAAAAACTAAACATTAAAATTTCATGTTCGAATTTCGCTGTATGAAATAAATCTTCTGTTAATTGGAGAAATCAGCACATAGTAAGACGGTTACTATTAAATTGCTTAGATTTTTTGCCATTCATTTAAGGCAATTATATGTAGTTACGTAGAAATAACGAGAAAATGAAATTCTTATCTTTATTAAGATTAAATGAAGCTCTGGAATAAAAAATGCAATTTTTTAACACTGATAATATTAAAATAGTCTAGAACAAAATTAAATACAAATTATAACTTAAACAATAACTTAAATGAAATACATTACAAAGTGAATGTATTTTTATACATAATTATGCTCTAATATATAGCACGTCGTAAGAATAAATATTTGTAATGAGTTACCTAATAGAAACAATGAGCCTTGAAATGATTATTAAAGAGTATCACCTATAGATGAGACGTACAATATAATGATATTATAACTCGTTAGCCAGATTTAGAATTAACAAAACAAGAACACATATACAATAAAATTCATTGTAGATGTGTTAAAACAGTATGTACATATTATAATATTATATAATATTATTGTTAGTGCATCGCTGGCTGAGTATAGGTATATGAGACAGGATTGACCAATACAGAAGTAGATGGTCACTAGCCAGGTGGATATCGCATTAATATACAATTATACAAACCAACCGTCGAATGTTTTCTTTTTGTTGTGTATTTACTACGTATTTGGTGTGCGTATTGATCTTCTCCACTCTGTTTTTAAAGACAATACTTATACGTATTTATATTTTATACATAATTCAATGAACCTCCATTATACACATATATATACACATTCACTATTATATCGCACATGTATTAATTGAAGTGATTTACTATTTAGAGTATTAAGCTAATTAACTCTATTTTTTTTCTTCACTTATGGCATAGCATCCTACAAGGATGATCTGTGCCAAAAACAGTCTATAATTGTTATTAAATAGTCAGAGAGAATACAGTTTTTAGAGAATAATAAAATTTGCCTTTATCGATTTGAGAAGGGACAAATGGATTGTATCGGATGTCATACTCAGTAATGATTCAATATTCAGAGGGAATTGGCAATCGTTTTGAAGAGCAACTACGGAAGTGTCATAGGCGTCCATGATAGGACACCCCAGGAAAACATGGTCAAGCGTCTGCTCGTCCAGGCCGCATTCACAGCATGGAATTTCAACAAGTTGAATTTTAAAAAGATGGGCGTCCAGTTTACAATGTCTAAATCGCATTTGACATATGGCAACAATTTCCGGTCTGTTCAAACTCTATTATTATACTGATTATAAATTAACTATCGAAACAAATGATAAAACAGAACAGCTACAATATCTTCTTCTTCAAGTGCATTGTCGGGTCCCCCAACGTTAGCGATCACCTCGGCGAACTTGTCCCTGTCCTGCGCTGCTCGGAACAACTCTTCCACACTTCGGATGCCGGTCCACAGGACATCTGTCTCCTACCGGTACCTCGGCGTCCCTCAATTTTCCCCTTCAATATCAGTTGGAGAAGGTGGTATTTTTCTCCACGCAGAACATGACCCAGATGTGAAACCTTCCGAACCTTGATGATTGATAACAGCTCCCTGTCAACTCTAGCTCGCCTCAGGACTTCGGTATTGGTAACCATGTCGGTCCAGGGAATTCTGAGCATACGGCGATGGAGCCACATTTCAAATGCTTCCAGTCTGTTCATTGTATTGACTTTTAAGGTCCATGTTTCACATCCATACAATAAAACAGATCATACATAGCACTTAATCATTCTTTGGCGGAGCTTCAAATTTATGCTGTCATTGCAGAAAAGTGGTTTCATTTTGTAAAATGCAGATCTTGCTGCCTCAATTCTGCATTTTATCTCTACATCTGGGTCGAGAGATTGCGTTAGTATGCTGCCGAGGTATTTAAATTTCTCCACCCTTTCAACGCTACGGCCGTTCAAATGCAATACTGACCCACTGTAATCAAGCCGTCCGAAAGTCATCCATTTGGTTTTGCCGATATTTATGGTTAGCCCCAGTCTTTCACCGGACTCGTCAACAAGATTAAGGAGGTCTTGAAGGTCATAGACACTTTCAGCCAGTAAAACAGTGTCGTCGGCATATCTAATATTGTTTATCACAACGCCATTGACTTTCAGTCCCCTGTCTGTGTTGGTGAGGGCTCTTTTAAAGACATAGTCGGAGTAGAGATTAAACAATAACGGAGAAAGGATACAACCCTGTCTCACGCCTCGCTGGATGGAAATTGCGTTTGATTTCTCATATCCATGTCTTATTTCGGCTGTTTGGAGCCAGTACAGATTTTTAATAAAATTTAAATCCTTGGTATCAATATTGCATTCGACAAGCATTTTTATTAAGTCAGTATGTTTTACCCTGTCAAATGCCTTTTCGTAGTCAATAAAGCATGCAATTACCTCTTTTCTTTGGTCCCGGCACTTTTGTAACAATATAACAGTACTATATATTATGTTTATATAGTAAAGGTGTTTTAAGTAGACACATAATATTATTATCTTCCCAAAAGCTGTACAATGCCATTTTCTCAGTTTTATATATATTAAGTTTATCGTTATGTCTACTTTACTCTGTACATGTTCATATTCTGTAGGTATGTAACAGTTTGTTCAATCGTAACTTTAGATTCAATGTTCAAAACAATGGAGTTGACATTCATCAGACAGTCGGTTGATATTTATCTTGGTTAACATGTTTATTTTCACTATAGAGTATTTCATATTTGAAATCTATTTTTGTTCTTTTAACTGACTTATAAAGTCGACACAATCATAGCGCACGCAATATTATACTCATATATAATGGGTAACACTCCGTTGGATTGGTCTGCAGTGAGCTTGGATTTTCTTCTCCATTCCCCTCTATTTTCTGTATATGCACCCGATACAGTTAATGCCCTTCATCACTCGATACATGTAGGTGTCTCTTGGTTGGCCTCAATAATTCCTGCCTTCGGTTATGGCCTCTGCATTGGGGATGAGCAGGCCTGGGTGTCTGATATTGTGGCGAATTCAGTTTGCTCTTTGTTGGCTAATCTTTTTAATGAGCTGCTTACTTTCGTCAACCCTGAATAACAGATCTTCGTTTTCGATATTTTTTTGAATAACGTACCTTCAGCACGCGTCTGTACCATCACATGAATGAATAATAATCAACGAACACTTTATTAATATCTATCTATACATATGCAAGAAACACAATATTCACATTAGTAGACGTTTAAAGGTTTAAAAACTTGCACAGAAGTTAGTCAGTAAGTTGCAAAGTAAGAGAATTGCAAAATCTTTTACCGTATTTTGCATTTTAGTAAAGTCGAAATTATGGATATCATAAAATAGGTTGTACATAATTATATAGTAGGTAATTATATGTCGTTGCATTATATAGAAATTTACACACTTTACTAGTTATGTATTTGTACACACTAATTCATCTCTTTATTTTAGTAGGTATATGTTTAATTTCTCAATCAATACATCATCATATATTTCGTCATCTTCAATCAACTCAGCTGATTGAACCAACTCACGAGTTTGAAGGCAAGGCGTAGATATATTCTTAAGTGAAGTGATCGTAACAAAAATTCTTCACAGACAATTGAATGAGGTGATCAAAATAATATATAATTTTATTATTTTCATTGATAATCCAGATAAGGATAAAGCTGTTTATTTTATGTCCAGCATATCTTTCTCCATGGCTCTATGGGTGACTAATATTTTCTAAACGCTCTGCTTGATCAGAGTCACCGTTTCCATGCCATATGTTGACACTGGTAACAAACACATATCATAGACTTAGCCATAAAAGTGATTTTAAAGTTATTCTTGAATATTTATTCTGTTTTGCCAAAAGCTGCCTGCCCAGCTCTTCTCTTCTAAACCTCAGCTATCTGGTTTTCTCGGCCCAGAGAACAAAACGAAGCTATAAGACATTACTGATATCGTACTTGTCGTAATTTTCAAATGCAGATGACACAGTTTTCAAATAAATAAATAAATTATAAAATAAATAAACACTTTATTCAATTAATAATAATAAATGGAGATGATGTACACGTGAACAGAAGTTCGAATGACAAATAACCAAAGTCTTTATATCTTGGAGACCACGAGGGGTAACCAGAAGCTTAGGAAGTGATGTCAGCTGGACACAGACGGCGAAGGTTCAAGTGCCATCGAAGGAAATCGAGGTAGCCTTTGTTCAGGAGTGGACGAGAGTTAGTTGAGAAGAAGAAAAAAAAGTAGACATATTTATTATTAGCAGCCGCGTGTCGTCCATACATGCAAATAGGCCATGCATGCCCTAAAATAAATCAATTATATTAAAAATGATAGTCTAATGTAGTATAGAAATTATTAAAAAAATCTAAAAAAAATATTATTCACTACTACCAGTATATTGTACAATTTTCAATATTTAAATTCATCAACATCAATGAAATTGTCGAGTTCCTACTTGTGAGAATTTTGAAAATTATTACGTACATTACATGAGAGACTGTACATATTTGAATGTATTATTTAAGCAGAAATCGAAACCGATTCTATGAAAAACGTCTTATATAGGTACACACAGTAATCATTCTAAGTGTTAGTGTTCATCTCTACAAGATAGTTATGTAATTGAGAAATATGAGTAATAGTATATTACCAAATACTTCGTGCTCATTTGTTGATTGCTACCTTTTAAATAATAAATATATTTATGTAATAAAACATGACTTATATATTTGATGTGGAACATCTCCGATGCAATCACTCAAAATGTATCAGTAAAAATAATAGGGGTCAAATGTTAAAGAGAACGGAAAAAATCAAATAGAAAAAACACACCATACTATCTGCATAAAAAAAATATGTATTAATAAGAACAATTCGAATTACAGTCAATTATACAATTACGGAATAATTATTTTAGAAAAATGTAAGTAACTTACTAACGAACAAATTATTAATAGTTAACAAAAGAGACGATTAGTAATATGAAATTATTCAATACGTAGGTAGATGTGTTTTTTTTTTCAATATTATACTATGTTTTATGATTATACAAAACAAAAAACATAAAGTAGGTATCAAGTTTAATGGTTTAATTCATTTCAAGGTCATCTAATCGTTTGCGAGTGATTTAGGATATAGTAAAAAATCTCAGTAAAATGGATTCAGCGGAAGTATACTCGAACCTATTCGAACAAAGATGACAGTTAATATCAATATAATAACATAATATATAGGTATATATATGTATATATGAATGACTGTGTGATCAAATTTTCATCGGAAATGCATGTGCAACATGCATTCCATTGATGAAAGATCACTTGATTTTACGCTATATATATATATATACGCTATATATATATATATATATATACCTACTTTATAATTAATTTAAATACAGGCCCATAAAAGATATTACCGTGACGAAATGTCCTAATATTTTATTAATAAAGTAGTTATTTAATATCTTTCGGGTGAGTTAGCGAGATAATTTGCTAACAAGTTACCTTGTATCGCAACAATTTCAAGAGTCTAGCGAAGATAATTAATAGGCTGAAAATAGAACAGAATTATTACAACTGAAAGCGAATCCATGATTAAAAAAGTAACTGAACAAGGCTATGAAGAGGAAAAAGGTTGTTATTATAAAGCGAAATAATGGAACTAGAGGAATAAAGCATAGGTAATACTTAACATACGGCCGTTTATGAGAATTTGATCATCGTGATCAAGCTACGTGGTTAACAGACACCCGAATGCTTTCTCACATCCCTTCAATCACGAAAGTATATCCACTTTGACGTCCTTCTGTCATCCATTCGGTCACCGTATTCAAATCATCGTATCTTATTAACAAGCATTCAACCCATAGCAGTCCTCCTGTATCCGCTAATTCTAATATTTTTATTCCTCACTCATAAGATTTTACATTTTAATAATAAAATGAGTATTTGATGTAAATAATTTGACTTGAAAGTGAAAATTCAAAATATTGAATGATATTTGTAATATGACAGTTGATAGGAAGACAAACGTAAATGTTATATGTGCAAATATACAGGTTTATGAAAGTGATAAATATGCAAGTGATACGAATACATGAATGTATAGTTCAGAAGGTTTCTAGGCAATACGAACAAGTGGCGGAAGTGTATTCATGTGAATAAGTAGGCAGGTAGGTAGTTGGATGGTTAAGTTGGATTACAAGTTAATAACAATAACCGGAATGCTTTAGTCAAGACATATTAGTTGAGATAATAATTATTATATTGTTATGACATCACATGCATGCGATGTTAGCAAAAGCAATAATAACCTCTAAGTCTGTGAATGCCATTCAATATAATATGTACCTAATATTGTATTATTATAAAACAAAGTGTACTGTCAAGGTGATGAATCTAGCTCAATCAATTTCCAAATGTCGGTCTAGCTTTAGTGCACGTAAATATTTACATAGCTGCTTTGTTAATTAACTTCAAGTTAATTATTAATTTCATATATGTGAATAGGCGGTATTCTATTTTTCTATATACTCTCCTTTGATTAATTGATAATAAAAGTATATTTGGTTTACCGGCAGAGAGGGGTAGGCAGAGAGAACGGAACGCCAATTAGATCTGTCCTTACATACTTCTTTCGCTTCCTCTACAGTCATACAATTTCTCATGCACGCACGTCGGTTTCTTTTACTCAAAACACGGTCGTCCTTGAGAATTTGATCTACATGTTCAAGCCATGTAGTTCTCGGACGCCCGCGCTTCCTCACACCCCTCCTTTCAGCCAAGTATATCCTCTTTGTCATTCTTTCCTCTTTCATTCGTTCCACATGACCAAACCATCTGAATTTATTTACACGCATTCTATCCACAACACTCCTCTTGCATCCACTCATTCTTCTAATATCCTCATTCCTCACTCTATCACGCAGCGTTACCCCACTTGGGATACGGCGTGAGGGAATAGATAGATAGTTTACCGGAGTAGATTTGAATATTTTATAAGTAATAAAAATATATTTTCATCTATCTTCTATGCAAAATATATGTGAATTTACAGAAGCCTGTGTTTCATAATATGAAATCAATATTAATTTTGCTTATAAAACTATTAAAAGTTGACGGGAATATTTATACGAAAGGTAAATAATACGGCAGGTAATGTTTTTGTAGCTTTATACGTGATACGATTATGTTATTTTAATATTATTACAGTATTTCGTTTTTAGTAGAAACAGCTCAAATAATACATAGTCACAATGGGTCACCACTGTCACAAAACAAAAAAAATATTAACACATGGACACTAAGATGATGATAAAGGTAACGCGGAAGTGGCTAACAACGCGGGAGGGTGAGATTTTGAAACCACACCCACTTGTTAAAAAAATATATATTAAGGTTTCTATTAATGCTCCAGATCAATTGGCAATTGTAAATATTTCATACATGATTCTGATAATTTTTATATTAAACTCGAAAATAGTTACATGTTAAGGATACATCGATTATTAGACATCGTTCAGTAATTTCATGAAAAATAAAACATTTGAGGTTGAACATCATTTGTAACTAAGCTAACGTAGGTATATTTAATTGAAATGTGTGTCGCCTTCATAATGTATTTTGTATACAAATTATTATAGGCGCCGCCAATACAAGTATTAAGACACTTTATTATTTGTAGACACATCTCAAGTCACATAATTATGGTTGAGTTCCATAACAACACCGTTTCAAACGAACCTGAATATTACGAACAACAAAGTTAATTGATACAATGAAAACAAAATTGTTTTTGGTTTTACTACGATTAATTTGTTAAATAAGTAACCAGGTTTCGACCTATGAGGTCATTGTCAAACTCACGACGTCGTGAGTTTGACAATGACCTCATAGTTTTGTACAATTTTGTTTTCATTATATCAATATAATGGAGTTTTACAAAATCAACGTCGACTCAATCAATAAAAAACAAAGTTAATACTAGTTATGCGTCCAAGAGTATGTACATAATATTAAACAATAACATTTGACACAATCAGTTTTTTAGGATATTGTAAAACTGTTAGTAGGTGTGTAGATGATAATATTGTTTACAGTAATATGATAAAATCACAAAAATTGAAGTTTGTCTGAAGACAAATAACAAATAAGTAACGTCGTAATTCAATAAGCAATATTTTAGAGAATGTATATGAACACATATTTTTATTCGAATGATACCCACCGTGCCGACAATGCCCACATCTGTTTTAATTTCATTTACCTACGTACTACATTCGCGCACGCTTTTAGATTGAAAAAATACGCGTAAAGTTAGAGAGTCCTATGATGATGATAATATTACATGTCATACAATATTAGTATTTGTAATGAATAACTTCGGCATCATATTATTGTATGCAGTGGCGCCAACCGCAATACATACATACATAATATATATATATATATATATATATATATATATATATATAATTATATATATAATAATAATAATATTAAGTATTGATCCATGTATGGAATCTTTGTTTGACATCTTTTGTTTTGACAAAAGCATAACATATAAGTAGTATAAAACTCACTTTTTCAGATATTCTAAATGAAACGTGGAATGTAGTATAAAATGAGAAACTAGTATATAATAAAAAGACAGTGAATGTGAGAAATAAATAAATAATGCTCATTACTTTATTGTAGTAGTATATCGTATTTATGTATTGGCCAATAACAATATATATATACTAACATTATATGTAAGTACTTACTTATTGAAAGCTTTCATAATGTAAATAGGTACTATACTAACATAGTACAAACAATCATTACAAAAGATAGTGGTGGAAGAAATATTTATACAGGTGGTAAAACCACAGAATACCCTAAAGATAACGTTGATAGGAATAGTTCCAAGATAAAAGTATACCACGTAAAAAACAAAATCTTTACTATATGCGTACGAATATAAAACCAAAATAAGATTAAAAAATGAAATATATTGTTTACAAAGCCCATTAATTTAATAATCATTAGGTTTTAGTTCGGATTAAATCTGTTGAGAGAAACAAAATAATAATAATAATTTTGATATTTGATTAATATTGAGGAAGAGGTATCACTCAACTTGAATAATTATCTAATATATATATATATATATCGATAATAACACAGAGAATAAACTACAAATAAATATTTATAAATTACTTGAACTCACTATTTTAATTAAACACGAAAATATTAAGCGACACAATACACAGCGGCAAGGATTAACGTGCGAGACGACCGAAAAGGACAGATGAAAAGTGGAAACTGACTGAACCGAACCGATTGCTGATATCAAACATCGTATCGTAATTCGTCATGTTGATGATAACCGCAACCGCGTGATGTAAACTCAACTCGGCACTCGCATCGGTCGAGTCGCATCACATGGCATTCGATCTCTCGATCTCATATTTGATAATGGAATCAGTGGACAGGAGGTGACCGCAACCGCCGAGTCCACCGTGGTGACATGACATGATGATGCGGGGATTATCGTTGATTACTATGAACAAAATACATAGGTAAATGAACATAAAACCTATGTATGATATACCTACAAATCAAACGTGGCATAAAAGTTTTTACGAAAGGAATATCAAAATTTAACAAAAAAATATCAACTTTTTCATTCTTTATTGATTCGAGGTAAAATGTCTAACTGATTACAAGAAAAATTAACCTCCATCGTCATAAATCAAATTTATTAAAACAATCATGTTCAAGACTTGTAGAAGAATTGTATTTTTTTATTGCATGACTAATTTATAATTTACCAACAAGATTTTAGCTAGGTAAGGACTTGCACTTGCTTTTCGTTAGTTTATTCAAACAAACAGTAAATAATTGGATTTTGATAAACAAATTCAGTTTGTCATGAAGTACAAAAAAAAACGTTGAAAGAGGTTTAAAAGAAAGAGGTTTTCGAGTGGAAGTGGAAATTTATTCAAACTTTTTTCGTAACAAAATAACAAAAGTGTAGAATCAGGTTTCAAGAATATTATAAAATTTGAGTTGATTTAAAAGCGTTTATTTACGTAAAACAAGTAAAAATATAATAATAATATATCTATGTTTTGTAAATATATACTCTTACATAATGACGAAATCAAAGCAATTGCAATTAACACTCATAAAATGTTTTATATAATTAAAAAAAAAATAAGATATAATTGGGTTTTTGTTATAAACCCAAATACAACCTTATACACCTTTCACATTAAGCTAAAAGCTTGTAAAAATATTCTATGAAACAAGTGTATTAATTTCAAGATTAGAAATTCTGCTTTCTGTATGTAAAACACGTGTAAAATAATTAAGAGGGAACATTTTAATTATCTCGTGTACCTACTTGCATAAAGGGGATTTTATATAATTTTGTATTTGTTTTTCGTACATGCCACTCAGTTTGGTTTATAAGGGAAACAAAGTGACAAGATTTTAAGAACATTGACAATATATTATGTAGAGGTAGACATCATCAGTAGGTACAAACTGAATTTGCTTTAGTTGGAAGAGATCGCGCCTTTGCAACAAATTCACCCTTTGTACGTTAATTATATTTAGTCTGAATGTATCTCCCTATGAAATTATTTGTTATATACATATGAACAGTAAAAAATAAAAAATGAATTTAAAAAATAGGTAATTATAATATTGTAGGTTTTAAATAGAATTCTATCTGGAGGAAATTAAATAGGAGAATAAAATATGAAATAGCAGGCAATAGGTATATTAAACATTTAATAATACTAATAATAATGTAGGAGGCTATTAGCGATACTTGCCCATGAGTAACTAACATAGCGTTGTTATTCGCTATGACGGGGGCGCAAGTATACTTTACAAAAATAATTGAATTTTTCCTGAAAAAATACGATATATTTTAAATTACAAACACAATTCTAATTGTAAATTTATGTTTACGCTAATTTTAAATTTTTAATTCGAATTGATACATGTACCTAATTATTGCAATTAAAAAAAAACTTTTAAGATAAAAACAAAAGACAACAATTATCATGACCAAAATACAACAAAGTTATAATAAAGGTTAATATTATGGTTGAGTTTTGATAACAGTGTAAAAGAAATACTGTAGTGAGAATCAAATGCAAAGGTAATATTTTAATTTCGTTTTTCTCCGCCAGTCTCTCCATGTATCGCCTAGTATAATATCATATCGCTGATACACCTTGTTAAACCTGTTTAGCGGGAATTTTCGGTTAACATAAAATTAAAAACAAAATAAATTTGCTGTGAATTAGTTATAGGTTCCAATGTTACTTCACTGTCCAAGTGAAATATAATGCACATATATCTATGCACGCAAGTATATACACATTAACGTAGGTACATACATATGTACTTACGTAGGATTACGATTATAAACGATAAAAAATCCAGGACATATCTTCCAACATAGAAATAAGTACATGAAACCAAGCCAACCAACCACTTTTTCCCGCAAGTTTTCAAATGACCTGTAAAAAATGCATTTTACATCCCAAAGTTAGCTATAAAGTATTCCACACATCCTAAATGTTTTAATTCTTTGCATATTCATTACATTCAACTAGACTGTTGTCTACCCCACTAGTGGGATAAATGCCGTGGTGGTGTACTCGTAGTATCTAAAAGTATTTGCGGATATTAGGTTTTTAATATGGATGGAGTTTTATTTAAATCGATTCTTGTTTGAACGTGTACCTGTTGATAAATTGATAACTATATGATTAGCTGACTCACAAAAAAGTTTAAAATGAATCTGAGTACGGAAGAATACCTACAGGCTTTGAAAAATGGAATCCTTTGAATGAACATAATAAATCACAACTCTACTGAATTGTATCAAAGAGGACCCAACTAGCAAAAAGGTTATATAACAATAAAATTATACGATCTTAAGTCCTTTAACTGTTATATTAAAGTGTTTCCGTAACTACGACGTCGTAAAGAAGTTATCATTCGACGATTAAGTTATATAGTCTTAAAGTCATATAAAAACGTCGAGTAAACGTGTATTCAACTAATTAATACAACTAATCGTATATTGGTGTCAGGAAAACCTTTATATAACATCAATATATAACCTTTTAGTCGAGTAAACGTTTCAGTTATATAAACGTCACCAAATATATAAAATAGTCATATAAGTTTCATTTAAACGACTTTTATACGAGTCATAATCGTGTAAAAGGTTCCGAACCACCATAATATAACCATAATATTTTGGGCAAAATGGCGATGATAAATAAGTTATGTAAACGTTTGTTTATATGACATGTCGTTATGTTGTCGTCGATTAGAAGTCGCTGCATAACTTCAGAAAGATGGCGGAATTTTCGTTAGATATTATAATTAATAATTAATTTCACATTCCTTATTGCTGACAAATTTGAAAGGGGCATTATTATTATAACATAAATATACCCATAGTTGACGAAAAAAATAAATTCCCAAAAGAAATTAAGAGTGGGTATAGTAATATTCGACACAGCGCATGTATTGATGAAGAGTTCAACTAAATTTATACTCTATCTGTTAACTTAATATTATATTTTAATATGAAAATTACCTATCTTTTGTTTTGTCACTCAATCCTGTCACTTTCTGTATATACTGTTGGAAGAATGTCGTATAACACGAATAATTCACCTTTTTACGACATTTACGTAACGAAATAGTCGCATAGATGTATGGAAGAGACCATTATACAACGATTTTAGTCGCGCTGTCACCACTACTCGACGACTATGTAACTATAATTAGTCATCAATAAACCATAACACAACCACTATACGATTAAAAAGTTATATTATTTGGGCCCCTTTCGGGTCATATAGACGTTTATATGACAGTTATATAACATGTGTAGCGACGTTTTCTCGACCACAATTTTGCTAGTTGGGGAGTTGGGTACATTTCCACTAAGTTTCCCAAAAGGCATTATAATTGTATTTAAAAGAAACGTACCTACATAGTGATCGAAATTCCTTTGATTGTCCCATTCGAAACAAATTTCAAAAGTTTAACAGTTTAACGGTTCACTTTCCCATCTCTGTGCGACGTTTTTAAAAGAGAATTGAATAAATGTTTAAAATAACATACGCGTGTAATGAAGAACGTTTTCTTCTTCTTCTTTTTGTATAAGAAATCATTAATGTAAAATAAAACATAATTCCGATAAAACGCTTTCGAGTTTACATAGAGAGTAGCACGAGTAATTACAGTAACCTTACATCAGTAGCTGCGATGCGAAATTAATTGCTGGAATATTAAACAATATTTCAACCACAATGGAGTAATTAAAATGAAGTTACCTACGTGATAATGGTTTATACAATGACACGTACGTAGCAATAATTATAATATTTATGATTCCAATATACAAACAAAGTAAATATTATACTGGTTGAGCGTTAATATGACCATCGTGGGATGTCTGAAATAAAAATATGAAGGATGTTACCAAAAGAAATTTATTGTTTATCTCAAAAATATTTATATTTCTTAAATCTAAAAACTCTACAATTTGCTGACGATATAGTAAGACTAACTTCTTCTCAGTGTGGTATGCAAGAATGGTTGAGTAGTTTCAAGTCTGTGGCAAGTAGAGCTGGCATGAGTATAAGCACAACTAAATCCGAAATAATGATCATAAGTCGACAAGAAGTGGTGTGTGCGGAACATATGAACGGGACCCAACTCAAACAGATCTCGACATTCAAATACATGGGAGTAGAATTCTCACCAGATGGTCGGTAAAGAGCGTGCATAGACAAGAGGTTTGAGTCGGCAGGAAATGTGCTGAAGAGCGTTAGATAATACGTAAATTCGAGCTGACCCAACGGACGAAAATGGACATATTTAAGACAATATACCATCCTATCCTCAAATATAGACTCCAGATTTGGATGCTCATGGAAAGCGTGAGATCAAGGTTACAGGCAGCGCAAATGCGGTTCCTCAGGGGAGTGGTTGGGGTGTCGTTGAAAGACCGTATAAGGAATACGTATGTTCGTGAGGCTCTCGAGGTGGAACCAGTGCTCCTGCATATAGAGAGGTCGCAGTTGCGATAGCTGGGCCACGTGCTCTGCATGCTAGAAGACAGACTACCACTTAGATCTTTGGAGGCTGTGGGAGAGGGTAAAAGACCAGTGGGCTTCCCTAGAAGAAACTGGCAAGTACAGGTGTCGAACTTGTATGTTAAAAGACTTGGTTTGGAGTGGCCAGAGGTCCTGGAAGCAGCGGTGGACAGGGATCTCTGGAGGAGATCTCCCGACCCAACTAGGACAGAAAAAGAAGATGTATGTGTGTATGTATATATTTCTTAAAAATAAAAATATTACCACGAGCATAAACAAAGCAAAATTATTGCCTTTCATGATTTGTTAGTACCTCAGTCGATTGTGTAAAATATAACAGTAATACATACAATCGTCTTGAAAAATAAATCTACGGGAAACTAAAATAGTTGATTGGAAAGACTTAGATACACTAACTGCTATCACAAATAGGTATAAATAAAAACTATAATCAATAGTTAATTTATTGACACGGTCAGATAGACAGGCAATGTGCCTAGCGCGAACAATAATATGTAACACACTAATTAGGTAATTACCTATGCCTCAACAACTACAAGTATTTGGTATATGTCTATTCGATGATATGCACATTATGATAGGAATTATTTAACACGATTAATTATATAATATAAATTCATATAATTATATACCTCTTCATAAAGAATAAATAGAGGATGAGATCAACAAATACGTCGTTTGTCATAAAGATTGGATAACCTTTAGTAGTACAATAAAACCGACAAATTGAGTTACAAGGTCAATTAATCTTAAAACTTTCACACAAAACTTGAGTTAATAATCTCTAAATATTGAACTTATAATATTAAATATTAAACTATTTACAATACACCGTTCCTATGACAACGACATCAGAGCGCAAGGAATGTCGTCGAAAGAGATGACGCAATTGGCGCAGAGATGCTCTGAATGGAGGAGGCTGGTTTCTGCCCTGTGCTCCCGAGAGGAGCGTTGAGGGCGATGATATGATATGATATAAATATTAAACTAGCACTCAGTAGCAGTCAATATGGCGGATGAAACGGGCTCCGCCAAATATACGAAAATTAATTCAAGATACACATTTTTTTGGAACAACTCTGTGAAGGTAAACAGTGTTTTTATTTTTATCATAAATTCATGTTCAAATTTTATTAGTTTTACCAATTGCATGTGTCATGGACTTATCATCAGCAAGTATGTATTGCAATGCAATATTTTTTATTAAAAAGTACTGTATAAATAAAGGCTTGGAAGTTGAACGACAATGTTAATAGAAACAACAATGATTACTGGTTATCGATTATAATTGTTATTTGTAAATGATAAGAAAAGTATACATTTCAATCTCATTTATAAATGTTCTAATTTATACACATTGAACAAACATTTCACTTATCTTTAATAAATACATCAATTTACCAATGGACAGGAAATTATTTTTTAGCTTTGGATATGAAAATAAACAAAGATGTAAAATTGTGGTACAACCTTTTATATATTTATTATGAGTCAGATCAGTTCATCACAACTTTTTTATTTTTCATACAATTAAAGTATCAGAGTTAGTTGGTAGATGAAGTCAAATTACCTGAAATTGAAATTACTAGAAAAACTGATTGTTGGTATTTGCAGAAATAAATCATACATAACAGACTATGAAATTCACCCTAACAAATTTAACTGTAGGTACGTAATAAAACATAATTTACTCACGGTGTGAAAAAGCCTGCTCGAAAATCCCGTTTTGAATAAATATTTCAAATTCACAATGGCGATATAACATATTATTTTTGTTAACAACACCATTATGTTGCCATTAGCTCCAGGCTGGATTTATGAACAAATCTACAAGTAAGTAAGTAGATACCTACAACCATGAACACAATACAGAGTGGCATGATAAAAAAAGGTGTACTGTATTATGCATTCTTTTTGCTATAAAACAATGTTTACTTTTGTAATCGTCTATTAATTATCATACAAATCGAGCTGCCAAATATAATTTACTTTTCTTATTTTCCCTTACTCAATTAATTTTGTTATCATTATCACACGATAATAATCATTTGTGAGTTATAACAATTATTTGGTACACATTTGTATTTATTTAAATACAAAAGAAAATGTTTGTGAATGTATTAAAATCATTTAATTTTAAAAACAAATGTATTGCCTACTAAACCTACTGGCGGAAACAATGAATATAATACATTTCGCTGATATTTTTCACATGTATAGCTATTTTAATTGTTTACACGCTCCTGCTGTCTACAATATTGTGGACATTGCGTCTTGTGATACGACTCATATAGTTATAATAGAATTAGGTACCATTACACCAGCCAACACACAGTGTACAATTTTATTGACATAATAGAACAGCAGACGTTATGAATATTCAATTTTAATATTATTACATTGCCATTAAATCTCAAACGGTTTACAATTTATAATGGTACTTTTGAAATTTTGCAGTCCTGCCACTTTTATCAAATATATTCAAATATCGGATTTTTAATTTATGCGAGTGCATAATAAATACAAAAAATGATGAATAAACAACGCTTGTTCCATTATATTATGAAGCTTTTAATAGGATCGAAATATGTAACACGTACTAACCAAAATAGTTTAAAAAGTTTGTGCATCGGTTTACTTAAATCTAAAAAATCATGCAGCATTATTTGAGAAGAAATGGAGAAGAGCGTTTTATTGATAATATTTATCATTTATTATTCCAGAGAAATTTGCAAATGCCGATACTAAGGTTGGCCTTTTGTGCACAATGGCATTACGAGGATTTTGGGAACAATCACCGCTCGCTAAATTATTTCCTTTGAAAGAAACCTCAAGATAAAAAGGCGAGCAGTCAGACCGGTGCTGTCTGACAAACACGGGAATAAATCAAACCATAGTCCATATTGCTGTTGTATTCATATCACATTGTTAGTGAATCACGCTACGAGGAAAATATTACAGAGAAAACAAACTTCGACCGTAAATTAAAATTTGTCTTTAATTTCAACATCACAATGGTACCTAGTAGGATACGAAATATATTTTATATAGTCAGTAAGAGGTAGGTAGGTACCTACCTAAAGGTTAAGAGGTAGGTACCTTCTAAATCTCATATTCTATGAAAGACGAAAGACGTCTCTCTCAATGAAAGAAAATCTATCTAGTGGAAAAAACATTTGAATATTAATTGCACAATAGGTTTGGATAATTCATGATTAAATACAAATGTAATGTACAACATTCATGTCAATTAATTTTATTGAATTTACCGAGCACATGTATAGTACATTTCGCGAATTATATTTTTAATTAAATATGTAGATATGTAATATTAAAAGTTCAACCTACAATTGAAATTCGTTAGTAACACATGCGTACGTATATTAATATATGGTAAATCTTAATATAATTATATTGTTGGCACGGATTGTTCACATGACAGATGAGAGACTGCGCTATAGGAAAGAGCGATGACAAAGGACAGATATAAAATAAAAACGGAAATGCTGTAGCATGTCAAACACGACAACGTGAAGAATCTATAAAGTCACCAATTTCTGACTTTAATAAAATAAATAGATGAGAAAAATTTAATAATAAAGAACAACGTATATAACATGCTTCAAAGTCGAGATCAAAAGAAAATAAACGATTAATATTATGAAATAAAATGTGGAGAGTAATTACATGCGACGTGATTTGTTTTCGATTAACAAGAAATATTGTTATAATATAACACATATTATGTGAAAGTCGAAAGCGAATTTCACGATTTTTTTCAATGTACAACTTGCAAAGCGCCTTGAAATATTTCGAAATGAAAAATTACGGAAAGTAATTTTGTGGATTTAAAAAAAACGATTCAATTTATATACAGACTTTATTAAAAAAAAACTTTAAAAATTGAAATTGCGAGGGAAATTACCCGGACAACAATTTGAATAAAATGAATTATTAGTTATTACTTTTGGGTTAGTTGGAAGAGATCGCGCCTTTGCGATAAACTCGCCCTCTGTATATTGAATGTATTTGATTTGAATTTGAACCTTTTATGTAATTGTTTTTAATCAATGTACAGTAGAGAACAAATAAAATAAATAAGTTATCCATCGCATCTATGAATTGCTCAATAATTAACTCATGAGTAAAATGGTTGAAATGCACTGATGGTTTTTGAATATAGAAACATGTTTAATATATATTCAATTTGTTCGTTTATTAAATAGGTAACTTCAATTATTATTTCTCACCTTCTACATCCAATCACAGTTAAATAATATGGAATAATGTTAGTTGTTCAACGAGAGAAGCAACAAGTGGAGAAGCAACAACATGTCGTGCGAGAAGGATAAATGAATACCTATGTATGTATGCAAGCTGTGCGAATAGTTATATTGTTACGTATTCCTGAATTTATGGATAGTTATATTCTAAACTAAAGTAAAAACGTCCCCAATTTTTTTTCCCGCAAGAAACTTTATACTTTAATTATCAACCCAATTAGACCTTTGCTGGAATATGCGGATGAGACCTACTTAGATACCACAACTGAACAGCTGATGAAACTGGAGTGCTTGCAAAATAACAAGTTTTATTGAATATTATAATTACGTATCATAATTTTTTTTTTATGTATTGTTTTTTTCATAGTTACTCCTTGTCTAGTATGAATGTACTTTTAATGTCTGTCATGCATTTTCTTTTATTATATTTTCTACATGTAAAAGGCTCACGCCGTATGTTGTAATAAACATATAAATAAATAAAAATATCTGCATTCGTTTCATCTGTGAACTTCCCCAATTTGATTGCTTCTGTCACCACTGAAAAGAGCTTAAGTGGTTAAAAATGTCACAGCATCGCAATCTGCATATTATTCTTTGCCAATTACTCAATGTTTGCCACAATCTTCGTTCTGGTGCACTCGATACGTTGACTCATTCCGCCCAACGATCATATTTTTACATATTTCCCTTTCTTTATGTATTATACATACAGCTCGGTTATGAAATTATTTGCCTCTCAACTTATCAGATTTGCAACTATAATTTTCATATTTAAAAGTAGACTGACACATCACTATCTCATACACGCACGCCGTTTCCTCTTACTCAACACGCGACTCTCGTTAGTCCACGTGCTCATGCCACGTAGTTCAATATATATTTTTATTTCCAAAACGTTATTATGTGTAGGTACATAAGTAATAACAATTTAGAATCTGTATTTCCTTTATGTAACTGGTTTGTTATTATAGGCTATAAAAATTGTATTATACGTTGAATTTAAAAATCTAGAAAATTATTATACGTTGAATCCAAAGAGTTATACTTTTCACTCAAAGGCAGCCTGTGTTTGTCGTTTTTAGTCACAATATCTACCTTTAAATACCCAAATGCAGTAAATTTAAATAATAGATTAGGGATTTCGCGAAGATTAAAAAAAAAGTTTAAATGAATTCACGGGAATATATCATACTTCAAAACATATTTTAACGAGAGTTTCTTACAAAAACATAAAATAAAAGACATACCTACCTACGTTTAAAACTAATTCTACAACAAACTTGGTAAAAAGTTCTTCAAATAAGAACGATGCTAACTGAATGAGTCACATTTAGAAAACACAATCGATACTCAAGAAGACAAAAAGAGATTGAACTCGCCAATTATTCGCGATAATAAATAAGATCTTTTCCAAGACGTAAGATTTACTGCATGCCAGATGTTAAGTAAGTATAATATTATAGTTATAGTACAGCTTAATTATTCTGTTTACTGAGACAACGTAAAATAATAAAAAAAACAAGCATAAACATTACTCTTCGAACAATTACATGAAGATATTTTCTTAGGACGGACAATTTTAAATTATACACCCACATATAATGACAAACTTTATACACAAGTGGATATCGAGTATGTTATATGTTATAAACACTTAATTCACTTATAATAAATCCAGAATTAAAAAAAAAATATCCTGGAAATATCTTGTTTTATTGAATAGTAAAATTGTCATTCAAACTTCAAACTGTAAATTTCTTTACGCAGGAAATGATTTATGATTTTCATAATAGAGCAAGCTCTTACATTACAATATTTATCCCTTAATACTTATTTTCAGTTTTCAAAAATGAGACGATACTGGGAAGGAGAATGCCCTTAAAATTAAAATGTTATAAGAATGTAAAATTGTAATCCGTAATAAAATCATAGGTACATGAATTTCCTCCGGTGTTTCAAAATAAAAATCTCTTATGAATTAAAAAACTTATTGATAATGTCTTATTAAGAGACGAAACAATATTGTCTACAGAAATAAAAATAAATAGTGTGTGTAAAAAAGTTAATTTTTTTTTATTCATTTAATATGGATACACAAAAAGTAACGGAATAGATTGCAAATAATATAAAAATATCTTAAATATAGGTATATATTTAATATACCTATATTTTATATATTTACACCTTTTATCTCATGTAAATTTGTATTATTGTTATTTTAGCTTTCTGATGACATTATTTTATCGATACTATGAAATTTTAAAAATGAACGTGGATGTTAATTTTAGATGTTGTACAACGCCCTTGAAGTAATAATATCACAATACGGCGCTATATAGATTGTTATTAATTGGAAAAAGAGTAATTGTGTTGACCAATGTAATATTTCATAAAGCCAAAGTATTATAATTATATAAAGTAATATTCTTTATAATGAATATAATAATTTCCCTTTGTACATGTTTAAAGCTATGTAGGTATTACGTAGTAATGATATTTCTGGAATCAAGAGTTACATCATATTCAATAATTGTCCCCCTCCAAACAGACATATTCATCATCACAATATTTATTTATACAAATGTCCTACAGAATACAATAACTACTGGCAATATTCCACAATATCAACGTTAAACAAAAGTGAATACGAAAAGAATCTTGGCTCAACACTTGGAACAGACAGAGAGTGAGATATTGAATAATCCAAAGTATTATTGAAACTCTACTATGTGTCTATGGTTTGGGAAATTCATAAAATAAAAATAATTAATTCACAATTATTATAATTAACTGAACACGCAAATCAATACAGACACAACAATATAATATAGAGACTATTTTATCAAAACTTAAATCGAGACATCCACTCACAGAGACAAGTCTCTTGAAAAGGAGGGTAAATAACTTTCAAAAACTCTATGCAATGATATAATTTACTATTTGAAGCTATTTTTTAATTTACATACTTTCTGTTATTGTTTGGAAGAATGTGCTTTTATACAATTTCTGAAACAAACATACCTACTAAAAAAGAAATAAAGTAAAGAAATATATTTTCTTAAAACAATACTCTCTGCCTATTCCACTTGGGATACGGAGTATGAGTAAATTAAAATAATAAACCTTTTAGGATTCACACTTAAATAAGAGTAAAATTTCTTCGATATATCGAAGTGTCAGTAGGTAATACTTTAGTGTGCTCAAGTCAGATAGCAACAAGTCGAATATTAGTTTTAATAAAACTGACAATTTACACTCTAGCGGAACTGAAACTGATTTCGAGATCAAAGAATTTCCGTGCCATATACATAATTATGTGCTCATATTTTGCGTTCAACATTCATACTATAAATACTTTTCAATATTTCATATGGATTCTATTTATATAAAATGTAGAGTATTAAACTCAGACATAGTGTTGAACATGTACAGTTAAAGCATTTTTTTGTTCAACATATTATACAATCTGCAGAAGTGCGTATTGCATTGAGGAAAATCCAGACGAGACATTCATATGTATAATATACAAATATATTATAGAACAGTTCTAGGTACGCTGTTAAGCTAGTTAAATTGACTTAGATACCAGAAAGAAATTTACTAATTCAGCATTACTTTCAGTCATGATATGAATTCCATCTGTTGAGCCTATGTTCGTTATATAAATGTAATCTATGATACTTTGTGTACAAAAATAAAATAAATGTCAAAAAAATATATATCTATAGATTGCTTTCGAAAAATACATTTGCACGGATGCCACATTATAATTCAAATAAACTTTATAAAGACGTATCCAATATATCCATCCAATATAATATCACAAATTGAATTCAACAACAATGATTAACCTTTGCGCGTAAATAAATCAAGTCTATTCATAGAATCTAAAGCGCTACAATATTCACTTCACAAGTGGCAAGGTTCAATAAATCGATTTGATAACGAAGTAGGCAAGTAGTAGTAAATTAAAATCAATAAATATAAATTGGACGCGATTTTTCTCGAATGAACGAGAGCGATTAGAATTGGTATATTAGAACAATAATATTGTATTAACTATTAAGTAGGTAAGTTGGAACACTATAAAACAACATCAATATTCTCAATATTCAACGGGAAAAAATGTGATAATGCAAGTATTATTATTTAAAAAATACATACAACTAAGAATTTTCACTGGCCGAATTAAGTATATATTTTACTAAGCTGCCTATCAAAACTGTTGTTAGTTTTTATATTTAAGAAGTTAAACAATACTGCTTACTGATACCCAAAGCGCGTATAAAGCTTCTCTTATCTCCATTAACGCATCAATTTATATTGTCTTTGTAATTACTACATGACAGGTAGGTACATAACTATACACTACTACTTGGTTTAAAGGATTAAAAAATATTGTTATAATAATATTAAATTCCATATTTACAGTACAATACAATATTTTCTTATCTTACATACCTACTAAGTATATTTCTTATTACATCAAAAATGTAAAAGAAATAATATACTGAACCTTCTGACTGAAAGATAGAAATAACAGTAGGTATATAGATAATAGATACTAGTATAATATAATAGTATAGCTCATCAATTTACTAATTAAAGCGAATGATTCCAAGGCCTTGTATTTGAATCTGCCATCTTCGTGATAAGTCACGAGTTCATTTCAATCAATTTTAATATTCACGACATACTCTACCTACTCTAAATACACGTACAAACATTTTAAACAACTTAATGAATTTTCTATAGAAGAGATCTTAGCTGCCATTAAATTTAATTAATTGTAATATTATTTGAATCATGGCTGAACCCTGAATTAATAAGATGATTGGAAACATTATTATGTAGCTAGGTATAGCCAGACAGGCAAAATTGCAGTTTTACGATGGTAAGGCATAACAATACCAGCGATAGTCTCTTCACTATTTTTAATAATATCGATATTTTTTAATACTTAGAATGAAGTAGGTACCTATTGAAGTAAGAGTAAGTATATAAATACCTATCTCATTTAATTGTACTTGATATATCATTATGAACTGCTTTAACAACTCGGCGATAGAATGTTTGAATATCTAAAAGAAAAAGGCTTATTAAAGAAGGGTTCGCTTGAAATTGACGCTATAAAAAGTTGTTGTGATAATTCTTATTTGAAACAAAATAAATAAAATAAAATAAACAGCCTAAACAGTCGTGTTTCTTATCGATAAACATAAAAATAAACAATAAACAGAAAGGCCTGTGCTAGCAATAAAGTGAATAATCACATAACTACAAAACATCGAGAATAACATTTTTACAAGGCAATAAAATCAATGGTTATGGCGGGAGAGAACATCGGAAATCCACATAGACCCATATCTAATACGTTCTACTTAATTTACCTATAAATAGTATTTATCTTCATACGTAGGTATGTAGGTACATCTCAGAGTACACAGTAGACACTTTCTTCATAGATATAATTTTTAGAACATTCATACAATATAACATATTTATAAAACTAAAATAACGCTTCTTCTTAAACTTGGCTATGGTTTACTTACGTTTGTACAGCTTTTTTATTGTTCATTTTTAACTCTCATTGTACATAATAAATATTGTAAAACAATACCATATTTTTCAAATGTCTTCTTCTGAAAAACAAGCTTCAATGAGAACCCCAAGAAATTGAGAGATATCTCTGTCTAAAAATAGACAGCTTAATATTATAGAATATGAATACATTATGCAGATGGCAAATCCCCATATGTGATTTCTCAAAGATATTTATGTTTACCATCTTATTGTATTCTGTACGGAGCCTAACCTCATTAGGGTGAGTGAAAAGGTCCAATATCTCTGTCATTGCAAAGTAACGCTTGCCGAAGTATCAACGAGATGAAAGAAATGGGACCGTATCAAATTGGCGCTCCATATCCCTTGAACAGCAAATATCTTCTTTTGTGTCACGTAGTTGATTCACGACAAAATCTATTTCAAAAAAGCCTAGTGAAAAATATAATGGCACATAATATGTATCTTTATACTTATCTACCTCAAATGCAAGTAAGGTTCAGTACACAATTATTTTATCTGTACATTTGCTTTATCGTACATTTACTTTATTGAATTTGAATATGGTTAAAAACATTCCCATTTCTTAATACCTACTTATTTGACTTTCCACTTCTGAATACAAACCAATTTTGACTTAAAGCTTTGAAATATGCAAACCTTCGACATCTGTTGTGTCTCTGGATGATGACTCCAACTAATTTTGGATTCATCTCAATATCACGATTAAATCGGCGTATGATTGTCAATTAATTAAATGTAAAACTTAACGGAATTATTTGCCGTGCTAAGCATTTCAGACTTATAAGATAATATTACACCGCTGCCAGTAAATTTAACGATCAAATTTGAAATCTAGGTCAATGTCTTCAAGCTGAACACGTCAATACTGAATATTTTATATTAAATAATTATTTTTACTACAAATACTGTACCATCACGGCTTATTCCACAAGAAGAGTAGCCAGCAGACCAGCTGCATGCAATAAACACACACGCCGTCCTCACCGTGCCAACAAAAATCAAGACAGTAGGGGGGTCGCATATCTCATTGCTGAATTAATTTAACATGTGATGTCTTTTATTTTTTTGAACGCCTGACTTGTATACAACACTGGAAAATTTACGGATAATATTGGGATAAATCTTTGAAGGATGCTTCACGGAACAAAACAAAAGGATGGTCATACTTTTATTTTAGAATCCAACACTTTTTATATTGTACATGTATAATTTTGTTGTAGTGACAACGACTACACTGACTTAAATATTCTATGATTGCATAAATACTATTCTTCACTTTTTATAATTACATACAGACTTTTTACTTTTGATTAAACAGGATTTTTATATCAAACTCCAAGAAAAAACAAGGCATCCAGGATATAGTTTCTGGTACCTACAAGTGATGTAACGAATGTGTGATTTTAGATATTCGTGAATGCGAATATTTGTTGTTACATTTGCGAATGCGAATAGCGAATATTGACTTGCTTAAATTTCTGCAATTGCTCAAACATTAAAATTTCTACACCCCCTTCGTCAAATTTTCAAAATGGTATAGGAATTTTTAAATATTTCAAAACTCCACGGTTTTCTTAAAGAATATTTTCTTGTAGTACCTTTTTCTACAATATACCGGGTAAGTATCCGGTACTTTTACCGAATATCCGGTACTTTATTATCAAAATAAAATTCGCATAACATTGCATATTTCTTGCGAATACTTTGAAATCTGCCAATATCCGCGAATGCGAATACGAATATAACTGACACGAATCAAATTTATCATAAAACAATTTGAAAACAGAATTAAGTGAATAAAGCTGACGCTCGACAAACTAATTCAGTTTTGAACAAATTAATTATTATTATGCTAATGGATTTTTAATTAAAAGATGCAGAAAATATTAAAAAAATTTGACTAAAATATATCGACTGTGCTCAGGACAAAGGCATCAAACCACATTGGTCAAATTTTATAGGAGAAGCAAAAAACTGTAGGATAAAGAAAATTTCAAATTATTGTCATTATTATTTTACCAACTTTTTGTAATGTAGTTTTCTTATTATGTCATAAAAATTTAAGAGAAAATATTCAGAAATTACCAAGTTATAAGCAAAAAATTAACAAAAATGTGGATTAAATCCTTTGTCCTGACAAACTTTAGCAACATGTTAAAGAGATATGTATGTCGCATATTTGGGATTATGTGGTTTGATGCCTTTTACCTCGCCGTAAAATTATGTCTGGATGAATTTTTTTTGGTGTTAATAATTTAACTCATGCTGTTTGAGTCCTTTGTCCTATTGGATATTTGCAATTAAGCCCTAGCTAAAAAAATATTTTGCATTTTTTATAAAAAACTAGACATTTGGGAATTGAATGCTTTTGCTAGAATGTGTTAAAGACACAAATGATTGACTTTAAAACATAAAATGACTTGTCAAAATTGTGGTTTGATGCCTTTGTCCTGAGCACAGTCGATATTTTGAATGGTATCGGACTAGCGCGAGTTTCTCATGAAGCTTGGTTTTATGATAAGATTTTTATTGCCTTAGTAAATAATATTTCAATTTAAAACAAATTAGTATTGTTTTATCACAGGTAAATACAAAGGTTAACGATAACAGTTTAGTTTTTCAATACTCATGTGAAACAATAAGTAGATGTTTATAAACGCGATAAAAGAAAATGCTAAAGGAAGGGATGTGTGGAAGCGCGGGAAGCCAAAAGCCACGTGGTTTGATCACGTGCCGTGTCGTAAGAGAAATCGATGTGTGTGTATCAGAAATAGCATGAAGAGAAAGAAGTATGTAAAGATAGATCTACATAGCGTCTCGTTTTTGAGCTTGTGTACTTATACAAATACTTGTTACAAGTTTACATCCTAAATCTTCGTCCTAATGATTCGTTGTGAAATTTCGTTAGCATTTTTCTCAGTGTATACAATGTCAAAACATGTAGTTTCTTACCTTGTATAATTTCTTAACTAATTCACTGAATCAGCGTCAGAAAATACACGAGAATTACACAGAAATCGTGTATATTTTCTGAAACAATATTTTGTTACACATTTTGAAAACATACAGTGCAAGAACACTATGAATGCGTACTGGCATTGTATACTTTCAAAATACGCTCCTGCGGAATATAGCCGATGATTTGAAACAATATTGATGATGATTACAACTATTTTTTCAAAAATTTATTGAGGGCAAGCGTTGCACATTTGCATATATGTAAGGCGCACCGCTGATTGATAGACAGATAGAACTTTTACTATATCAGAAACACAGGTAATTATGTTTTTTCCTATAGAGCTGGATGAAATTTCTAAAAGGCTCTATTTAAACCAGTATTACAGCAGAAATTGCAGCTTTACAAAACAGTTTCAAATAAAGGAAATAAAATTCTTGAATTCACTTTGTGTACTTCGTGATATTATCAATAAGTCGATGAGTTGCTTTATTGCTCTGGAGTGAATATAAATTTACTCGCAAAGAAATTTCATTTAAATAACTCGATCCAAATAATATTCGACTTACCGTAAGCTATAATAGGAATACACTTTTCCGTATTTATCTTTCAAACTATCCTGAGCCCTATTATCCCTCCACAATGTCGGAATGGGGTACACTGCAAAAAGGATCGATAAACCGTCAGTTTTATTATCATAATGATTGCGTTTGTAAGAAATAATGGACATACCTAGGTATGTAGGTTGGTTGGTAGTGAACAGTTAGATAATATATATATTCTTAAAATGGATGACGCCATGTCTACTCATCCTCATAATATCTCCCGGGCTCCGGCAGACAACGACCACTTGAAGTTTATCTAACAGAGATAATAGCAATAAGTATCTCCTACTTCACCTTTATACATACAAACATATTAGGTATCTTCTTCACTCGATTCCACGTAATGGATATTGTAATATTATTTTTGAACGGATGTTTGGTGAATGTCTCAAAGATAAGAAAACATTTCCGAGATAACTCCTCTATTCTGAATTTAGCTACGGTTCACTCTTAATGACGTCGACTAAAAATACTTTCTATGATAGACAATAATATAGATATAATGTACTGCAAGTAGAATCACAATATCTTATTATTCAATCCGTCTATTAATACCATCTCTCACAAGTGACGAAGCCAACGGACTCACTAGATAATATAAAATAGAACTTCTATGGTAAAGATAAAGCTTAGAAATATCTTCTCCAATATTCAATTTAGTAAATAAAAATATAGTTCATGATTATAATCAAAATTAAATTCGGATTATAATTGTTATTCCAACTGACGTACAAGTTTTAACTATCGTCAAATAACATAAGAAAAGGAAGATTAGTTATAGTTTCATAAAAATATAGAATAATGTCCTATGAAGTATAGCAGTTCTCGATCTTTATAAGCGCGTAGTTCAGAAAATATAAAGTTCAAAGGATCCATAAATATGACGTAAAAATATTACAACTCAAATGAGTGGGGTGTATATGTGACGATGTGTTGATATTGTCTCGGTGAAGTTTCTTCAACTTGAACAAGTCATCAGTTATGTATAATGGAGTACCTACATATTATGTAGTTAGTTCTCTAGCAGAAAGCTAGTTATGAAGCAGGGCTTGGAGCGGAGCCAATGTCTGATAGACGAGGAGAGAGACTGCGGCATATGTTCGGTGACAGGTGACAATATTCATTTTATTTTGTTACGAACGAAGTGAACCAATAGACTGCTGTTTGCTGAAACTTTGAATATGTAAACATCGATGATAGCATAACAAAAAAAAATTAAAACAAATCAAATTACATAATGCATGCATGCATAGACTAAAATTGTATAAGATCAATATTTTCGTGTTTTGTTAGCAATATCATCGTTGAGCCTTTTATTTTTGAACCATTTTGATTAAAATTATATGAAAAAAAAAACTAATCGTTTAACTCGTGTTGACATTAGAAATCATGTAAACTCCGAAAACATTTTATTTTTATTATTTTCAGTACACTGGTTATGAAACAAAGTAATTATGCAATAAAATGACATTTATTTTATATATACTTTACATTTACTTATTTTAACAGAAATTTAATTTAAATTGGTAAACCATTGAAAGATTAATCTTTAATATGATTCAAATAATAAAATCTGTTTCGATGCTTATTACCTATGTAAGTATTGGCGTATCAATTCTGACACTATTAGGTGTACCTAGTGTTGGGCCAAATTCCCTCACTCATTCATTCTTCCTAACAACACATGAAATCAGAATCATATTATATAATCATAACAATCTGGAACATGGTACTGAAATGTTTGTGATTGCTTCTGATAGAGCAAATGTTTAACTGAATCTTTTATATTGAGCGCTTATAACTTAGTAAAGTAGAATGAAAGAAGCCGAATGAAAACAAAATATTGGGAAACCATAACTTGTGTTTCAGGAGTGTTTTAGTCTATGTAACCTACAAATTTGTTGTGCATTATTTAGATCATTAAGTAAATCGGTTTTACTATATATGTCAATGAAACAATTATTATTTCAGTATGGGCTATAATTTTGCAAAAAGATTTTCACAAGATGTAAAAGGCTCACGCCGTGTACAAGTGATAAATAAATAAGATGTTTTAAGTTCAAGACTGGTACGAGGGTTGCTACTAAAGTTTTGAGATACGGCAAAACCAGTGCGAATATGTCAAATCTGACTTTGTCATCTTAAAGTTTGAAACATTTAATGGGAAACATACTCAGAACGTTTTGTTATACGAGTGATATTTCTATTGTTTACACATACCTACTTGAAAAATTTACTTTGTTAAAAAAATGGAATTAAATCGTGAACATTTTCGTGCGATAATTTTCTATGACTTTCGACGTAGATTAAACCAACAACTTGTTGCGACTTTTGATGGTGAAGTACCATCTCGAGCAACCGTGTTTCGCTGGTTTTCTGAATTTAGTCGCGGTCAGACTTCGTTGCAGGACGAATGTCGCCCAAAATCGGCTGTTGCGCCAGAAAACATCAATGCTGTGCGTGAACTGATTTTGCAAGATCGTCAGTGACATACTATGAGATTGAGGTATGCTTGAGCATTAGTTCCACTTGTCCACATTTAATATTGCATGAACGTTTGGCTGTCAAAAAGATTTTTTCTCGTAGGATACTGCATAGTTTGGCAATCGTTCAAAAAAAGGCTCGTGTCGATTTTTGCAAACAAATGATGAACAAAATCAATCGTGGTGCTTCAAAAGATGTCTATAAGATCGTGATAGACGACGAATCATACATCTATGCATATGAGCCCGAAACTTAACAACAATCGCCTGTATAGGTTTTTCAAGAAGAGTCAAATCCAACAAAAGTTTTTCGCACACGAAGCAGTTCGAAGCAAATGGTCGCCTGTTTTTTTCAGAATAATTGGACAAATCGCTACCATAACATTAGAGCAACGTAGAACGGCTAATTCTGAATGGTAAACCACCATTTGTTTGCCAGAAATGTTCGAAAAAAATAAGGGAAACCAATTGCAGAAGACGAATCATTCTCCATCACGATAATGTAAGCTCTCACACATCAGCTCAAAGAAGTCCATTTTTGAGCATTTAAAACATCGAATTGATGGGTCATCCGATGCACAATCCTAATTTGGCACTCAATGTTTCTTCTTATTCCCGCAGATCAAAAATTAATTTTGAGGTCAACGTTTTTTGACGCCTGAAGAAGCGGTTGATGCGTTCAAATTACGTGTTCTGGAGGTACTCAATCGAACTGGAAAAAGAGCTTCAAAAATGGGTTCAAACGCATGCAAAAGTGGATTGATCTTCATGGAGAATATTTTGCTAAACAATAAAGCCATTTTCGATTATAAATGTTTGTTTTTACTTGTCTATCTCAAAACTTAAATAGCAACTCCCGTATCTTATTAACACAATAATTTGATATTTTGCATGTGGGGGCTGAGTCATCCCTTTCATTATTATCTATAGTTTTCTGAATAATTATGTCCATATGTTGTACATAATATCTAACTCTTTCTATTAACATGACCGAAAAAAAGTTGTTCCCCTCATCATAGTATTTAATTACAAAATACGTTTATTGTATATCGAAAACTAATTTCCAAATCATTGTTTCCAACTAGAATGTTAAGAAGATATGCAGTATTTTTAATGGAATAATATCTTAAAAGCTTAATGTAAAAAATAATCGCAGTTACTCAGCAAACATCATAAATTCAGTATCAATGTTACAGATTGTGTACTTGTGAGATAACTTTTTTTCAGATAAACAATGGGATGAATAAAAAAC
This sequence comes from Athripsodes cinereus, assembly GCA_947579605.1. NCBI lineage: Eukaryota > Metazoa > Arthropoda > Insecta > Trichoptera > Leptoceridae > Athripsodes > Athripsodes cinereus. Next base: position 8,821,629 of record OX388305.1, read on the forward strand.
TTGAAAGTTTATAATATCTTCAATATCAAGTGAGCGCATCGCATGGGCAAGTCACTTAAAATTCAGTTCTAATATATATTGGAATTAAAAATTATAATTCCAATAATATCTCTCCGCTAACTGACAATATTCATTTAAAGGCACACAAAAAAATGTGTTGCTTTGTGCTTAAACGAGTGACAGAAAAGTCAAATTATAAACAGTTTGTGTACCGATTTAACTTTTGTGTTCTGCAGCGGACAAATAAATCGAAAACTGTCAGATAATATTATATTCAGATCGAGCTGCAATTTAATTAGGTATTCATCATTTATTTATTCAAGTATTCATTTACTCGTTTATCCATTTATTCTTTTATTCATTCATTTAATCATCCATTTATTAATTTGTTATTGATTTATTAATTCATTGATTGTGATTTTTTTGTATGATGTATAAATCCTTGTTAATTGAATGTTGTTTTTTTTTATAGATAGCACGTCTCGATACAAACTTAATTGCAGCCATATTGGTGATAAATATCTCAATATTTGTACATTGTTATTGATTGAATTGATGGATTTAAGATAGCGTGTTTCTAAAACTAAAAAATACTGTGAAAAAGAGCATATAAAAACACAGAATTAAAATTAATAAAGAGCATATAAAAGCACACAATTTAAAACTAACTAAGTCTTAGAATAATAATTGGATTAATTAACGTCATTATTTTTCGTCGCTCGTTAAGTATTTTCAGCCTGGTCGCCCATTTAAAAATTTTCCATAACTTCTTTCGTTGACATCAACAAAGGAATAGATTAAAATGCGGATCAGAAATAACAATAAAATAAAATTACATAATAAATCGAACACTTACTTCAAAATCTTCGAAATGAATAAACATAACACATCATTATTTTTCATTCTACTTCACTCTGAAAGAAATATTTTGTGCTGAGTATAAACCATTTCATTGATTTTATACGTAAAAACAAGTTCAAGTCAGTAATAGATCTCGTATGACTGTGTTCAACAAAGGAGTCAATATGGACAAAGAATGTATTGATTACCTACCTGTAATCACTATGTTAGTCGTGTCTAGCATTTCAAATTAAAAGTTCATAATATTCTGAATATGGCAAACAGGTAGATTAAAAAATATATGCAATTGTATCCTAGAAGAAAGAGGAATCACTAATATGCTCTGAATGTCGTTTATACGACATAGAGAGTATAATAACCTGTAGATACGCTCATTGCTACCTACTAGTATTACTTCAATGGTCATCTCACGAGTTACATATATACCATGGTGGTATACGCATAGATTACATAAATATAAGACGAGTTACCAATGTAGGTTAGTGCATTAAGTACATCTACTTAGGCCACCAAACTAGTAATGTCGAGACGAAGATTACAAACATAAAATGTCATACATAGTTCATCTTAATACTGATCAGGCAGAAAAGTAATAAAAACTGGTTTAGTTGTGGGACATTTTTTCTATACCATAAGGAGTCATTTTACTTCATACCGGTTCAGTATTTATATTTATTACGTGTTCGCAATAATATCAGCAGAATAACAAAAAATGTCGTTATAAATTTTGTAATTATAGAGGACAGAAAATATTAGGTATTAATATTAAAATGAAAGCTCCTGAGTCACTAACTTGCCCCAGAACAGTTAGAACCTTAGTCCATCCATACATAATACATCCCATAATGTTGATCTTCTTGTTTGTTTGTCCATATTTACTGTTTTGGAATAAATAAACAAAAAAAAAATACTCTTGAGAATGCCCATTGAAGTGGGCGAAAACGTTAGAGTTTAAATAAATATAGTGAAAATATAAGTGTTTTAATTATTTGTAAATTATAAAAAAAAATAGTCTGTTGTTTTATTAGAAGTATTGACTATAAATTTGAAACCATTTTAAATATAAATTCCGATTTACAATTTCTAATTGAAACATGAGACACTGCATAATAATTATGCTCATACTCGTAATTAGCTCGAGCGATGTATAAAATACTATTTAGAAAAGTAAACTATTTTTCATGAAACTTCATTTTTGTGTTATTGCGTAATATTTTTTTACGGTTCTATTATAATATAGCATAAATTTATGTTTCTATGACGTCCTATCGCTCGCTCAAAGGGATAAAAACATTTCAAACAATTTTTAGTGTAATAAATAATAAAAAGCATTGTTTATAAGTTTCAATACATAATGAACCTTCTAACTAATGAACAATTTCAAAAGTACATAACTGAACAATTTATAGTAAATAAAGCAACGTGAAAATTCACAATGTTCTTTTAAAATCTTTTATAAATATTTACAGTGTCCTTTTGATAAATGAAACTGAATTTTCGCAGTATGAATAAAAACACCTTTTAAAATGATTACATCATAAATATTAAACGTCAAGATGCTTTATGATGTAAAAATAGTAAAGTTAACTGAATAAGTTATACGTATTACTGAATACTTTTGATATTTTTGGATTGTGGAATGGAAATCGGTTTAATGACAAAGATGAGCATGTGGAAAGAATGAATCAAGACAGAATGAAATATATTTGGCTGAGAGGAATGGTGCTCGGAGACGCGGCCATCCGAAGATCAAATAAACAGATTCAACTGTGCACCAATTACAGTTTTAATAAGCAATATCTCAATCCCAAAATACGTCAATTCTTGCTATTCTTCTGCATTATGTAATTAATATGATATGTATGAAATAGATTACAAACTACGTTAAATTTAATGAAGCGTCTTTATATTAGATGTATTCTATCGTTTAACTAAACTAAACTACGTGCAGATAGAAATAATTTGTAAATTACCAATATCATCCTGGCAGTGGCTTTTCAGAAGCCATATAATGAAAATCTTATTGACGTGGTTCTACGCATTGTTTGTTTAGGTCTCCTATATAGTTGAAACTAATTAATATATGCTTTAGATTTCATTATATTGAATATAACATAACATAATCAAATAAACACACACTTTACAAAATTAAGATAATTGAAAAAAACACAATATGTAGTTAACTTCCAAATTTTTACTAATCGCCTGATGATGGAGATGAGAGTCTCCGAATACTAGTACGCGAAGTTAATAAAGTCATTTGGAAGTTAACTACATATTGTGTTTTTTTTTTCAATTTTATCTTGAAATGGACTTTCAACAAGTACCTTCGGTCAACAACATTAATGTTTTACAAAATTAACATAAATCCAATTAACTTTTATAATAATTATAGCCATATTATTTTTATATTGCGCGAAGTTACATTATATTATTCACACTGAAAAAAGAATTTTGTTCACAGAAATCTTTGGATGTAAAAATGAATAATTACCGACATCCCTTGAAGTGGATAAATGAAAAAGATAGTAAAATAAAATATAAAACAAATGTATATACTAAATTATCAGTGATATAAAAATTTCAGTGTTGCCGTTATCTTTTAAAAGTATAATGAAATATTATATCTCAGGTATATTATTACGATATCACGTGCAAAAAGCTGTAATGAAGAATTAAAAGAAAGAAATAATTAGTTTTAGATTAACGCTCGTTAATGGTGGACGCTCCACCGAAACCGCGGTAGCAAATAAAAAGCTCAAAAAATAACAATTAGTACATAATAATCTAAAAAATCATATCATGTCTAGAAATTGTTATATTGTGAATGCCGAAAACATAAGCAAAGAAATAATTAATAAAAATTAGAACAAGCAAATATTTTAACCTACTTACAATATCATTATAATTATTATAACACATATTTCACCCAATCCCCCAACATGCTGGACGAAATCAATAGAGCAAACAAGTCCCGCTTCCCGAGGGCTCCTCGAGGACCTTCGTAAAAACCAATTGATAACAACGTTCAGGAGCAAGTTAAGGACATCGCTCTTCCAATATAGTTTCCCGCACCCTTGAGATAGATGCTCTATTAAACGGTGCCGAATAAATCATCCAACATTATTAATGTTTATCTTATATTGTATTATTAATAAAGCAAGACAACCTGTTAAAGATTAGGTATTCAAAACAAATTCCATGATTTACATTTTACGAAAATAAATGAATAGTTGTTTGGTTTTGCTTCTATATTATTAGTATGTAACTATAATATTATGTAAATTGATTTATTTTAATGTAAAGTTATTTTAATCAACCCTTGAACTTTTGAAAGGTATTGCTCGAGTTAGATGTACAAGAGATTCAAACGAAATGTCAAAATGTTAAATTATTGAAATTTCTTAAATACCTATCTACCTACTTCTACCTACTACCTACACACAAAATGTCGGGAGTGTTTTTCTTCGCCTCGATATGTGAATACAAATGCTAATGAATAAAGAAATATTTGATAACCGAGAAAAAATATTTCAAATTATTTGTATTTGCTGATATACACAAGATTATACACAAATATCACACAAATGCGTATATATCTACATAAAATATATTCACGATAATATCCCATATTTAAAAAAAAAGTATCGTAAAATTTTATGAAGACCATCCACATAACTTCAAATTGGACTTTACAAATGCGGACTAGTCTCATAAATATTTATTTATGTAACATAAGAATCAGGATTACCAGATTGGATGAAATCCATTAAACTGAAATATATATTTTCTCTTAGTTAAATTTCCAGAAAGTAGAATATATAAAATGCTCAAATGTGAACTATGAAATATATAAGAGCGAAAATAATTATTCTACGCAACATCTTGAAATAGTGTAAAACAAAGAAGCTGCAATATTTTGTACACTCGCATATCTCAGGAGTAGAGGACTCCTGTTTATCCGAACTTGCAGACACTCTTTTTCTTTGCGGGCAGCCCAAAGGACAGACCAACGTTAACCACCTCGCAAGAATACTATACAAAAAGAAACAATTAATAAAACATATGAGGAAAAAATCTAAATAAAATGAAATATACACACACACTCGCATTCATCATCATCGGGCACTTCCAATGGATATGCTCCGCATATTGCGACCTCGTCCAACAGACACACCATGGATTATCTAACCATGGCCAGTTATCAACTGTACAGTGAAATAATCACGAGGTGCCTTACTAGGTCCTAACTACTTCTACAACTGATATTTAAGGGGAAACTATCACTGGTTCAGAGCCGTAGCCAACAAGGTGGAAATAGCCCTTATGATCGCCAAATTTTGCGGAGCAGACGACATTTAGAGAGGAAGAATAACTGTATATATTAAATGGCGACATAGTTTTGAAAATGTACTTTTATAATATACTTACTTAAAATATCTCATAAAGTTTCCGTTTGCATGATTTCGCCGACATGTACATATATGAGTGACTAACGACCATATCTGGACAAATCTATTTGTAATAAAATATCAGAACGTTGAGTCCAAAAACAACCTAAATTTAGATTGTCATAACAAACTTCGAATTTTATAGGATTCTTCGGTTCTGGAAAATGCAACTCTATAGAAACTGACACAAAACATGTTTCTACATATTTAGTTAAATAAATCCATTTTCGGGTTAGTCCACTTTTGATTCTAAACTTACCTATTATGTATGTAAGTTACTAATTTCTCTGCTGCGCAGATATTGTAATCGCACTTTCAAGTGGTAACTGTTAGTGACGTTACGAAGGATACGGGTGCCTTGGAATTGAAGTAATACTGATAAAAAATAGTCTTTCCTGTTTCCTGTCCCTTAAAATATCACAACCACAGCACATAGCAGTGGTATTTTAAATGGTTAAACAATTAGTTTATTTCAACATATTAATTTAAAAAATAATCACACTTCTGATTAGTTACCATTGACGGCAGGAGTTCCTCAAGGCGTCATCCTTCCACCTTTTTTTATTTTCGCTCTATATCAACTCAATAGTCGGACACATAAATGTTAACTACCATCTGTATGCAGATGATTTACAAATTTATACTCATTTCGAGTTGGATCAAGCTCAGCTTGCACTCACTGACATCAAATAAATAAATAAAATAAATAAGTAAATGGTGTAATTAATTGTATCGGCATTAACTTTGTGACACTTTATTTTAAATTATCTAATAAAATAAAACAAAAATAATAAATATTTATTTTATTTTATTTGAAAATTTAAATAAATGATGTATTGGACCGTATTTCCAACTAGGCACGGTGGAATGGTTTATTGCTCAATCCTTCGAAATCCCAAGCAATCTTAATGGATAGTTCCCACCTCTTACCCAAAATTCGAAATGATTTATTACTTAAACTGTATCTCAATAACTCTGAAATTCCTGCCTCAGAAAAGGTAACAAACTTCGGTGTTATTTTTAACCAATATTTATCTTGGCAACCCCAGCTTGAGGAAGTAAGCCGCAATTTTTTCTTTAGTCTCCACTCTCTTAAACACCATCAAAATTTCCTGCTCCAAGAGACTAAGGTACTTCTATCTCAAACCCTATTACTTCCTTTGCTGGAGAATGCGGATGTGGCCTATCTTGATATCACTAATGAACAACAATATGTTAATAAAGAAAAAATAAAATAAAAATAATATGGAGTCAAACACAAGATATTCGTCTATTGGAATCCCGAGATTCATGAGCGACCGTTAATATAGAATCAAGTGTTCCTGAGAAAGACAAGATTCTAAGTCAGACTTGCTCATACTATTTCCATTTTCAAGAGTAGACTGAAGCATCATTATGTCTCTCTCTGGAGCTTTGACCCCCTCCCCGTTTTATTCTCTCCCTTCCCTCTACATCTTATTTATATGTACTGTGTACTTTTTGTCTATGTGTGAATGTATGTATGTAGGTTCGTATTCTGTAATTATGTAATTGAAACAAATGTTTCTTTCTACTATAGATTATTGATTCCGAGAGAGACGTCTTTCGACTTATCAGGTCATTATCAATCTCTTTGTATTCTGTGTCACATAAGTGTTGTTTTTGAGTTGTAAGTATGTGTCTCATTTGTTTAACTGGTTGGTTGTCAGAAATTGCTTGCAGGCAATAAACCCGCCATTTGCACCACTTGTACAATAAAGATTATTTTATTTTTATTTTATAATTCATGTCATCATATCGACAAGTTCCTTATAAGAGATATAAAATTGAATTCAATTGATAAATTATACAATTGGAAACGTACAAATCGTCGCCTATAGAAAAATTTGACGGATATTTATATCTGCTGAAATATTTTATGCGGAAAGCATTTCTTAGGTATATGATCAATACCTACGTCGTTCATCAATTTATTAAATTAAAAAAAGGTAGACATAAACAAATCATTGGGATAGAAATGTAACTTACAACATCGCATTTTCATGTATTAGATCGATTTATATTTGACTTTGATAATCAACTTTATGGAAAATTAATCAAATAAAGTAATTCATCTTAATGTACGATGATAATATAATAAAATGTGCCCCAATATAACGAATATAAGATGCATTAAATTTAATGTGATCGGTAGTAAAATGCTTATACGTATGTAGTGATGTAGATAATATAAGTGGTTGACATTAATTTCTCTACATACATACGAATGCGTAAGTAGTAGATACCTACAGATGTGGAGTTTTGTCGATTCATTACATTGAATAGTCGCGTTACTTGGCTATATGTCTCCTCCGTGGGCCCTGCTGGAATCCAGATAATCATATCACTGTGACGATTTTATTCAGTAATATGTCCGGTGCGGAGAAGTCGTCTGTATACATTACATGACCCCTACATACATTTGGAAGTAGGGACATAACTATACAGTATATATGTATGTACACCACATTACATTATGTGAGCATATATCGACTGTCCAGCTCCATAACTCAACAAGTAGAAGTGTCTTTTATTAGAGAAATCAGCATTTTGTAATTTTGCTATATTTATATTATGCTTTAAAACACAACAGAAAGTGAAATATAAATAAATAAATATACTGATCACACTGTTAGAGGCATTATGTTTTCTTTGTTCCATTCAATAGCTAAACAATTCGAAATATTTATTTGTGGAATTGAAACAGAATCATTTTTTTAATTCATTAAATTAAGTTATTTGTTTGTGGAATTGATAGAGTGGAGTTGATTGTATGTATCACCAATTAAATCATTTTTTTTTTGAAAATTTCGACTTGAGTTGTGGAACTGAACTGTCAATATCATTTATATAGATGAACAACATTCATGAGCCAATAAACGTAATATAACTTACGAAATATTATTCAATTTCGTATTCTACATATTGACCAATCAATGAGACGCATTGAATTGTTATTGTAATTCTGATTTCTAACTATTCTTATTTCAATGTACTATCTACTGCTTTATAAAAGTACAAGTGACGTACCAGTATTTAAGGCATTCATACTGGGTACGAAATATCACTATAAAAAAATTGTAAAATAAATATTTGGTAAAGGAATTATATGAACATAATATTTTCATTTCAACTTAAAAGCAAAATTAAATAGGAAAACACCAAAAAAATGTATGCAAGTTTTGAGTCCATATAACTATTAAATGGTCAGTCGTGAAAGAACTGATAAGGCTCAACATTTACTTAAACTCGGACGGAAGCCAAGGCGTTCAACACACTATTACCGTTGGTAATAAGTCCAGCTTAGTGCGTTATTATTTTTTCGTACTTCCATAAACTACCTTAAATCGAACGGGATCCAGTGCATTCAACACACTATGATCGTCATTCAATTGTTAAAATACTTTTCATTATTTCTTAGCTTGAAAACCTCAGGTAAAGCGCGGCTTTTTGGCTCATATGGAAGACACACTACTGATAATTACCTATAAAACATACATTCACTCAAACTGGCTGAAAATATTTATTTATTTATTATTTATTTATTAATTATTATTACAATATATGGCGTGAGCCTTTTACATGTATAAAATAAAATTGTAGAAATTGCATGACAGACAGTACATTTAAACGACAAGGAATAATCATGAAAAAAGGACAATACACAATAAAAAAAGTATGCTAAATATAATACATATATAAACCATTCAATAAAACTTTTTAAAAATTAATTGATAAAAGACAGAACTAGCAATAAATCATCAAAATTGGGAAATTCAACATAAGATTATTAAAATATATAATTATAAAATTTTTAACATCACAAACAAATAATCAATACAGACAGAGATCAATAAACAAATATTAAACAATATAAATCAGAAAATCAAAATATACACTTCAATGAAAGTCGTTTTTGTGACTCACTTCATTTTAAAACGCACAACTACACAAAAATCGTTAAAAAGATATATGGCGATAAATGGGTAGTAAAAAACTTACGACGTATTTTGTGCCATTGCATTACTTGGTTTATAATGAAAGTGAAATATTACGCACGTTTTACTGCGTCCATAACAATTTATTGTCACACAGACATACGTAGAGATAGAGAGTAACCATTTTTACACCCGTCATAACTTCTACACACAAGATTCGCGTGTGGACAGTAGATAAAGCGTATTATTACTATCAAATTCCAATAATCTTATCCATAATAAACATGTATTGATCACGACATGAAATGCCTCCTCATCTCTAAATTTGTATCCTGATAGGGTACTATAAATATACAATGTGTGTGTATTTACAACGAGTTGTATCGATAATAACCAAAAGCGAATTCCAAGCCACGAAACAAAGTTGAGGTCCACATGAATTAACATTAAACGAATTCGCCTTAACAATCGGCAATAACTTGCGTTTACGAAGCTATCGATGTATCAAAGAGAATCAATAAAGACTTGAATTTATTACAGCTTTAAGAGAACATTATAATACCTCATACTAAATATGAAACATGCATATATTATAATATAACCCACATGCATATATGTAAAATAATACAACAAAGATAAATTTACACAAGTTGAGATGATTTGAACATGTGGAAAGAATGACCAAGAAAATATAGTTGGCTGAGAGGAATGGTGCTCGAAGACGCGGCCGTCTGAAGATCAAATGGCAAGATCATATTAACCAGGTCCTACAGGACGGTTACGTGTTGAGCACATTGAACAGGAGAGCATGCATGAGGAATTGTATGATAGTGACGGAAGCGAAAAGTGTAGCGGCGTGATGGTAATAATGGTAGATTTTTTGACGACTATTTACTTTGTTAGAAAGCTTGCATTTTACTGGAACGGAGAAAACTCGCAGTCAATTGGTCCACTGGAACGTATAATGAAGGTGTATTTTCTTGATAAAATAAATCGCATTTACGTACTAAAGCGTTTACATTTAATAATGTAAGTAGGTACATTGAATATTCTTGCATAAATTATGTGCATAACCTGCAAATAATTTAGATGAATGCAATTCCCTTGAACTAAAATAATCAGGCAGCTAATGCAACGTAGTGGATACATGCATAATGTATTACGTACAATTATGTTTTATTCTTTGAAACGATTAACTATGATGCAATTTATAACATATACCTATACCGATTACATTACCGGAGGCTACGTTTGTCCTAAAGTTACCTGAATTGGTGTTCAATGGTATCTTATGAAGAACGACCTTAAAACCTCATAGAAATAAGTATTTTTGAATGTATAATGGCTAATGACGCCCTGAGGTGGTCCCTGTAATGAACTAAATAATAATAAATGTGCATAAAACATACGGGTATGTAGTGTAAACAGTATTCAGTAGTAATGTCTCTGTCATTGACAGGTCATTCGAGCGTCGATATTCTGAAGGCATTAAACATATGTATATTACTAAAACTGTTTTCAAGATTATTCATAAAATTTTAAACATAGCTCTTGTGGGGAGTGAAACTGGTTATTGAAAATAAATTAATGTTAACTGAGAATTTCCATCATCATGTATGTATGGTCTGTCAGCTAGGAAGAAAACACTTGCGAATATGGAATTGTATGTGTATGAAATTATAAAAACAATTATAAAAATTCGAGTTTTCTCCTTGAAAACGATGAGAGATGGCTGAGAAATCCAACAGTAAAACAAAAATGTAAAACCTGCGCTATGACAATTGCTACTGAATCCATATATTAACTCTTCAAATAATTACCAGATTAAAAAAAATATACCATTGCCATTAATAATAAATAATTTTACCAACATATTTAGTATGACGGAAATTTCCATCACGATGCATTTAAGGGTTAATCATAAAACGAAAGTAAGAAAAAAGTTATTATATATGATGCAGTGCTATACCTACCTAATATTATATATACTAACGGTGATGTGGTGTGTTGTATATGGTAGCTAGAAGAGTGTATCTTTGGCGTATGGTTCGTGTCAAAAGAGGCCGAAGTAGTCTGGATAAGACGCGTGTGGGAGGAGATTATTAAATTTATGTCAATATCCCCGTCTATAAAGTCTAACTATAAGTGCTCCACTTCATACATGACAACATTTCTCAACATGACTGTGTGTAAACAGAAAAGGAGATGTTAAATCGCAGAATGTATGAGAAAAGAATGCAATATTGTATGGTCGAATGAGAAACGAATAGACATCCTTGTGATGGCTTTATGTATAATAATAATAATAGTTTATTAAATAATATCATTTACAATAATTGAACAATAAAATAATACATTTTTTTCCTAATACAATTACTCCCCAAAATTGAGCGTAGCTCGTGCTTTGGGGAGAATAATTAATCTATCACTTTTATAGACGTCGGCTGTTGAGAATCTTTCGAAAGAAGAAATTACTCGGGACTAACACTTAAACTTATCTATACACTATTGTATATTGATACGCAAACAATATGGTGACATGTAGGAGACCAGTCCTGAAAAAGAGATCTCTTTCTAGCAAAATATCTTCAACCCCCATTCCACAAACTACCGCCCCCCCTTTCTCTAATGCTCAACACCCTCGTATACACATACTTAGTTTTTTCCGATAGATCTATTGTGATATGTTTGAAAGTTTGTTGATTTATCAACAAGGAACTTCAAAGTAAATACTTTTGCAAAATAAATACTTTGCAAATACATATTTGCAAAGGCATGAGCCAAGTCTCTGCCCGACTGCACGCAGTGAAATGGAGTAAAACCTTCACCTCATAGTATCTCCTGCGTAAAGTCATAAATGACATTCACAAATTCACTCATGGAATGCATGTTGATATGCATTTTGGATGAAAATTAGATCATATAGTCATTCATAATATGCGATACTCCTTGCATACAGGAAAGCATATTCACATGTGTGAAAAGTAAAGATAATAAATACCTACGTACTCTACGCGGCGTTAAGTAAACACTCATTTTATTAAATGCACAAAGCGTTGACGACATTTTTTTAGGTATAGGTACATTACATAGTTAGTAATGAGATTGATACGATACCTACTCGGTAGGTACAATATCCTCATTTTACTCTATTAAAATTATAATTTACTTTATTTAAATTATAAAACACGCGAGCAAAAATCTAACGACATTTTTTTTTAATAAATGAGGAAACAACAAGTCTGCGAATAAACAATTTTAATATTATATTAGTAACTTGAGGTAAGAAGAAACATCATGAGAAACACCTCAATAATCTCAACTAAGTTCGGGGTGACAAATTAATATGCATCAAACGGGTGGTTGACCATTGGGGATTTGTGAGAGGAAACCGATGGTTTTAATTTGGTTACCCAAAATCGGGTAATAAACACAAAAAAATTAACCATAAAAATTGAAATGGATTCGACGATTCACATATGTAGGACATGTCCGGCTTAACTGAAAATAATACAAAACAAAGTCTCGTTCAAATACAGTAATAGATACACCTAATCGTGTAGCAAAAATAATACATAAAAATTAAGCAAACCTAATCTTATATATTCGCTATAAATATAATATCTTATTATAAATACAACCTGGAACCGTTTTAGAAAATTAAAATTACAGGGTCTATCACGATAAACAATAATAACAGATACACAAATACTTCAGAAAAGACCAAATTTAGTTTTTTTTAATTTATTTAGAAAATTATAAAAAATACATTTTCTTATTACAATTTATGTGAACATATTTCTATTTTATAATCTTAATTATTTATAACTATAATATTTACTTATATCAATTTTTTGTGTAACACAGGAAAAAAGGAAATAATCATGATTAAATATATTATATATAGTGCCCAAAACACACTTTTTAAAACAATTACTTAATAAAATAAAATGACGAATTAACTATCATTGTTCAAGGTAATATAAAATATAAAAAATATTTGGCATTCAAGTCCGTTTATATAACAACTTTAGTCATGTCAGCTACAGGAGTAACACCAAATTTTACAGAATCTAGATATACCGGTAATTTTATAAATCAAAATTAAAAAATCTATTTAAATTAATAGGTACTTAAGAAATGCCTTAAAATTTGGACCCTGATGTTTTTGGCACAAAGCTGGCATTTAGAACCCGTGTTTGGAGCCTAATCCTTTAATATCCTTTTATCAGAGCATTTTTTCGTGATCATAACAGATCACTCGGAGATTCATCTAGTTGTAGAATGCTGAGAATCGTAGGTGGCAATCCTGCGTTCGCATAAAAAGACAATCTTAGAAAATATCTAATAATATTTTTTTGATTTTGTTGCTGGATAAAATATATCTTCGTGTCACAAAATAATATCAAAACTATCAATTGATGTTGATTTAAATTTAATTAACTTTTCAGATTATTTATCATTATTTGAAGCTCATAAAAAGTCGAAGGCAGATTCTTTCCAAAATATCGGATTACCGCTGTTACTCAATCTATGAAGAAATTGTATGTATTTTGCTCTATGTGTAAAAAAAGAAGTAGGTACGCATGAAATATTTTATATATTTTTTATCACGGTGATGAATGGCTGAAATAATAATACAATTTGTAGTTGTTTAACGTATTTAATAACATTAATATTGTTTACGATAATTGTTATAAAACCATAAAAATATGTTGTTGATTAACCAATTACCCTGATTATCGCTACACGTAAAAATGCTACCATTAAAGGTTATAATGCACGGAAGGCTGCGCGTGGCGAACAAACCATTGCCCGATCGCACTCGTTACAATGCTTACCTCGTATACACATTATACACCCCAAAATAAAATGCCTCACCATCGACATCACATAATATGTAATCTATGTTAACACAACGTAGAATTTAACATACACTCAAATTATACACATCAGTTATTTTAAACCATAAATCATATAAAAAAACAGGTATATGCGAGGGTATTTACATAATCGTATTATTCATAATTACTCGATCGACGGACACATTATAGGTACATCCAACTATATAAGTTTGTATGAAAACTGAATGTTTGCAGTTTCAATAAGAGTAAACTTCCTTATAACATTCAATATAAATTTCTCGCTAGAAGTAATACCTATCAGACTTGGGAAATGTGGAAAATACTCATGTTCAACTGCATTGTAACAAAACGTAGGTATAAAAGTCAATCAGAATGAGAAAGTTCATGAAAAATAATTCATTCATTCACACGATCACGGTATTTCTTACAAGTGGGGTAGCTAGGGGACAAGATGAAAGTAGGTATCACGCGACAAAACCAGAATAGACGTTCAGAGTTGTTATCATGCCTCATTGCTGAATAATATAGATGAAAAAGTCTTAAACGTAACAGTTGACGAGCATCTACCTTTTACAAGACACTCTAAAACTTAAAGAAAGCAGTGACAAACATACCTATTCTATACCGGATACTCTACGTGATATACTTCTACATCCAATAAATTAATTTTTCTTGTTCTTCTTCTGCTTCAGTTAGGACTATGTCCTGTAATTCTCGGAACCTGCTCCTGGGAGGTGGATGCCCAGCTATCCCTTCATCGTTTAGGAATTACAATTAATTTATCTATATATAAATATTCCTTGGAATAGATATATTATATTAAAGTGTTCAACAGTTTTGATAATATTACCTCCATTGACAACTTCTAAATGGGAACGGCAGTTAACGCGGATTAATTAAAACGTAACGACATTAAATTGAAATATGAGCAATATGTTGAATAAAATGCGGTGGAAACATATATTGTGGAATATAACAGAGCGATGCTGAACGTGTGTGTTTCATTAGAGAGCAACAGGCAACAAACTACAAAAAATCAACAACTACAAAGCACCGTTTACATGATACGTTTGAATAAAATAGTAAACAATGTAGGTAAGGTACTATTATTCACTTATGAAAAAAAAACAGGAAAAGAAAATTTTGTATATTGCAAAGCGCAGCGTGGTATCGATTACTTAATACGAAAACGCCTCGGATAAATATTATAATCATATGCTTTTCACAATTATGGATTAGTTGGAAGATATCGCTTTTGCGATAAACTCGCCCATTGTACAATATCATTTATTATTTTACAACTTTGTAAATTTTAATGCGGCGGCAGAATTACCATCCAGTCTCCATATGATCAGTCATGGTTTACAAAAACTTAACAGTCTAATGCCGGGAAAAATTAACCTATCCAGATATACAGGATATCAAAGGATTAGGCTCAAAACGCGAGTTTAAAATACCAGCATTGTGCCTGAAATATCTGTGTTCAGAAACTTTCTAACAATATTACAAGTGTTTATTATAATAGATTTTTGAATTGTTATGTACAAATTAACCGGTAAATCTAATTTTTGTAAATTTATTAAAGATTTCAGAGTTACCCCTGTAGCTGCAATGACTGGTATTATATAAACGGACCTAAAATGCCAAATATTTTTTATTTCTCCTGCTAGTTCTATTGTGCAATAAAGTTAATTATTATTCTTACTTTACATCGCTAACTCAAGTTATACCATCATTCATACTTTATGGTACACATACATATTATGCATAGAGTAAAATCGATTCAGCCGATTAAGTAGGTACTCCTTTAGATTATAAAAATATACATACGTAATTGCTTACATGTAAAACCGGGTTAATGATTTATAAAAATGAGAATTGATGTTAGTTATTATAGTTTTGTACGGTTTAAAAAAAACGTTGCATTACCCGTTGAAAACACTAACCCGAGTACGCATTGTAAATAATTATGTAAGTGAACGATTACCTCTGCAGAGGTTAAGTAATATCATAAATCGAGCGGTAATCATATATAATGTATTTCACATTAATTGAAAGGTGCGCCTCTGTTACGTGCTATCAGTTTTAATGAAATGAGGCACTTCAATGAATTAGCAAGCTTTGTACTGTTACGAAGATAAAATACTTTAATTAAGAAGATAATGGTAGAGAACTAATATACCTACTATTGCATTATATTATAAAATAGTCGTATATTATTTATAAAATAAAGATTTTTTTAATAAGGCCATCATAATGTAAAGAAAGTAAGTATGATATAAATACAGATATTAATTTATTCATCATCATCATCATTACAAAACATTTGAAAATACATATGGACAGAAATATTACACACAATCACAAAGCAAAGACAAAGCATCATCCTACCTAACCCGCACTCATGATTTAACCCTTTGCTATACAATACCAAGCCCACAAGTTTGTCATTTATTACAAAAGTTATACAAAAAATGAAAAACAACAAAACACCAATCCAACATGCATAAAAGGCAGCCAAAATAGACAATGTGACTGCGCGTGCGCGCCGGAACAAGCAAGTTAATCAGGACTATGCAGTCATAACCCGCAGCAACCTCACTAGGCGAGTGCCTGTATCGAGGCAAGCCGCTACAAAACATCAAGAAAGTACCGTAACAACCAATCCACCTTGAAATCGCACAAAAAAATACACAACATGTAGAAATAGCCTCTTCTTTGCTTCCTCTCTACCCGTGTCAAGCAACCACTCCTTTAGCCCCCGGCTGAAGCATCTCCACCCACCAAACAACCTTATGTGCTCGGGAACAGAGTTGTGATGTGTTCAAATATTTGTGAAACTATTTTAGGAAACAAAAAAGTGAGAAGTTGTTTTATTTTCCTAAAAAGCTATCATCAATTCCATTTCAGCAATGTACACATAAAAATAATGAGAAATAATACCAATTATTTAATTCATTAACACAATCATATGAATAATCAACACAAGTAAAACATAGGATTGATGATGATGATGATTTTGGATGATTTTATTTTATTTATCGACCGTGCCTCACAGAGCTTTGGCCCCTTGACTCGACCACTAGAAGACCTCTGCGCTCTTCGGAACTGGCCGTGAATAGACAAACTGAGCCCAATAGAGCCGGTAAGTCTAACTTCTATGAGAGGGCCTTTGGTGTTGTTGGACCGGTTATGTAGAATCGCCTACCGGTGCTACTGAGAGATAGTCAGACAGTCACTAGCTTCAGAAGCAAATTAAAAACTGAACTCTTTACTTGAGACGGTTAAACGGCGTAAAAAAAATCATCCAAAATCATCATCATAAGAATATAAGTGCATTCAATTCTATTGATAAATATTTCAGCAATATAATACACACACACAAATAAAGTTTTGTCGATAACAGAAATCGTAATGAAAGAACTCGGAAGTAGAGAAGCTATTAAAACATAATGAAGTGTAGTGGAACATATTTTTTTAACAAAATGTATAAAACCGATATTTTCTATGCGTGACGAATCACATTGCATGTTGTTACGACTTTTCGGTGATAAACTAATATTCTCAAATAATAAAACCGTAGAATTATGTGAGGTTACGCTGAAACAACACACACACAGGCACACAATACAACTTGCAATAGACGGAAATAGCGTAGGTAACCTACATTCTAAATAAACAGTTTAGCGCTACATTCAGATGCGCCAGAGCATTTTAACAAATAGACGAAAGACACTTTTTAAATATATAATTATATATCTGGATAGATACCTACTCATAAAATGTGTATAAAAGACAACACTAACCTTGAATGTTGTATTTTATAAAATAAATAACATTTATTAAAAATTAAAACAAGTTAATATAATTCTCGTCAGCATGATAATTTTGTACATGGTTCTGACTTTCAATACAAAGTCATAGATAAAACTTGTTGACGGTTGTTTCAGCGAAAGGACCTCTCATCGAAATTATATAGGGTAGTAATCGCTTTCATCCGTCATTGTTAGTGATCACTATTGATGAAACGCTTTTTCACAACTTTTCATTTTGGAGGATCATCCAAAGTGATGAAATGTGAACGCCCCTTTAGTATACCTACATGTACTTTGTTGTCACCTTCTGCGTGCTGCTCATATTCAGCTAGCGGGAAACAATCAACATTGTAAAGAAAATAAATTACATCGCTGTGTAGAATAAAAAATCAATATAATATACCAACACCTACAACCGTACACCTATAATTTTCTACGAGTTAGGTACTTACTACATAAGCCGAAGAGGAATATGAATATATTCCTAGGAAAACATCGTAATTATTGCTATGTTAATTGTGAATTGAAAATACTAAAGCGGTTTCAGATTAAGAGGTTGTTGTACGACTTATGATAATTTATATTTAATAGAACTATTGTAAAATACGAAATAATCGTAAGAAAAATGAAAAGGGTTTGTTTCTGAAATGTTTGAATCATTTTGGAATGTCAACCGAATTCACTTGTAATGAAACTTATCTGTTTCAATTCGTTGAAGAACGAGAGAAAACAAAGACCGAATAAAATATCGATTGTAAGAAATATGTATATCAACTATACATTTCAGCTTAAATAATAGATAGAAATTATTACATATTTATACAGCAGTGTGAAACAATTCGTTATAAATTTATAAATTGTTTTAGAAACTTTAATTTTTTTTAATAAATATTTCTTAAATATAAACTTATACAAATTTCACGGAAAGCTAAAAGCTTGTGTCGTGAAAGGGAAGTTTGCTGACACTTGGGATCAAACTTCGCACCTCATGTGCATGAGGCTGAAACTTTTCCTTCAGGCTACCGACGAACGCAATCAAATTGGAAATAATATCAAAAGTGTAATAAATTTTATCTAGCTTAACATTCTAAATTTAAGTACTGTCGTAGGTTAAGTTTAAGCACAGAACGCAGGTGGTAAATTGCTGAGGGAAAAGACTAAAGCCAGTTGACTTTTTATAGAGGTAATGTCATATTGGATCGTATTTGAGAGTGTGAATGTTAAGTAAGTAGGTACAATGATATCTCAACATGTATCTACCTACGCAAAGATTTATCTCATAGCAACCCTTCATCTGAATATTTAGTAATATAATTATCATATTTAGGTGCCTACCTACACAGTGAGGAGATATCTAATATTAGAAGGGCAACCTTTGAAACAAATTGTCTATTATTTTATAATAAACTTTGGTCCAAAAAACGGTTTATGGTTCTGAAACGTGATTTGAAAAACAATTTAATTATAGATAATTCTCGCACTACAGAGGAGAGGTGAAGTATTCAGAAAGTCAAATATTAATAATAGAATTTACGAGTGAAGGGCAAATAAATGACAATTTTGATGAAACCTGAATTTGAAGGATATAATAATTTACAGAAGTGAGATTTCAAAATATCATTAATCTGAGGAGGGCTCCAGGGAAAATGAGGTTGTTTCGTAACTTTTAATAAAAAACTTCGTATAGCTGAGTAAAAGTCAGACATTATTCTAAAATAAGAGAAGGCGCAAGTCAAAATAACAGTAGGTACTCGTACATGCACAACACACCAAACGTTGTTCCAATAGAGACATGTAGTTTGCATATCCTAAACAAAACTTCAAATACAAATAAAATTGTCGCATATTTGAGATAGAATAAACACAGATATGTATAAAACCAAATCACTTTGTATATTTAAATTAAAATGATTTTAAAACACTGTATAATTTCCAAATTAAATTTATTCACCTCAAACGTTTTCGTCAAGTAGAAGCCTTGGCGAAAACGTTTGAGGTGAATAAATTTAATCTGGAAACTATACAGTGTTTTAAAATCATTTTAATTATAATGAATTTCCAAAGTGTTAACACAAAAACATTTGATTTATCTCTTTGTATTTATTTATGAAGTACAGATATGTATAAAACCAAATCAGTTCGTCGGTAGCCTGGAGGTAGAGTCTCGGCCTCGTGAACAAGGGGTCCGTGGTTCGATACCAGGTGCCGGCAAACTCCCCTTTCACGACACAAGATTTTAGTAGCTTACTGTGAAAGGTGTATGAGGTTGTATTTGGGTTTATAACAAAAACCCACATATATCTTTTTTTAAAAAAAAAAAAAAATTAGGTGAACGTTAAAGTATTGTTTCAATTGAATTAAGATAAACATCGAAATAAGATGCATACGTTAATGGTAACTGGTGTGAAAATAATCTGCAGATAATGATGTCATGTGTGTATGACATTTGTGTAAATAATGGACCGAGGATAAATGCCAGGGATGAATGTCAGGTAAAGATTGACAATAAAGGAATAGAACAAGTGGACGGATTAATATATATAGAGAAGGTATTTTCGCAGAGCATATTATATATAAATATAGTTTTTGGGTACTGTATTGTTTTTTGTTTTTTTTTTTTAAATATATATCTGGGTTTGTTTGCTATAAACCTAAATACAACCTTATACACCTTTCACAGTAAGCTATTAAAAGCTCGTGTCGTGAAAGGGGAATTTGAAAGAATAATAGGTATTTATATCACAGATGATAATAATCTTTATTGCACAAAAATAGTATACCATAGAATAAAAAAACAAATGGCAACATTACTACCGAATCCATAATTTTGAGTAATGGGCGAGTTTAACGCGGCAGCGAGTCATAATAGATTGATGCATTAGTTAATCATAGTGCCAACATTGATGTATGCGATCGAGACTTGGACATGGCTGTGAAGAAGAATGAAAGCGGTATAAATGCAGTAGAAATGAGGCCGTGGTAAAGAATGCGTGGTAAGAGTCTGAAAAGCACGTGGAAAGAATGAATGGGGACAGACTGACAAAGAAAATATATATGGCTAAGAAGAAAAGTACACGGAAACGTGGCCGTTTGAGAGTCAATGGCTAGAAAATATCAACCAGATCCTCCGGCTTACACATATGTTGAGTAGGTTGAATAGGAGAACGTGAATAAGAAATTGTATGACAGTGATGGTAGTGAAAAAAGTATGCAATTATAGGAGTTAGTGGTGCTCTATGCTATCTGCCTAGCATGAAAGAAAAAAAACGTGACGATTATTATGATGATGACATCCATAGAAGATTTTTTTTTTAAAAAAAAAGAAGATATATCTGGGTTTTTGTTATAAACTCAAATACAACCTTATCAGAGATGTGCAAAATACTTTCAAAAAAGTATTTAAATACAAAATACAAATAGTTTTGAATTTTTGTATTTCAAATACAAAATACTAAATACTTTTTCAAAATGGTATTTAAGTACAAAATACAAAATACGTATTTTCAAAATACTTTTTTAAAATACTTTTTACAAATAGTCGAACAAGGTGTAAGACAGGGGTATTCAATATTTCCAGCACTCTTTAACTGTTTTATACAGCGAGCCATTGATGAATTGATAGAAGAAATGAAGAACTGGACAAGAGTATAGATAAATGGAGAAAGGGTTGACATGATTCGATATAGCATTGCTTGCAGATAATGAAGATGAGTTGAATAAAGCCTTAGGAAGAACTGCCAAAATACAACATAAAAATAAAAAAGACAAAACAAAATGTATGGTTGTTCGAAGAGATGAGGCGACTGCGAAAATTGTCATAAATGGAGTGAGTCAAGCAGGTAAGAGAATTCCTGAACTTGGGCTGCAGAATAAATCAGGATGGATACTCCGAATCTGAAATCGTATCAAAATAACATCATATTATATACAAGACTGCTCCAGACCCATCTTGATCGTCTTCAGATGGTTTTTAATGTTGCCTCCGAATCATTTACAGAGATAATCAGAGATGCTACATCACTTCACTACTAAGAAGTCTGCACTAGCTGAGAGTCTCAGAGAGAGTGGTGTTTAAATTGTGTCTCACTGTCCTCAAAGTAGCACACCACCCACTGAGCTGTACCGCTGACAAAAATTTGAGACGAAGACTGTGGTCAGCTTCTAATGCCATGAACAAACTCGTAGAATTCAATATTGCAAATACCTCTAAATTTGCAGAAAGGAGAACCAGAGTCGCAGCGCCAACTGCCTGGAACAGATTGCCTGCAGAAAAATTTGAAAACACTACCGTTCAGGAGAAATCACAGCGCCGTTGATGAAAATTTCATCATGGATCATTAAACAGCGTCATGTATAATTTGTTCAATCATTATTATGTGTGTATATCTCAAGTATGGAAAACTGTAATGGAAAAGTTGTATTCGTAATTCAACAAATTGATAAAAAAAAACTTGCGTATGCGCATATCAATTAACGGCAGAATTTTGTTTCAAACAAATAAAAAAGTATTTTGTAAAAGTATTTTGTGTAAAATACAAAATACTCAAAAAAAGTATTTCAAATAAAATACAAAATACTTTTTACGAAAAGGTATTTGAAATACAAAATGAAAATACGTATTTTGTACTTGTATTTTAAGTACTTTAATTTCAAATACGTCACATCTCTGAACCTTATACACCTTTCACAGTAAACTACTAAAAGCTTGTGTCGTGAAAGGGGAATTTGCTGGCACCTGATATCGAACCACGGACTTCAGAGATGAAATTGCTTTTGATGTGTTAGCATTGGATTTATTTTCTTAAAGTTTATTATTTAGGTTTTATTTAAATTATAGTAGGTATAATGTAATTTGTAAAAGAATAGTTTGTAGAAATAGTTTTCAAATTTGTATGCATTTGATTTGTTTTATATTTAATATGTCCCTACTCTCCTAATACCAGTAAACTTTTTACTGTTTGGAGAGTGAGAAAAAAAAATTGTTACTTATTAGATATATTAAGGTAATGAATTACTTATTGTTATAGTTTGTCTTATGAACTTAAATAAAAAAAAAATAAAAAATTAGTTTTTTATTTGTAATTTTAAGATAGAATTACTTTTGATATAGTAGTTCTATCTAAAAATTACAAACTGGTTTTTAATATGACCATTTGATTTGTCGGTAGCCTGGAGGTAAAGTCTCGGCATCGTGAACAATGGGTCCGTGGTTCGATACCAGGTGCCGGCAGACTACCCTTTCACGACACAAGCTTTTAGTAGTTTACTATGAAAGGTGTATTAGGTTGTATTTGGGTTTAAAACAAAACCCAGATACTTATATCTTTTTTTTTTAAATAAATCTTTGTATATGAGTATTTCAATGATTATTATAAACATGAATATTTCACAAAGTTAAAATCAATATACGAGTTACTTAGCACTTCTTTCTTAGGGACTTACTTGTAAAGAAAGACATGGATTAACGAGTAAAGTGCGTTGTTATAAAATTTCTCTCGATGATGTACTGCTGCTTGACGGGTAATATGATAGAAACATAAATAAACTTGAGCCACTAAAATAATTTTTATTCTGTCTAATATGAAAAAAAATCATTTAAATGAAATCATTATGATGTGTTTTTGACAGTAATAGAAAAACATCTTAATGAACGTCTGAATTTTCCAACGCGTGGTAAATTATACAACCCTTTTCGCTACCTGCTTAGGGTAGAGTAATGAGTGGGAGAATGCTGAATCAGTGAAGGGTCGGTAATGGGATGATCAATCATGGTCAGTAATGGTGTCGGAATTCCGACATTAGCTAGAATCGGACAATAACGTGTTGCGAATACAACATGCGTCATATCGGTGACAAATGGCTCGAGCTTTTACAAAATACTAAAACTCAGACGTGAAAATATACCTACTAGCGATAAAATTATACCTCATGGCGTGTGTATAGCAACCACATAGGGAATACTGTCTATTTTGTACATCATTTAAATCTAAGAATTGATATGATTACATTATGCAAATAGTTTAAATGTTATAAAATGAAAGCTAAGGTTCAATTTAATAAGAAAAATTGCTTGATATAAAAAAATAATTACCATATAAAATTTAACTAAAATAAATTACGTTCTCAAAAATTATTGTTACGAATATCAGTTTCTTAAGTCGACTAATTAAAACAGTTTTGTTTAAGTTATTTTCATACCTATATAAGTAATTTTAAATGAAGAATATGATGGAGATATAGTAATATTATGAATAGTAATGTGTGGGGTGCCTCAGGAAATAACACATTGATGCCTGTGAAGGGGCACAGCATTGCTCATGTCTGTAGATATTATGTTTATTTTACAGATGCATACGTTAGCCTATTGGCGTATGTTTGTGATGAATGAATGAAAATATAATTATTGTAGGATAAACGATGACTACGTGTAAAATGTAAGTAAGTGGAAGTAAGGTTAACAACAATACACCTACCTATAAGTATTTATGCAAATACATATATGTGTGCATGAATCACAGGTAAAGTTAACCTTTTGCCAAGGTACAGATATGGGAGCTACATACACATTAAGTTGTGTGTGACGTGATGTGCCGTTATTAGATACTGATTAAACGTAACTATGGCAATTACAGGTGGCTGGTTCGATATAATAAAATATTGATAAGGTTTTCCAAAAGATACCTATCTACTTGTTATAATACTCATATGTTAAATGAGGATTATCTAATTTTAGTAACTTAGGTGCTATCTCATAAAATCTTGTCACTAAATTTACAAAAAAGCACTAATATATTAAACTCGAACTTGTTTCATTGTGAAATGAAAATCTGAAACTCTATGTTTCAGAATATTTGAATTAATAAATATCTAACAGTTTTGAATAACATGTAACATAGAAAATACAAGAATCAAGGGAAATGGTACGAGGTAGCTGTTGTTGTTGGCTTTCATGGTTTTCATTTAAAGACGAAGGATAGAAACCAACCAGTTGCGGTAAACTCGTAAAACATCATTATCTAATAACATACTTGGCTTGGTATGATGCTGAATTAATAAATAATAATTCAATTTTTATAAGAGTGTCCAATCGATATAATTAACAACTTAACAAAATTAATGAATGTTCGGTAGTCAGAAAGTCACAATAGTATTTGAAAATAGCACATAGCAATATTATTCATAAGATCGTTAATATTTACACCACAAACGAAATGAGATCATTAAATAAACTTCTTACAAAATAATCTTTTATAATGCACTAAATAGCTTTGAACAAAGCTCTTTGATGGCTTTATGAAGAAACAAACATATAATTGTAGAACAGACGAACATTTTATAGTTGATATGATAGTGCCCAGTATACATATTTTATATTCATCATGTACCTATAGTAAATTTCAGAGTATTTAACTCTCGATCTAATTCACGCTGATAGAACTAATTGAGATATTTCGTATGCTTTTTAATTTGACCATTTACTGACTGGAGACTGGCCAAGAATTCCTTGATTTATATGAATGCGATAAGATCTATGTAGTCGGAATAAAAACTCAGCGAGTCACTGTGGGAATCAAATAGGGAATACGAATAAGAATGAATATAACATGTAAAGCTCTCCGGCATTTAGTGGAAGTGTAATTTATGGCTGAATGAATGTCTCGGAGAATGGAAAACAGCAAACAATTAAATAAATAATATGAGTACACCAATAAAATGCGGAACAGAAAATAAGAGTAGGTAATATTATAGACTTTTGCATCTTCTGAATAATCAAATTTAATTCCCTTTCTTCAAATTGAAAGCTAAGTATCGAACACACGATTTATTCTATAAGAATAGAAATTCCTTATCTACACGCAATCTGTAAAAAGAGTTTCAAATAAAATTATTAGACAACTGAAACCGATGAAATTCATATCATATGCCCATACTAGATAAAATAAATCTATCATTGTTTCACGTAATTTCAATACAACAAAATATGTAATGATTTTCAGTTATATATTTTCATATTCTCTGAAGAAAAAATAAATTAAATATAATATCGATTACGGTCGTGCACAATCTCAAAAATTTTGTCGCAACTTTATTAACACTCTTCGTGTTGATAGTGATTTACGATTCGAGATTAGAGAGTGATACAAAATTATGATTTGCCGACTCATGATTATCTATCTCCTTGCATCAGATGATTGCACGCACCTATTATGAAATCCACCTGATACCTAATCGTGTCAGTGTTTATACGTGCTCGCGTTAACATAAAACTTCTGACTATGTACGGCTCGTCATATCCGTGCTACTCTGTATCCCGACTTCTGTAAGTATACTTATGTCAAAAGAAATTCAATAAATAAAGAAATAAAAAAGTGTAAAAAAAAATCTTGATAGAAGTTCAAGTTCTTTAACGACCCAGATTTTTATGTAACAGAAAAGAGGACATTACATATATTGCATCTTGGTAATTTATAAATAAGGTAAACTGAAAAAAGATATCGCTAATACAAAAGATGTTGAACTTGTTCATTGGATATACAAGAAATGCATGTCCCAATAACCGTAAATAATTACTACTACTATACTAATATACCATCACGGCATATCCCACAAGTGGGGTAGCCAGCAGACCAGCTGCATATAAAACATGCAAGCTGTCTTCTCCGTGCCAATATAAAATTAAGACATTCAGGATGGGTGGCAAACCTCATCGCCGAATTTGTGATGTAAAATGTCTTATTTTTTCGAACACCTGCCTTTTACAGGACACTCGAAAACTTATGGAGAAGAGTGGGAGACCAATTCTTTACCGGGTGCTCCACGGGATAAATAATTAAAGGAATATTTCTAAAATCGCCTCACAAATATTTCATTTCACTTATTTGATACTACTTATGTAAGTCGAAAAATAGAAAAAAGAAATATATAAAATAACATTCATCCAGTTTCTTATACATGTACGCCGATTCTTCTAAATTAACACGCGATCGCCCTTTAGAATTTGATCCACATGGTCAAGCCACGTAGTTCTTGGACGTCCGCGCTTTCTCACACCCTCTCTTTCATATAAATAGAGGAAGCGAAAGAAGTATGTAAGGATAGATCGACATGGCGTTCCGTTCTCTCTGCCTACCCCACCTGGGACACGGCGTGAGGGTATAGTATAGTATAGTAAAATAACATATTAAAATAACAAAACCGTAGAGTCGTTTAAACGTCAATTGATATTTAGAATATTGAAGGATATGTGTTTATTTTATTATTATTTTATTTATTACATAAGCAAAACATACAGCCATTTGGTACATATTAATATTATTACAAATTTATACACTAAAACAACATTTGACCAGTGAAGTGTGCGGATATAACAAATAAATCAGTACGTTTACAAATCGATAAAAACAAAAAAAAAATGAAATGAGTTAATCATATTCACTTTTCATAACATTCTAAAACAGAAAAAGAACACGAAATCTTTTACAAGAAATTAATTTTTGAATTGTAGTAATATCATTATATTTAACTAACATAACTGCAATATAATGAACTATAAAAATCTATATTTTAATTTGTATCAGAGATGAAACGAATTATAAAATATTTTGAGGTAGATACTTTGCACAAAAAAAAATCAAGGATTAAAAGATGAAAAGGACAGGCGAATATTAAAATGATATTTATCATATTAAGTATGTATATTGATATGATTTCTAGGAAATAAATATCCAAAAAGGTTAAGCTACTTACCTAAATATTGAGACAGACTAAGTTATTGAGAATTAGCTAGCATTGCAGGCTCCCTACAATAACCATATAATAATATGATATCATTTAAATTCTCTTTGGATAAATTCAGAATGTTAATGATACTGAATAGAAAAAACGACTATTAGAATAATTTGCTGTAAAAACAAAGTGGTTATAACGAGGGACACATAGTTTGTATACGGGTATAAAGATAATAAGATAGAATAAAACTGAGACTGAGGGATCACAAAACAAAAAAGCTCGCGTGACGGGTTGTGTCCTGTCGGCAGTTTTTGTGATTCGGAGTTACAAGACAGGGGCGAGGAATTAAATACCTTTTGACTTACTTACTTAATAATTTTGGATACCTTAACGAGCCCATTAAGGTATTTAGAAGTAGGAAGAATAAAGCCTAGCAAGTAATCATATATTGATGTTTGTATTAATTGAAAGGTATAAATAAAAAAGAATATTAATTATTGTAAACAAAACACCTTTATACTTACTTCCACAGTATGTATGTATGTTGGATGATTTATGCGGCGCCGTTTAAAGGAGCATCCATCTCATGGGCGCGAAAAACTATGTTGGAAGAAGAATGTCTCCAATTTGTGACATATCAACAGCGACATTATCGATCGAGTGCCAGTTTTCAGGAGCTTTTGCTCTAATTATCAGGGTAACGTAAACATTACATTCTAATTCATAGACTGAAAAAATACATTCTAATACATTTAATTACGGAGAAAAGAACTATTAGTAGGGGAAATGTTAATCACTGGTAATCAACAATGGATTACCAGTGATTGACAAATTCATATAAAATAGCAATATGGATAGATTTTAAAGAAAACATCTTCATCATTTGCTTCTTTGCAATATCGGAAAAACAAGGAAAAAGCCCATATAACAGATGAGTTACAATTTACTAAGAGATAGCCATCCACTAAAATTTAACATTGGTCAATCTACACTGTTATAAATATTGACATTAATTCAGAATACATTCCCTTTGTATAACTTGAGTTCTTATAATTTCATAAAAACCCGCTCATATATTAAGTAGATGTATATAAAGTAGATATTGAGTAGATGTAAATAAAAATAATAAAAAAATAATGGGCCAAACAAATGGATATTTTAACGACGAATAATGTATGGAACAGAAATATTCGAAAATAATATCCAACATACCTATATATCTGCAAAGAAAAAACACATTATACTGTTAAAAAGAAAATGTATGTACAAATGTCACTGGCAGATCCATATAGTAAAGGAGTACGATTAAGTTTGATCAGAGGTTGAAAATGAGTGAGAATATAACACCTACATTCTTTTAGATTATAGGGTCAATAAAAACATGTTTTTTTTTCAAATGCAAGTAAGTAATATATTAGGTAGATACTTTGTACTTATGGTCAGAGAAAATATCAATTTTATAGTATATTTAATATATTTTATAAAAGAACCCACTTTTGCTGGTTATGAATTAATATGAGTTTCTACAATAAATGGAATTTGTATTATTGTTGTAAGAAGCTTGTGAAGAGATCATGTGGGGAGGGCGAGCTCAGAACGAGTGGTTAGAATAGCAGCAGATGAACGCATGCCAGGATACAGACCCCAGGAAGACCACCTAAATGATGCAGGGATAGCTGAGCATCCACCTCCCAGGAACAGACTCCGAGGATCACAGGACATAGTCCTAACTGAAGTAAAAGAAGAAGTTGTATGAAGTTGGTAAAGAAATCAAAATATGTTTCGATAATGTTTTAATCGGTTGGATACATATGATGTGTTACGCCCGTGTTGAATAATCCTGTGTAGGATTTGGTTCGGATATGAAGAAGGACGACAATGTTTTGAATTCCATTGTCTCGGAGTGCGGTTATACTACGTATTATTCATCATTCTCAGGTATTCATATAATAATCCACAGATGAAAATAGGTGGATGGTCCTGAACAACCGTCATTTGGACTGAATGACCCATATTTTACATATCGCCTAGCTACGGCATAGTTACTACTACTACTACTATACTACTATACCATCACGGCATATCCCACAAGTGGGGTAGCCAGCAGATCAGCTGCATGTAAGAAACATGCAAACTGTCCTCTTCGTGCCAATATAAAATCAAGACATTCAGGATGGGTGGCAAACCTCATCGCTGAATTTAAGATGTAAAATGTCTTATTTTTTTCGAACACCTGGCTTTTACAGGGCACTCGAAAACTTACGCAGAAGAGTGGGAGACCAATTCTTTACCGGGTGCTCCACGGCATAGTTAAAATATAAATTTTACTGGAGTACGTATATATATATATATATATACCAACGTACATTATGATTTTTATACAAGCATTGGTTATAAATAAAATACATAAAGGTAAGTGAATTGTTTATCGATGTTATTTTTACAATTAACCATTGTACGAGGTCATATATGAAAATTTAACACACGAAACTACTATACAAGGCTGAGTTAAGACAACGTCACCTCATTTGATAGTGCCCCGGACGAGACTTGAACCCGCAACCCATCTTGTCGTGAGATATGCTTTGTCTAATGCAGCTACCGGGCGACTTACCAGAGGCACAAATTACAGTAAAATATTATCAAATTTTTAACCTTAAGAAATAATGATGGTGTGAGTTCCATAAATAAAATCAGGTACAGTAATTTTCTGGCCAATACAAACATAAATCCAACTAAATGTGATAATGACTATAAAAAGTTAGAAAAGAAAATATAACAATACCGCGTGCTAAACCTATCAGCAGAGATATACTACCATTCGTTAAGAATCTATACAAGGAGAATAATAATAAGAACCCAATGTACTTAGGTAATGTACGATAAGGAGATAATTTATTGGGGAAAATAAATGGTTTCGATATTGGTATACGCGCTATAATAATACGCTCATTGGTAAATACAAACATCAAGATATATGTATCATGGGTACTATGACGAAAATATATCGGAAATATAGGAGTATAAATAATAAGAGTTGTAGGAAAAATATAAATAAATATAATTAGGAATACCGAGGCAAAATCAACAGATTGTATACGAGTTATGGATATTCAACCAACACAAATTAAAGTGATATGAAAGTGAACTTTTGTTCCCAGTATGAAACAGAGATTGATTTTTACAATCTTTAATGTCAAAACTAAACTAAATAAAGCTGAAGAGAAATCTTTGTGAAATTGAAATTATTTTTTTTAATAATTTCATGGATACATTGAAATTGTTTTAAAAAATTGTTTAAATTTTAAAAATATTTCTATGAAATGTTGTAAATTATGAATAGAATACAATTATTTCAAAATAATCATAAAGATATTTTCTAACATCGACTTATCAAAAGTGCTCGTCAAATAAAAATGTGACCTTTTGAAGGGGAAAACAAATCACCTGTCTATTTCAAGAATGTATATCAAATATAAACACAGTTTGTAGCGGTGACACGTTTTATAAACAATACCGATTGCTACTATTAGTTTCGAAAACTTTATAAACACAGGGTAAAGGAGTAGACGGGTGGTTGGTTGTACTCGTAGGTGGTAGGTAGTCACCTACCAACATACCAATACACATTCAAACCTGAAGTGTGATTGTCTAGAGGGGAGGCTCCGTGCTCCAGTCACGGACGTGTCATAAATAGTATTGTCGCGTGACAAATACCAGTATTATTATTAATATTGACAATGATTCAAATGTAATAAATACCTACTAGCTGTAAGGGCTACTACTACTACTACTACTATAACATCACGGCATATCCCACAAGTGGGGTAGCCAGCAGACCAGCTGCATATAAAACATGCAAGCTGTCTTCTTCGTGCCAATATAAAATCAAGACATTCAGGATGGGTGGCAAACCTCATCGCCGAATTTAAGATGTAAAATGTCTTATTTTTTCGAACACCTGCCTTTTACAGGACACTCGAAAATTCATGGAGAAGAGTGGGAGGCAATTCTTTACCGGGTGCTCCTCTAGTTGACCTATAATAAAGTCAACAGTGAAATAAATTATATCTTGTTTTATTAATTTTGTGGGATATGCCGTGATGGTATAGTAGTAGTAGTAGTTGTTTTATTAATAAGGCACTACATGGAAATGTATGTGATACTAATGTACTCGCCTTTCGCATAAGTTTTTGATTTGTCTTAGAGTGAAATTTATATTTAAATATGGTAATCAATTGTTCAAGGGTTTGTACGTTTTTTTTTTTTTTAAAAATCAACATAAATCTTTACTTAACGTTGATAATACGTTGATAACGTTAATAATGTCAAGCTATCTTGACGAAAGTGCTCGAGTTATTTTTTTATTTTCTACTGTACCTACATAGGTTATAACCAGAGATGTGACGTATTTCAAATAAAAGTATTTAAAATACAAATACAAAATACGTATTTGTATTTTGTATTTCAAATACCTTTTTGTAAAAAGTATTTTGTATTTTATTTGAAATAGTTTTTTTGAGTATTTTGTATTTTACACAAAATACTTTTACAAAATACCTTTTTATTGTTTGAAACAAAATTCTGCCATTAATTGATATGCGCGTACGCAAGCTTTTTTTGCCAATTTGTTGAATTACAAATACAACGTTTCCATTAGAGTACTCCATGTTTGAGATATACACACATAATAATGATGATTGAACAAATTATACATGACGCCGTTTAATGTTTCATGGCCATCTCAAGGGCGCTGTGATTTCTAGCATTTTCAATTTTGTCTG
The DNA here is from genome assembly GCA_947579605.1 of Athripsodes cinereus. Lineage (NCBI taxonomy): Eukaryota > Metazoa > Arthropoda > Insecta > Trichoptera > Leptoceridae > Athripsodes > Athripsodes cinereus. The sequence goes on from OX388305.1 coordinate 8,854,090, forward strand.
GAGGCAATCTGTTCAATGCAGATGACGCCGCGACTCTGTTTCTTCTTTCTGCAAATTTAGAGGTATTTGCCCTTTTGAGTTCAACGAGTTTAAGAAGCTGATCACAGCCTTCGCCACACATTTTCGTCAGCGGAACAGCTCAGTGGGTGGTGTGCTGCCTTGTGGACAGTGAGACACAGTTTAAACACCACTATCTCTAGGACTCACAGTTGTCCATACGATTTCTGATTTGGATTATCCATTCTGATTTATTTTGCAGCCCAAGTCAGGAATTCTCTTACCTGCTTGATGATACTCAATCCATTTATGACAATTTTCGGCTTATCTCTTCTAACAACGGTACATTTTGTCATGACTTAATTAATTTTTCTTTTCTATTTTGACAGTTCTTCCTAAGGCTCATCCTCATTGTCTGCAAGCAATGATATATCGAATCATGTAAACCCTTTCTCCATTTATGTATACTCTTGTCCAGTTTTTCATTCATCAATGGTATTCATCAATTGTCTGCAAGCAATGCTATATCTAATTTATTTATTTATTTATTCATTCTTTACTGTACATTGATAAAAAACAATTACATAAAAGGTATACATTCAAATTAAATGCAATCAATATACAAAGGGCGAGTTTATCGCAAAGGCGCGATCTCTTCCAACTAACCCAAAAGTATTAACTTAAAAAGAAAAAAAAACATATGATAAAAATAAAATCAATGATCTAAAGCAGTGTTTCCCAACCGGTGGTTCGCGAACCCCTGGGGGTTCGCAATGTCTACAAAGGGGGTTCGCGAAAATAATAGAGTAATGGCGGGATTTTAAATTGCCCAAGAAAAATAAAAGGAAAAAAAAACAAAAACACAAAAAAAAAAAGCACACCAAATACAATGCAGATTGCACGCTATTGTTTCGAACGTATGCATACTGCCTATATCTTATGCAGCATGTAAAGAAAATTTTATTGTTTTTTTGCCTATCATTAACGACTACATAGGGGGTTCGCAAATTCTGTTGGATATTACTTTTGGTTCGCGACGACAAGAAGTTTGGGAAACACTGATCTAAAGGATTTTGGAAATAAAAGAGAAAAAAAAATACATTCACAAAGTGAACATATATACAAAACATACATACATACACACATATATATAAAAAGGGAGAGACTGCAAAAAAAAAGATACAAACATACATACATAAAGGGAAAGGAAAAGGGGGGAAAAAAGGAGGGGGGGTTAGGAGTGATGGGTTTCAGGTTTCAGAGGCTGTGTTTGTATTTGTGGAAATCATTTTCTCCTTAACGGCTCGCTTGAAAGACGTCAGATTTTGAGTCAGCCTAAATTTTGAAGGGAGATTATTCCAGCAACGAGCACCCTGAAATGCAAAAGATTTTGAGATGAAAGTTGTACCATGAGCCGGGATTGACAGGATGCGCTGGTTATTCGACCTCAGAGGTAAACCGTGACTCGCCAAGTATTCAAAAGCCTCCTTAATATAGTACGGGGTTGATCCTGCGTACAGAGCATTGTGGACAAATGTGAGTAGATGGAGCTCACGTCTTTGTCGTACAGTAAGCCATTTCAGGGTATTACGATATTCATAAATGTGGTCAGTTTTTTTTAGATTAAAAATAAACCTTATGCCAACATTCTGAAGTCGATCAAGTTTGTCAATTAGATCCTGATTCATGTCCACATACACGATATCAGCATAGTCGATAATGGGCAACAGCAAGGATTGGACCAATAAAATTTTTACTTTAGTGGGCAAGAATTTTTGCAGCATCTTAAGGGTGTGGAACTTGTAAATAAACTTTTTCTTTAGAGTGTTAAATTGATGCTGCCAAGAGAGTCTCTGGTCCATGATTATGCCCAAATTCTTTACTGTCGCCGAAGAGGGTATTGCTACTGAATTCATAGTAGTGGGAGGTAAATTCATATTTTTCAACCTGGATATAGAGTGAAGGCTACCAATGAATATTGTCTGGGTTTTTGAGGCATTGAGGAGTAATCCATGAGCACTAGCCCAGTTTGAGATCTGTTGCAAACACTCATTGGTAGAATAAATGGCAGAGGAGATATTGTGAAGTTTAGCATGTGTATAGATTTGCAAATCGTCCGCATATAGATGGTAGCGACAAGGCAACTGTTTCTAATCATGTCAACCCTTTCTCCACTTATGTATACTTTTGTCCAGTTTTTAACTTCTTTTTCATTCATCAATGGTTTAAATATTAAATACTTTTGTCTTACACCTTGTTCGACTATTTGTAAAAAGTATTTTAAAAAGGTATTTTAAAAAAGTATTTTGAAAATACGTATTTTGTATTTTGTATTTAAATACCATTTTGAAAAAGTATTTAGTATTTTGTATTTGAAATACGAAAATTCAAAAGTATTTGTATTTTGTATTTAAATACTTTTTTGGAAGTATTTTGCACATCTCTGGTTATAACATCATAAAATTATCAATTATACAATTCGATGCACAACGAGCGAGTTTATTGTTAGATTTAACTTAATTATGATTTACAATGTTAAAAATAAACTTATTGTTGTTAAATGATTGTTTTCAGTAGCATATCAATATTATCTAGCATGTTTAGCCATAGATACGTGGTGGGCACGGCTCGATCTTATAAATTCATTATTTGTTAGTCTAAACTAAAATCTAAATAATCAAATAAGTACAACATTCTTTCATATGTATGTAGGTTTGCAATATCATTAACGAGTCCGTAAATGCTTTCAAAACATAACACCGTATTGTGCATAAAATCAAGTAACTTAAATCTAATGATAACGAAAATTTCTGTTTGGTCGTTTATTTGGACGTGGTATATAAATGTTAAATAGCTTGTTATAGGAACAGTTTAAATTGTTTAATCCTGGTTCAAATATTTACGTTTAATTTAGAGTTGTAAGATATTCACGCGAGAGATAAAATTCTTTTTTCTACAAGAGAGAGAAGACATAAGGCGGCTGTCTCAAAATAAAAGAAAATTCATTCAAGCTTTCAATAAACCTGTCAAATATTTATTCAATTTAGCGGAAGGCAGAGAAAATCATTTAAAGCAGGTAGCTCTTAAGTGTATAAACAAAGGCAGATATTTCAACTCGATAAAATATTTAAAGTGTCCAATTTAACTACAATATTATTCTAAATGAATATATACACATTGGTATATCGATTTTAATTGTTAACCACGATCAGAACAAAATGAAATATGAAATGTATGTTTAGTTATAAACAACTATTCCATTAATTGGCAATAAAACATCTTTTTACTAGAAATAGTGCAATTAAAAAATGTTAACGATTTTTTTATAATATTGACTCTTTTTTTAATAGTCTCCACCTGGTGGTGAAAGTTTTATAAGGTAAGTAGGTACGATTATCAACATTATGGTCTACAGAAAGTTGGTTTGTAATAAAATATATTAAAGATGAAAATATAAAATCCATTCAATAGTAAGCTTCCTCTTTATAATAAATAAAAATCACAAAACTTATTAAATCATTCGGGCGAAACCAAGTCGCAAATAATGAGTCGGCTTAATATTTCCGCAAGACTTTCAAATCACACTGGATTCAACTATATGCAGGTGTTGGAAGCTCCAAAAATGACAAGGGAAAGGATTTAATTGAATTTAATCTTTTGAATAAACTTCTCTCAAGTCGTTGTTGAAATATGTCGGTTTTCAAAATTGAACGGAGAAACGGGATGAGGAATAATTTTAATTTGAAGAATTTGTTTAACAATCTAAGTAACACAATATAATATTCTATTCTGTAGATAATACGTATGAAATTAATGTTCAACAATAAAATTTATCAACCTATTTTTTTAAAAAAGACACTGGGCTTGAATAAATAAAAAATAATATGAAGACAATAGGCCTTCACTTTGAAATTTACATGCAGTAGGTACGTACGTAAATATATCTCAAACATTAAGAGATTGAGCTAAATATTTGATACGTAAAAATATAACGCTAATTAAAACTCATATTTTAGTAAAAATTAAAGTCAAATCTGAACAAATGGAGATAAAGCTATGAAAGCTGCAAATAAGATTAAATTTCTAAAAGCTGCATCAATCAATATGAAAAGATAAAATTTGATACAATTTACATCGCAGTAATTTCAATAGAAGTCGAAACGCTCAATCAACTTGTTAAAAGGGCTGTGTACAATGTTATTTTGTATCTGCAGTAAAAAAAATCATTTTAAATATTAAATAATATTATATAATATAGAAAGAAAACAGGATAATTACACGAAGACAAAAACACGAAGTGGTCCACTAGTTGAATATACTGTATTAGTAAAATATGAATCTTCTAGATGACAGCTTATAAAATGTAGTGAAATTTAAAAGCAAAACTGCTTAACGCTAATAAGGAATTTCAAGCTTTTCAAATCTCAGGAGGGAAGAGACAAGCCAGTGGTTTTTTTTTATTACAATAAACAAACATCTATAGCTTCAATCAATCTTTTCTCAAAATATTTTATAGCTCAAAATACATAGATTACTACGAAACTTTTCAGGACGCTGGAACAACAACGGTGAAGAGATTTTATGCTTCTTAAATGGAAGATATATTTTTCCGTATACCCTTTTCACGCATTTATTTATTTATTCATTCTTTACTGTACATTGATTACAAACAAATACATAAAAGGTAAACATTCATAATAAATACAATCAATAAACCTACAGAGAGCGAGTTTATCGCAAAGGCGCGATCTCTTCCAACTAACCCAAGTATTAAATATAAAGCACGAATATAGTCGATAATTAATTCGAAGGTTTTATTTTATTGAAATGTCAGTAGATACCTACATAACGTATGTAACATTCAATCAAATGGTAAAACTTTGAACCAAAATTGGTAAGGGTCCACGTCACAACAATGTGCTTAAGATGGTGGAACTGAAATCTTCTTAAAACAATCGAAATATATTTTATCTGTGATAAGAAATGAACTTAGTATGCAAGTAATCACTTCTGAGATAATTTTTACTCATTGACTTCTACTGATGAAGAATTTATAGGTAAGTAAAAAATAGATAAATGAGTGAAAACAATGCATCTGCAGAATAAAATAAATAAACCAACCATTACTAACACTATTCTATACTACAGACAACGATTGTAAATATAATTATTTAATTAAAATGTTCATTAATTTTCACATAAACATAATCGCTGCTTTAGCGGTGGACACAAAGAATATGTATATGATAAGATATACATATATAATAAAAGAAAAAGAAAATATGAGCACCATATCTGCCCCTAATAACAATAAAGTCATCATCAGGAAAGGATCCTTGGTAAAGAAAAGGACTGAGAATCTAACAAACGGTGCTGTTGATAACTTTACAGGAAGGTATTGTTTATAGAAAATGGAATAATCGCCGCGCTGTCCGGCCGTAATACTTAATATCATGAATTTAAAAAGTTCTATTAATCTACAATATGATCCATTGACTTTTTTTTCCATTCATAACTTATGCTGTGATACTGATAGTTCTGTTGTTCTTTTTTTGTTTTTTTTGATTTTTTATTATGATTGTTGTGTCTTAATATTCTACACTTGTATATACATCATATTATGAACTATGTATGTAAATGTATAACATGTAAAAGGCTAGCGCCGTGAATTGTAAAAAAAAAACAATTATGTTATTATGAACTTTTTGTGTACTATCAAATTTGAAGTGGAATAAAAACAAAAAAAAATATATATATTCAAAGGTATATTATAATTACAAGATGACTCGAAAATGAATAATTGGATAAAGTAATCACGAGTGTAAAACAAGTGCATGACAAATTTAATGAAAACGTATAACACAAAATTAAACGGGAGAATTTTTGTTTATTGCCAGTCTCGTGATATGTGTGACAAAGATTTTTCTTGTACACAGGCACAAAGTAATTTCCCCAGGGTGAAGTCAATATACGCAACAGCATTAAAAAACCTTTGTGTAAACGAAATAAAACATTTAGCAAATATTTACCGCATTGTGTGGTTATAGGTAGGTACATCACTGTAATGCGACATACATACACTACTTATAAGATAAAGAGGAGTTAATAATATTTAACCCACAATCTAGTACCCTTTACTATTTGGGATTAGGTACATTATAAAGTAGGTATATCTAGTTTAAGTTATGTATGTATATAGCTACATATGTATGAAAAGCCGTGTGGAATGAGGGCCTCTTATGATTCAATCATAATTCTATGGACGATCCTTTTTTCGTTTTAGCCAATACACGTTATTTACTTGGAATACATAAAATCTGGACGTTACGAAAATTTTATACGTAGATTAGGTTATTTAGGAAACGAAAACACTAAGTTCACAAAGTGGGTTGGCCTGATCAGATCAACATTATTCTCTTTCTTTTTATTTTTCATAAATGTTTTGTCAACCTACTGTGTGTGTCTCTATGTAATAAATAAATAAATTTGCAGAATGTACTATTATCTCATTTTTTTAAAAAAAATATTATCTATAAGAATTATAATATTAAAAATATGTCATGAACCACTTATTTATTCATTAAAAACCAATGCAAATACAAATTCATAAGTTTGTTGTATATATTTTTTTGTAAAATAGATCTGAATACAAAGTTCAGCGTTCAGATAATTTACGATAGAATGTATTGTAACTAGGTATGCATGTTAATTTATTATAGGTAATGTTCTTAACGTCATATTTTGATTTATCCTGAAACCACCATGAATTAAAATGATTTAAAGGTGTATTCAACATGAATGAAAGCTTCTAATAGAAAAATATATGTAGGTATAAATAAATGCCTAATAAAAGGACTGAAAACAAATCGAAATGGACCTATTGTGTACAAGGCTCGGAACATAAATATTATATTTGTTATTAAAATAAATCGAAGTGGACCTATTGTGTACAAGGCTCGGAACATAAATATTATAATTGTTATTAAAATTAATCGAAATGGACCTATTGTGTACAAGGCTCGGAACCTAAATATTATATTTGTTATTAAAATAAATCGAAGTGGACCTATTGTGTACAAGGCTCGGAACATTAATATTATAATTGTTATTAAAATTAATCGAAGTGGACCTATTGTGTACAAGGCTCGGAACATAAATATTATAATTTTTATAAGATAAACAAAAGCTATGCAGACTAAAATATATTTCAGTAGATTACGCTAGTGAGCTAAGTTGTTTAGTTATTTTATAATACGTTGTCATAATGCAGCAATCATCGCACAATATTACCTATGTAGATAGGTACCATTCTAGTTTTACAGTAAGTGATTGCGTTAAATCTGAAGAATCGCATGTAAGAGTTAGTTTATTAAAGTTAAATGAAATAACTATGTCACCTTCCAGTATCAAAAATAACTATGTTTCCTTCCAGGTATTCTTCTGTACAGAATAATGAAAAATTTATTGGATATATTTCATTTAACCAAATAAAAAATCTGTTCAACACATTTTCTTTGGAAACTGAGTGTTGATTTTTTATCTCCTCATCCCTCCTCCTTTTTCATCAGGTTCAGGTAAAATGTATTCTGTGAGTTGTAATTACTTTATTATTATATTTTTTTTATATTGAATAAGTGCTTTTACACAAGTATTATATTTGTGTTTTGTTTGGTAGACTTAACTACTCAAGTGTGTTATACAGGTGTGCCTGCCTACAAAGGGGGCATTTAATTGGTTATATTTTTGTGTAAATGTATTGCCGTAATTTATACCTAATCATTTGCCTGTTGGTACACTCTGGCGTAAATAAATTAATAAATTATTTGATAACATAAAAAAATATATTTCAGTTAATAAGGAGGAAAGATCGGGTAAACATACATAATATAGAATAGCGTCGCAGAATTAACAAAAGAATAATATAGAATTCATCTTGAGAGACGCGGTCGGCTCCTTTGTGAGCGACATTTCTTAGAAAACACCACAACCGGGACCAAAAACTTGTCTGGCCTACATTATGCAATGGATGTTTCTTGAATTCTTCTTAGGTTTTGCTATAAACAAGCGTATAACCAAGGACAGAGCACATTATACCAAAATAAACGGATAAATCTCTACATGTTTCGCAATCAACTAAGATTTAGATTCGTAAAAAGAAGTTTTTATACATTCAACAAGATACCTATAAATAAAAAACAACAAATGTTAGTGTAGAGTCGCACCCAACAAACAGTTGGAGAGTATTATTAAGGTAAGCTGCGGAAACTTCCAGGGAGATTGCGAAAAACTTTGAAGTGTTTAACCAAGTTTGTTAAGGTTTGCTTAAAGCATTAGGAAGTTTCCGCCGGCAAACTACTTCAGCAGCATAGGTACATTTTCGTCATAGATTATCATAGTAATTATCCAATTCCCCTTTATCTAAAGAATGAGAGGTAAAGAATCTGAGTGAAGCAAGACGCAATTTGAGTTGTGTAAGCGCTTGTCAATAAAACGTAGATCATTTTCAAGGAATAAATACTTAAAAAACAGCAATGCGATTATAAGTAAACACTATGAATGCATTAAATTGTTGGTAGGTAAGTAGCTAAATGAAACGAACCGGGTATGCAGTGAACAATTAGTATTTTATTACAGAGAAAATATCGACAAGAGGAAATATTGGGCAGTGACTTGATGGGAAACACATTCCATGAAAAATATTAGAAAATTGAATTGGGACGTCTTAAACGAGCAATGTAATACGATTTGAATTTATTCGAGAGTATACTTGTGAAATGTAGTGAGCATGAATATTTGATTACCCAGGAAGTCATTTCCCTAAAGGCGGATTCTAAAAATAATCTATAATGCTGAATACTTTTATTTGAAAAATCAACAAATCACGGAACGATGTGTTATTTAAAAAAAAAATATACGGCTACGTAGAATATAATATTTAAAATAAACAATAGTGTTTGAAAAACAAGTATTTTAATCAGTATTTTTATATGTGCAATTTACGAAAAACCCGTGACAATGTCACATCACCAAAGTACCTAATTAAATTTATTTATCATATAGAAAGATATTAAAAATTAATATTAATGGACGATACTGCCACTACTGCTATGCACAAACGGACAATATCATTAATAAATCATTGTTTTTAATATTAAATATTAATTACAATTAATGATTATTATGAGTATGAGCGGTCATATGATTAAATATAATGATTTATGAAACAGCATACGTAGGTATGTACCTATATAATAATGTAGGTAGATTTTATAGATCCGAAATTCATAAAATATTAGTGGTAATACATGTGAGTGCTTGCTATCAATACAGTCATGATAATAACGCTTGTGCTTTCGTGGTAATATTGAGGTTGAAACAATAATCTCAATTAACTATGAATCAACTGGTCTATCAGGAAGCTTTTAGCTAATAAACTTCATTATAAAGTTAATATGGATATTATGCAGATTGCACAGGGGGTGGGGATTAAACAAAGGACTGAATATACTCCAACAAATGCATACCGAACAAAAATATGAAATCAAAAATTTTCTGCATAACAAATAATTGAAACATGATAATTAAACAAGATTGGAAATTTGATGACATACATACTCGGACATAAATCGGTTTCTCCGGGTTCGCAAACCGTCGCTGACCTCTTTGTTTTTTTGCGACACAAACCGATTATTGTAACACGATAGTATCTAGGCCTGCATTTAAGATCAATACAAATACAAATTAATCTTGTAAAAATGTTATATATTACTTCTTACTCCTTATTTATGCTATTTAAGTAATGTTGTCAAACTTAAGTCTTGAAAATGTAAACCTAATCATATGACACAATAGGATAGGTAGATCAACAAAAAACTTATAAGCAGAATATTTTTTTTTCCCAGAAAAAGCCCCTTTTTCTTTTTCCCTTGATTTTTTTAAAACTTTTTTTATTATTGGTTTGTGTTTTTGTGCTAGTGTGATGACTGAGTGAGCTAGCGAGACTGTGTATATGTAGGCATGTTGAGATGACCGGAATGTTAGGCTCCTATGTTTTTTCAATTAATTGTCAATTAATTAAAAACAAAACTACTTAAAAACATTAAAAAAAATTCACAGCATTCTTCTGAGATTAAGCAATGATAACTGATTTAAAAGTGATAAATGTATATTTTAATTATATTTTCAATACAAAAAATAATGTGCTTTGTATATTTCTCACCATCACCTAAGAAGTTTCACGTAATTGTTTTTACAAAAAATTACTGAAGTATCATAGCAATATAACTATTAAAAAAAAACTATTACAGTACTCACTCATTATTCTAGAAATATAATAATAATCATAGTATAATGTTAGTTTGTATAGTATAATAATAAATAATATATTTTATAATTTTAGTAAGATATATCTGGGTTTTGCTATAAACCCAAATACAGCCTTATACACCTTCCACAGTAGGCTATAAATTTGTGTCGTGAAATGGGAGTTTGCCGGCACCTGGGATTGAACCGCGGACCCCTTGTTCACAAGGCCGAGACTCTACTTTATAATGTAAGTTTGAATACCTATAAAATGATGTGTTAATTTTATTACGTAAGTATCAATAAAAAAGTATTGCTTGACAATTAGATACATTATACTATCATATTAATAAAATTTATAGAACTGTAAATAATTATATGTAAATTAAGATCAATTGAAAAAACACAGTATGTAGTTAACTTCCAAATGACTTTTGCTAACTTTGCGTACTATTATTGAATTGCGTACTATTGCGTATTCGGAGACTCTTGACACTAAGTTTCTTCAAACATTATTAGAATAATTCTTTTTTTTTATACAATCAAATATTTTACATCATTTTAACAATGATAAAGGCACTGAACTCATATTGAGCTGTATCATTTTGTTAATTGTTGTTTATTTGCTTACTACTCCCTTTTTTCTAAATAATATTTGATTCACATGTACTTTAAGAAACTTAAAATTTAGTTAATTATCTAGCATTTTTGCTCTTCCCTGAATAGGGTTTTCCATGGTTTCCCCATTTCGCAATAAGGCAAATACCGGAGAAGGTAGATATGTATATTTTTCTTCAAATTCTTCTCTTGTGAATCCGTCCACAGCGGATCACTTTCCAACAGTTTTTTATCAATGAATTATAATTACTTTCTTATCAACACGGGCTTCTCCCAATATTCTTTTGTTCAAATCCTATAAATACTGTTTGTTTCTGTATCTTATTTCACTTTTACTAATCGCCTGATGATGGAGTCGAGAGTCTCCGAATACTAGTACGCGAAGTTAATAAAAAGTATTTGGAAGTTCACTACGTACTGTGTTTTATTCAATTTATCTTGAAATGGACTTCCAACAAGTACCTTCGATCAATAACATCAAGATGTGTAAAGAATCGACTTAGTTGAGAATATACGTAGGTAGGTATATAATAACAAAAACCGAACAATAAATTAAACAAAACGAGACGATTTAAAAATAGAATCCACGTGGTGTTCTCAGACCTTTCACTTGGTGATTCAAGTATAAATATAATCGTTGGCTCGATATCCAACATTGATGCCATTATCTTCGAGGAACTTTATTTGTATTAAGTGGACATACCAAATCATGTGGACCAGCTATAACACTTCGATTGCGTATTATTTAAAAATCACAATCTAATGAGAAAAGTAAAAAGAACCACTAAAATAAAAATGAGAAATTCAAAAACACTGTAATTTAAAACACAACTTACTTTTTAAAAATATTTTCACAAATAATTGTAAAATTTAAAATCTTTTAAATATCGGGAATACAAACAAGTATTCAATTTCAATTGTCTTATCAAATATTTTGAAACGGTTGTCAAGTTACCACTATTATCATTGACGAAGATCGCGAGCGGCTTTTGAGAAAACTTTTAGTCAACTGGTTGTGGAAATCACCTACACGCCGCGACGTCGCGGAGGGAACTAACAGCGCGAGCGTCGAGACGCCCCTTCCCTCCTTCTCTCCTCCTTTTCGATCCGGTCGTGAAGAGAAAGAAAGAAAGGGACCGAGGGAGAGGGTTGATAATGTCATCCCTTGGATGTGTTGCGTTCAAAAGAACGTGGCGTCTGAAAAATGCATAATAGAGATATCGTGAAAACATCTCACACGAATGAGCTATTCTAAAACAAAAAGAAGCATAGACAAAAATTTGGAAAAAACAGAGTAGTTAGCTTCCAAGTGACTTTATTGACTTCGCTTACTTACATACAAAAACATATTATTTGTTAGCAGAGAAATAAAATAAAGCGTTCCCAAAAAATACATAAAAATACATGTTTTTTTTTTAATATTTTATTTTGAAATAGGTATGTGTTGCATTTGAAAATAAATAAAATAATGTTAAAGTCGATGATTTTTTCTTCTATTAGAAGAAATAATTACGATACTGATGCATTTTCAAAATAGTAAAAGCGGGTGACATTTTAGACAAACACACAGAATTAAATAAAATGTTCTTTTATCCAAATGCTATCTACCTATCATTATCTATTTATACTCCAATGCCACATTCCAGGTGGAGTAAGCAGAAAGAACGGAACGCTATATTGATCTATCCTTAGATACTTCTTTTGCTTCCTCCACATTTATCCAATCTTTCATAGATGCACGCAACATTCCGTTACTCATCACGCGGCCGTCTATGAAATTAATACACGTGCGCGATTAACGAAGTTTTTGGACGTCCACGCTTTCAGAGACATTTCTTTAAGATAAATACACTATCGTTATCCATACATCATCCATTCACTCCACATTTCCAAACTTATTTACACTCACTTTGTCCACAATACTCCACTCGCATCTGCACATTTATATTCGTAATATCATCATTTATCACATCTTACAACGTATATTCGACTATCGTCCTTTTTCAACCACGTTCAAGATTCGCTTTCATACGTAAGTTTTTGTTCAGAATGGTATTGTGCACTAGCATTTTTGACGTAGTTGGAAGTGTACCTTTCACTATAGCACCAGCCAATTTTTCATAACTCGATGTCTCTATCGCATCTTCCATCTATAGCAAACAAACTTTCTAATTACATAAACTCGCTTGTTCTAAACATTTTATCTTTAAACATCAGTATTTTCGATTGGTTTACGCGCAACAATCAAATGTGTTGGAGTTAAGACTATGCAGTAGGTACCTACCTATACATTATTTACAATATGTAATTGTTTCATCGAATAATAATATTTGTTTTGTTATAGCTACTTCACCAGTTACATTGAAAGATAGCCATCATTCATCCCGATACCGCAGAGGTCTAGTCATTTTCCCCGAAGTAATAAATAAACAACTCTTGTCCACATTGAAGGCGCAACCTGAACTGGTAGTCGGCCAAATACCACCCGTATGTGGAAAATTTCGACTACACTGTTTAGATGTAACTCTAGCACAGGGAATAAAATATAGTGAGTGACAAATACTTATACTATACGGATATAATTTAGGGAACGACTAGTTTGTACACAGAAAGATATTCGCACCAAACTTCTAACTTGCTTTTAAACTTCAGTACTCTAATATTTCTAACTTGTTTTGTGGTACAAACACTCATTGAAACGAAATTCGCACGCATAAATATCAAACAGATCAAAATCACATTAAAATTTTTTGGTTTTACACTTTATAAGTTGAAATGGCCTAAATATAACATTTATAGAATAATGTGTGATCTTCATTTTTTACACAAACTTTTGAATGGTGAAATCGGTTCTCCAGAACTGATTGAGTTGAATAAATCACATGTTCCAGCCAGAAATACCAGACAATCAGTTTTACTCCACGAATCTAACATCACTCGCTTGTGAATAGATATCACAGAGTGGGAAATCTAGTTGAACATCACACTGACATTATTGCTAACAAGTTTTTCATTTTTTTTTCTCATTTTTTTCATAAGATATAAACATACACACACATACTCGTATATAATACATTCACTTAAAAATACACTTAGAATTATATAATTTATATAAACGTGATTTTATTAATTATTTGAATCTATAAATTGACATTGGGTAGTTTTGGTTTGTTGTTATCTTGTGTATGTAGGTATATTTGTACCTTAGAATGACAGCACACAACATTAATTTTTCATTTTTGAAAATTGTCACTATTTTGTCAAATTAATATTATTATTTACTTACTTTTCGGGTCCGGACTTCAGACCTTGCCACTCCAGTATGCAGCGACGTACATCGCCTTGTCATTCGCCATCATCAGGTCACTCACATTGCATGCATTCCGCATCAGCGGACATTGCAATAGGTGAGAGTCACTCTTAGAGTTGGGAATAACGGCTCTTTGAAAATAATGGAACGTAAGCGACTGTTATTTATTTATATTCTGTTATTAGAAAAGCTACCGTTATCACCCCCCCCCATAAATAAAAAAAAAAAAAAAAAATTACCTGGTCATGTTGAAAAATATTTTTTATCTGGCAACGAACAATATAAAAAAGGAAAGTTCGAAAAAAGTCATTTTAGATCTTAAACTCAGCGATGAGGTTTGTCCCCCATCCTGACTGTCTTGATTTTTTGTCTGTCAACTTTTCTAATAATAATATAAATAGTTATAATTAAAAGATAAAAATAATCTCTTTTAAATTACATCAATCATAAAATTAATATAGTAAAAGATTTTTTACTATATTACTTAATTAGATTAAAAGTTTTTAATTTCATTTTATGAAAAATAAACATGTGATCATGTGGAGATAGTCCTTTGACCACTCAGGTGATAAAAGGGTTATGAATAATTATCTACCCGTATCTCGAACTCATTCTACTTTTGTGTCAATCAACAGATGTCCGTAGTAGTACCGTTTTGAGGCGAAAAAAAGAACGCGTTCCTTTTCAAATAATACCTAAATATTATTTTCCATACTAAAATGTATCGCCGCGTGATTTGTAACGTCATCGGGAATACCTAAATGATCGTCCATAGTAAAATGTATGGCGGCGTGATAAGTAACACTATTATTAATACCTAAATGATCGTCCATAGTAAAATGTATGGCGGCGTGATAAGTAACACTATTATTAATACCTAAATGATCGTCCATAGTAAAATGTATGGCGGCGTGATAAGTAACACTATTATTAATACCTAAATGATTTTCCATAGAAAATTTGATTTCTGTGATAATTCACGTCGTTCGGAACGAAGTAGCGGGTCGTCGTCAGAAATCACTCGATAATAGTGTGATGTGATATATCGATATTCTGCTACCAAGCTCCGTAAAAATAATTTAATATATCACGCGTTCCTCGTTATAACGACCAACTCTAGTCACTCTGCTCCTCCCCACAGTCAATTAATATTATTACACTATTTATATTTTACTTATTGACATCCAAATTGACCACACATTTTTTTTATTTTTAATTTCTTCATTTTTTAATAATTTGACATTCCTCAGATTCTATTGACACTAATATTAATATAATACTGTTTTTATCAATCTCTCTCAATAAAATTTGCATTGTATAAAATCTTAGCTCTAAGAATATATTGTTATAACTACCTACTAAGACAAAGTATTTAAGTAACAACACGGCATGTAGTAAATCTAATTTGACAATGACTTCATAAGTCGAAACCTGGTCACTAATTTTATAAATAAAATACAGTAAAACTATAAACATTTTTTTTACATGAAATAAAATGGAGTTTTACAAAATAAATATCAATTCAATAAAGAAACTAATATTAATTTTACATCAACCATTTCAAAGACTGTACGACTTGACACCCCATTTATATATATTTGAAATACCTACTTACAGTACTGGAAAAATTATTATGGATTTTTTATATTTGACACTATTTTAGCATTTGGGCTTCATTTAAACAGAATTCGAATGTTTATTTCTCAACAAAGTTTATTTATTTCAATTGGTTAAACAAAAATACATATTTTAATATTTAGTTTGACCACTTTTTGCAGAAATTAATGATTGGATACGGCGTGGCATACTCTCAATCAATTTTTTACACAAAGATTTAATTTTTTCGGAGTGAAACCACACGTCTATTAAGCGTTCGATGAGCTGGGTTTTTGTTGTTACAGGAACCTGGTGTATTTAATTTTTTAGTGAATCCCATAAATTTTCTATAGTGTTCATATCTGGTGAGTTTCCTGCCCATGGAAGAACCTGGATTGCATTTTGGCGGAACCATGTCATGACTTTTTTTGATTTATGACATGGTGCCGAGTCCTGCTGGAAAATACAGGAGTCTGATCCAAACCACTCTCTAATTTGAGGCACAAGTCGAGTCTCTAGCACCTGTATATACTTATCCTGGTTCATCATGCCATCCACAATATGTAATCGGCTAGTTCCATAAATGGAAAATGCCCCCCATACCATAATTTTTTGAGGAAATTTAACCGTTTTCTTCAAACAATCGGGCAAAAACTCTTCTCCAGGTCGACGACGTACAGTTTGGATCCTGTCATCCAAAATTGCGATTGTGGACTCATCAGAAAACACAACCTGAAACGAAATTTACTGTTATATAGAGGTTTAGTATCAGTTGAAACTTATGATTTGATGTTTTTGTTTCAAGTACGTTGAGTTACAATGTTACACTGTGTTATTATTATCACGCAAATTCATAAAATGAGTAAAAGTAAAAGGTGATTACGACTGATTTTCCTTCAGACATGGATAGTGAATAAGAAACAACAAATTTACCTTTTGCCAATCATCAATAGTCCAAGATTTGTGCTGTTTTGCCCACGCGTACCTTGCACTCTTCATATTTTCTGTAAGTCGTGGCTTCTTCCTTGGACGGTATGCTCTCAAACCACACTCTAAAAGTCGGTTATTAACAGTTCTTCTACTCATGGACATTCCATCTTCACCCAGCAAGCTAGAAATCTTCAAGCACGTTGCTCTTCTATCCTAAAGAGCAATTTTTTGGATTTTTCTGTCAGTTCTAGGCGTAGTTATCTTTTTTCTCCCGCCGTTTCCAAGCCTTTGGGGGTTCACATCATTGCCTTTTTCGATTTTATTTTTAATGACACCAACAACTTGAGTTGATACATTTAATTTCCTAGCAATATCAATTTGTTTAAGTGCCGAATTTTCTAGCAAAACTTTTATTTGTCCCATTTTTCGAGGACTTAAATCCTTGTTTTTACCCATATCTTGTTTTTATCGATAAGGGTTAAAAGTAATGCTTATTAATAATTGAAATTTAAAACAAAGTGGTTCAAACACTTGTCAAAACTGAACCATGCAGAAAAAGTTATCAAAAAATGTGATTTTTAATGACAACAACTCGCCGAAACAGAACACAGCACAATGACAAAAAATACAAACTTATGACTCAACACAGAAAAATCAATGTTGATTCCATAAAATAATATAAAATGTTGCGATTCATAAATAAAAATGTGCATCAGATGAAAAATATGATGCACAATAAATGCCCAGCTAAAATAATACCAAAGAAAGTACGATTCAAGAGTTTAAATTGGATAGTAAAGTAAAAATGTCACAGCAATTGCATTATTCTAAAAAATCCATAATAATTTTTCCAGTACTGTACATATATTCTCCTCGTTAATTGTGCTTTGATTAAGAATACCTACCCACTATTGAATTGACATGTGATACATTGATTTTTTTTTTATCAGACACAAACAGAATGTTGACAAAATACACAAAAAAATAAAAACAACTTACATTGATTCGGCCAGGCCAACCCCCCCAATTAAGTGTGCCTACAGCATACACATATTAATGTAAACAAAAGAATGAGAGAGAAAAAAAACCAATCAAACAAAAGCAGACCACAATCACCGCAGGCCCAGTACAAACTGAACCCGCTCCAAACAAGCACCGATCACGTTACACAACAACAAGCAAATACCATCGCAATACTTAAAATCAAGCAATCCATTTAACATCAAAAAACAAAACAAAAAAAAGTCAATCTACAAAGATACCAAAGTTGGAGGCAACACTCCTTCTGAACCCCGTCAGTGAATGAAAAAAGACATCCGCACCATCCACGCAATGTGAGCATAAAACATTAGGTATATATTATAATCTACACATTCTGTCGAATGGACTATTTTGACTGACATTACTACTATGTCTGTCCATTAAGAAAGTTCTAAGGTTACGTAGGCGGGGATTTGCTGCATAAAAATTCAATGAACTGACCGACACAGTATCTACGTTACCATTGATCATTTTATGAAGCATAGTGAGATCCGCAAGTATTCTCCTGTCCTTCAGTTTATCCATCTTAAAAAAGGAAAGACGATCCTCGTAACTTTTCAAAAATCTGCCCTGTCCAGCCCTATATGACAAACCTTTCGTGAAGCGTCTCTGAACCCTCTCTAATGCATGAGTCTAATGTTCAACTTGACACCGAAATCATTCACTTTAGGCAAAGTTTCGCCCCCCAAGACATAGTTAAATTCTATAGGTTTTCTTTTATTTGTGAAGGTTATAGTGTGGCATTTTTTAATATTTAGTGACATCTCGTTCAGTTCACACCATTCTGTCAACTTCCAAAGATCATGTTGCAATTTCAGGCAGTCATTAATTGATACTATTGGAAGAAATATTTTAAGGTCATCAGCGTATAACAGTGTATGACAATCCAAAGCAACGGGCAGGTCATTAATGAATATAAGAAATAGCAAAGGACCCAAATGCGATCCCTGGGGAACCCCCGAAGAGATCAGAGACGGTGTTTTCATAGTTTTCATAATTTATTCTGTGATAAAGATAAATAATTATTGTTGTTGATTTCAAATTAAATTTGTTGTGACTTAATTCACTGTACTTATGGGTGCATTATATAAAGTTTGTATGTAAATTTTCTACATGTAAAAGGCTAGCACCGTAAATTGTTGATAAAATAACAAATTGTTATTAAAATAAATAATCAAAAAAATATTTATAACATAACAAACTCCTCAAGGACACATCACAATATCAACAATAAAAAATTAATTACGCAACTAAATTTTATCAAGTGTCGTTCTCGTGAATTTATTTCTAATATTCTTAACTTGCATTGAAAATACAAATATCAAGAAAAATGTAGACGGACTTGGAACTACCAAGGTAAGAATTGAATGTAATTTCTTCCCAAAATAATGGATAAATTCACTCACTTATTTATATATTTTTTTTATATTACAACCCAAAATATCCAAATAAACGAAGTAAAGAATAATTCAATAAAAAAACAGCAGTGCGGAAAATATATTTCATAACTGAGATAATATTTGATATACCTACTCGGACGGAGTGGAAATATTATTAGAGCATTACGAAAATGAGAAAGAACAAAAGCAAGGTAGATTGTTTTCAGACTTAAAATATCCAAAATAATATTGGAAGTCGTCTGCATATCTACTTTCTAAATAACTTTACAACCATTAAACCATTCTGCGATATAAAAAAAATATATTAGAATGATGCTCGTCATCGAATAAAAAGAATTCCATATTCTTTGTGTATACAAAGGGTATTTTAATCAATCACCCAAAAATAACTGAATGAGTTTTATTTGGGAAACCCAACGTTGGGTGTCGAATTTTCAAAAACAATTCAAATAAAATATTTCATTTACGTCGTTTTTTTTTAAAAAAAATAAAGGAGAAAGCATTCAATAGCAAAAAAATAAAAATTTAATGCAATAGTCATCTATCTTCTAACGTATCTTGTTTAAAAAGTTTGTTGAGTTAAAATTTAAGTAGCAACCTATCCTAAAAAACGAATAGTTTTACTTGTTATACTCTAATATCGTAACACTGAAATACTGGAAATGTAGAAAATAAAAGAGTAACAATAAAAAACAAATTGGACATTATCATCAGAGATTCAGAGTTAATTCTGGTTTAGTGGTACTGATAGACTTGACACTGTTTAATTGTCATTGTTTTATAAATGTACGTATAAGCAGGAGTCCTTCGTATTCTGAAATATTTGGGGAAGAGGATATTTCAAAAGTTAAAAATTAATATGAAGATAAGTTAGAAAAAAATAAATAGATAATCTTCTTCTTCTTTCTGTGCCATGTCAGGTCCCCCCGACGTTGGCGATCACTCCGGCGAAAGCCTCCTTGGCTGCTGCTCTGAACAGGTCATCCACTGTCCGGATTCCGGTCCACTCTCTAATGTTGCGCAGCCAGGACATCTGCTTTCTGCCAACTCCCCATCTTCCTTCTATCTTGCCCTCCAATATAAGGCGGAGGAGACGATACTTCTCTCCACGCAGCACGTGACCCAAATATGAGACTTTCCTCACTTTGATAATCGACAACAGCTCTCTCCTGGCTCCGGCTCTCCTAAGTACTTCGAGGTTACTGACTTTTTCGGTCCAAGGTATACGAAGCATTCTTCGGTGTATCCACATTTCGAATGCTTCTAACCGATTCATCACGTTTACTTTCAGAGTCCATGTTTCACTTCCGTATAATAGAGCTGACCATATGTAAGCTTTTATCATTCTTTGTCGAAGTTTTAGATTTAAATTATCGTCACAGAAGAAGGGTCTCATCTTATTAAATGCAGCACGAGCAACTTCTACCCTGCATACCTCTGCATCTGGGTCGAGTGCTTTTGCTATGATACTGCCGAGGTATTTAAACTGGTCAACCATTTCGATATTTACTCCTTTTAGTCGCAAAGATGATCCTGAATAATCAAGTCTTCCAAACGACATCCACTTGGTTTTAGCGACATTTATTGTCAGACCCAACTCTTCTCCAGCCTTGTCAATCTTATTTAGGAGTTCTTGGAGATCGGTTATACTTTCAGCCAATATGACTGTATCGTCAGCATATCTGATATTATTTATAACGACTCCATTGATCTTCACTCCAAGGCCAGAGTTTTCTAGAGTTCTTTGGAACACTTTGGAACACAAAGAGATAAAGGTGTTTATTTTGTATTTCTAACCAACCTTTCATCACAAGTGAGATCAGATCCCAAAGATTTGCATAGATTGACCACGTCGTTAGATCCGGAGAAGAAAGGGCGACTAAAGGTATTCTGCAGGGTATACCCGAGGGCAGAAGATCGCTAGACAGACCAAGATAAAGATTGTTAGATGAAATCAACCGAGATCTAGAGGAGCTAAATGCTAACTCTGCATAAGAACATTTTCGTGTTTGTTGTACAGAGTAATTTAATTGAATAAAGCAATAGACATCGTTCGGATTAAAAAGATTAACTAAAACTATTGATTTATATAAAGTGACAGGAGAAACGACTCTCAACCAATTGATAATTTCTGAAAAGACTAAAACTATACATAAGATAAAAAACGGACATATGAAATCAAACTTGAACTTGACGACTAACAGTAGTGTGCATGGACACAACACGCGGACTTCAAACCATATAAGAAACATTATACCCAGAATAAATAAAGTTCGAGATGGTTTCTTGTACTCTGCTGTTATGATTTATAACAGCTTGCCTGACCAATTGAAGGAATGTAAGAATTCTAAAGCGTTTGGAAAGAGAATTCAAGAATTAGTGATGACTTCTCAAAGTTTGTAATGGTGTGTGGTGTTTTAATATTAGTGTCTTTTTTGTTTCAATAGTGTTACTGTTCTGTGATATTTTGCACTAGTGTCATATATTTTACTATACATAAGATCAAATAATAAGTTTATGAATTGTTTTAGCAGATTGTAATATTGCACGCTTCTGACACTAGCAACATTGGTTGCTGTTTTGAGGTATTATTTATTATTGAGTAAATTGAATTGAATCACCTAGACTAGATGCAGTATATTTGTTAAAAAATAAAAATGCTTCGAAAAGTTTGATTACAGTCTAAACAAAAGATTCACTCTTATTTCACTCCTTGATTGTCATTTTTCTGGGAGCAATGGGAAGGCATGTTTTTTAAAAAAATATAAGGTATAAAAAATGTAAAATGGTTCAATTCTGGAATAACGCGAACATGGAGATCAAATAAGGATGAAATGGGTTGCAAAACTCGTATATACTCATACTAAAAATGGCTGTTTCAAATTCAAACAAATTTTCTTTTACACAATCCAATAAAACAAAACTTATTGAATAAATGAAGAAATAATATAAGGTTGTAGTAAATTCACCCATAAAAGTAGGTCGGTCGGTCGAACAGTCGGTTTGTTTTGATACAAGAAGTGTGGGTGGATAAAATACAAACTTCCTTTGCGTAATTTCACACGATTTTCTTTGTTTAACTAATCACGATCGTGCATCTACATAAACATTATTTACTATAGAGAATCGTTGGCAAACACAACCCTCTTTTATATTTTAACAAATATACCGAGCTTCGTGAAACATGTAAAGTAAGTAGGTTTATTTCATAATACGGGCGGGTTAAATTAAACACTCTTGGTAGGCACCTAGACGATCATTTCTGAAACGACAAAGAATTTTAATGTTTCAACAGTAAATTCTACTAAAAGTTTTATAGGCAGTAAATACATCACAGGGCAAGTTTCGCCAGAGTCAACGTCTAGGTACCTATTTATTTTAATAAAAGATAATATTGTAATTAACTGAATACATATACATTTAGGATAACAATAAACTCCTGTCATTTAGTATAAAAATGACATAATGCAATGTTAGTGTTGAATGACATAAAAACTATAATGATGCGAAAAGAGTTCAAAACAATAAATAGAAACACCAAAGCTCTACTTGTGCAAAACAAAGCAAGAAAATAGTAGAACATTTATTCAACATAAAATGTGGAGCAAATTCATGGAAATGTTTAATACTGCTCCTTTTAGTTTGAAAAAAATTAACGAGTATTCAAAGAATATCAATCTATATTAAGGGATGGATTTCTATCACTATACATTAATCTATAATATCAATCTACAAATGAGACATGGTTTTACATCGACAATAATTAAGAATACAAAGTACAGTAACCCTGTATAATGATAAATGAAGTATTGGCTGATAGCATCACTGCATTAAGTTTTATACACGGTAAGTATCTACTGAGCAGGCATCGCGTGAGATACGATTTTACTTTCTATCAGGAGATAACGTTTCGTTTTAAATTGCTACACCGATAGTTTTCCTTTGAGTCTAATTGAAAAATTATCTACGAAGCCAACTGATAAATAAACTATAACTTCTCCTTAAAGCACGAGTTCTCTTTAATTTTGGTATACCTATATAATATATATATGGTATGGAAAAATTATCAACTAGTATCTGCCCGACTATACGCAGAAATAAAAGTAAAACCTTTACCTCGTTATGTGGGTTAAGATATTGTTTTGTTTATATCTCTTAAATAAAATATTTGATATTATGCTTTTTAATTCATGATAGTTAATAAAGATAACATAAAGTACATAAGTGGCAAAGTTCATACTTTATAGATAACAAACATATGGTTTATACTGAGATCCCACAAGTAAACAATAACTGTCTAAATCACAAATGTAAATATGGTTTAATAAACCTCTGTAAGAATAATAATAAAATGCATTTGTCAAGCTATAATAAAGATAGAAAGGTGCTCAGATTGAATATCCGTTGCGAGTTCAAAAGTAAAAAATACCATTATATTTTCGTTTAACAAAGATTGATACGATCATTCGATGGTTGGGGTATCATAATGCGGGACGCAATTTCCTTCGTCGAAATGGTATAGAGATGTAAGTATTCGATAAAAGCTATTATAGCTGTAATAACATGAAGCAACCATGAATGGAAATTACAATAAAGTATGAACTAAGTATATACGCAGTGTACAATACTTAACAACAAAAACACCCTATTAATATTTAATTTTGAAAAGGATAAAATATGACAGTAAAAACAAGAACATTTAATAACAATGTATGTCGTGAAGTAATGTAAAATAACTTTACTCACAATCATCATCAATATTTAACAAGAATCAATGAGAAAATAATATTAGGATAATATTATATTGTTATATATTGTGACATATTATTTTGTTTGTTTTGAATGCATCTTGGTCATAATTTTCTTAATTTGTTTTGTTTTATTTATTTAATTCTATTCATATTGTTATATTCGTTTTTAAATACATTTTAATCATAATTTATTAATTTTTATTGGTTTTTAATGTTATTTTATTCTTTTAATCTTATTTTGTTCGTTAAATTGACTCTAACTTAACTCTCGTTTGTTTGTTACAAATACATTTTATCAAGACGTTTTATTTTAATTTTTGATCTTACTGTATTATTCTCGTTTTGTCTATAATTATAATCTACTCGTCTTATTTTATTTATATATGAATATATTTTTTTGATAAATCAATTATAATATATAAAAAAAATAAGTGATTATACAAAACTTAGTAAGTACACGCAAAAGAAACAAAATTAAAAAGGGTACAAGGACTTTGGTGTCATACTTGACTCCAAACTTTATTTTGATAACCACGTAGATAAGATCTCCGAAGAAAGTAATAAAATACTAGGTTTTATTTTGAGAAAGCCTTCAAATCCTGTGAATCTTCTTCGTTTTTGTATAAGTCGCTAATTCGTTCTTAGAACAAAACATCATGAACAGAAATCTAATATGTTGTCATTCTTCCAACGATCCAAAGATTAGGTACATATGGAAGAAAAAACAAATAGTTTTACTTAATATTTAATTAAATAGTGGACCAGTTTCGACTTATAGTCATTGCCAAACTCAATTGATCCAAAGATTGCCCAATGTCAGGTTACATATTTTGAAAATAATACTTGATTACGACAGTTTTACATTTCTGAAAACTGTCGACAGTGATGTCAGTACAGTTGCCCACCGAAATACCCAATCTATGTATACGAACCATCATTATTTGACAATAGTATTAAAAAATCTTGACATCGAATGTCACGATATTACATAATAAGTATTTACTTATGTTATCCTTTTTATACGATGCCACATAATGTTATACCGCAGCACTCCATACGCAATCAATCTTCTTTTGAACATCATGCAAACCCTCAATCACCCAGCCATTCTGCGACGCGACGTCACGCATCGCTAGAGATACAAAACGTAGGCAACATTTTGCTATCGTATATTCATTGTACAACAACAATACGCTACCACCAAAGTATCGTTGTTCGCTTTAACAGACAAATGTTTCTTTAATAATATTTTTGTCAAAACATGAATTGCTGTAAAATGATACAACCCAAAACTTTTAACGCATTATAACAAGAACAAGTCTGAAAATACTATATTATATAGGTTCCAGACACTTCAGGATCTTTTTATCAGTAAGTATGTAAAAAAGTATTTCTTTCAATTGTAATTAATATAGGTTTACGCCGTACCCTAAGTAAATAATAAAACATTTCAGATAATTATGTACGCACCTGTATACGAGTATGCGTTATGTATTTTATACCGAATTATTAAAACAATACACGTAACGAAATGGGAGAAGATGAAATTCTAAGTAGGTATGTAAATGTGAACGTATTGCAAGGAAGCTAAAAAACATAATTATATGAGATTGTGTCCAAAAGATTATACAGCTTGTGTCCGTTAAGAAATTTTCTGAAATTGAAAAAAAAAACTTTATTAGACAAAATTTACACAAATTTTATATCCAATCCGTTTGGTTGCAAAGATAAACTCGAGATAAATTATAAATAATAAAATCGAGTAGCGAGTCAAAAGTTTAAAAGCGTCAACAAAATAAAGGGGAAAACGCTGATTATATTTGAATAAAGTTAATGGAAAATGAACAGTTGGTTTTATAGTTGGCATATCTCCCAGAGATTAATATTTCCTCTCGATCTCGCTTTTTGTAAATGAACATCCTTAATACTCGGAATGAGTGAAAAATAGAAAAATAGCAGACAAATATTAATTAAGAGATCAACAATATAAGAAAATTACAATTGTCTTTCATGCCGAACGACTTTTCTATTCAGAATATTTTTTGTTAATTACACTTAAATTATTGCGCTTAAGTTTGCAAAGAACGGTAAAATATACTTAAAATTATACAAACATTAATTATGTAGAGGAAACCAGATTCTATTACCTAGGACCTCAACAATGTTCAGCCACTTATAAAAGGACAACCGAAGTAAAAAAGTGTTATCATTACACTTGAATAATGAAGGTTTGCTACAAACGAATTAAAGATTTCCCATGAGAACTTGTAAAATATCACCACCAATAAGGGACGTTTATTATTCATATGTGGAATAAAGCTTTGTATAGACTTTGTATCAGTGGCGGGACTAGACTTTTCATACATGGGTAAACAAATTATGTGAGTAGGTATTTTTTCAATACACTCATCAATTAGTTACCTTTGGTTTTCAATAAAAAAATTAGAATCAGTGATCAGAATATTTTGTGCCGATTAACTATAAACACTATATAAAAACTTAAACGGTCAAGTAGACCAATCCATATTTTACGTGTTTGGGTTTACAGATATCAAATATTCATCTCACAGTAGGTGATCAGAAACTTAATGCACCGCTTAAGGCCGCACAATGGCGGCGTGTATTTCCTTTTACAACATGTTTTTAGTTTTTTTTATTTAATATTTATTATCTTTAATATTATCTTATTTTTTGTTATCTTTATTATCTTATTTTTTGTTTTCTTAAAACTCAAATTAATCTATAAATAATAATTTGTGTATTACTCGATGTTCAAAAAATAAAATAAAATTGATTACAAAGTTAAATACGGTTACATGCACAAAATAATACATTGTTTTAGGTACACAATGAACTTTATACTTTTATTTTTAAAAAATGTCGAAGCCGTAGCACAAATACAAACATACATCGTATCTTCGTATTGTTCATAATATTATGGTATTGTTACAATACATCAATATTTCTTGAGCATGCGGCGAACTCTCCATAAATATTGAGGAGTTCTTACCCATACCAACATATATTAGAGAGTAGTAGTGCGCTTATACTTTAATGAAAAAAAAATCCAAGTGAGAAATTAGTACGCGCCGTATTAAGCAAACGATGAGAAAGAGATGAAAATATCGTACGCTATTCCCCTTGATAATTATTAAATTTGTCGTTAAGACTTAACTGAAGTTCTTACGAAATATTTCGTGGCAATGGCGGAAGATTCAAAACAAGGTTAATATTAATAACATTATTATTTAAAGATTTTGAATTGATTTTAGGGCACGTGTTGTACGAGTATATGTGTAACTATGTTTGTCACGGCATTGCTTTATATACACATACTGCACAGGTGGGGATTCAGTATAAAGATGAACGTTATTCTCTACACCAGTGGTTCCCAAAGTTGACTGGGCTCCAACCCATCTAGGAAAATTTTCCAATCTTGGGACCCGCCTTTTAGCTCTTTTTCTCCAACAACATTTTTTTATTCATGTCGTACATATATGGTGGCGAAACGTCCATTAGGGCCCACTCAATATTCGCTCACTGCCCACTGGTGGGTCGCGACCCATAGTTTGGAAAATACTACTCTACACACTTTTTAAGGTCAAGACCTATCTAAGAACTAAGATATAATTATTTATTTTTATATAGCTTAGATTCTTAATGGTGATCAATACAATGCAATCCCATTTCAAACGAAAAGTAATAAGATTCCCATGGCACGAGTAGGTAAATAATAAAAGCATAGTAGGTAGGTACTATGAGAAAAAGTATGCATGTGAGATAAAACAGTCGGCCAGATAAAACAAAAAAGGGGATTCACCGATACAATTCCTTGAAGATGGTATATAAATCAAAAAATTACAATATAATATATTAAATATTATTTATTACCTGACATCGTGCAAATTGACACTGCAGTTTTATAAAGGAAGTATTACCTGAAACAAGACAAAAAAATACAGAATAATTATTGAGCATCTGAAACAATATCATTCAATAAATTAAATAAATGTTCGAACAATTCCTCGTTTTCGATATGTCCCGATCAACGTATCTTCAGCAAATCAATGTTAGAGGATTCCAATATTTATTATTTTTTAGTCAAAGTAATTCTTGCCTAGTTTATTTTGTTTGAAATTTCAGATTGTGACCATCTATCCTGATTTATTCTGCTCCATACATATCAACAATATAATTAACAATCTGATTTTCTATATTCACATTCATCAATATGTACTATTAACGTAAATATCGGAAATGGTTATCTGAAATCAGCTCACAACTTCCAAATAAATTACAATAAGCACATTTATGATAGCGAAGATTGCACTTGGATTGAATTATTCCAATCCAATTAATGCCTTATGGTTTATTAAGTTTAATATTTTAGACTAATGATAATAATATTAATCTGGACAATTTATTTAGCGCCGTTTTGTGGTACAAACCACCGCAATGGCGCATTTTCAGTTTATTTATTTATGTTATTATCAAATTTAAATATATTTAATAACTTTAATTTAACTATTAAAAAAATTGAATGCATTTGTAATTGTCACAAATTTGAAATATGAAACAATTATGTGAGTTCCAACTGTAGGTATTATTATTTGTCACAAATTTTATCCACTAGTTCATTTGTTTTTAAATTTGTAATTTTTTACTATACCATCATCACGGCATATCCCACAAGTGGGGTAGCCAGCAGATCAGCTGCATGTAAGAAACATGCAAACTGTCCTCTTCGTGCCAGTAAAAAAAACAAGACATTCAGGATGGGTGGCAAGTCTCATCGCTGAATTTAAGATGTAAAATGTCTTATTTTTTTGGAACACCTGCCTTTTACAGGACAATCGAAAACTTACGCAGAAGAGTGGGAGACCAATTCTTTACCGGGTGCTCCACGGGATAAATGTAATTTTTTGTTAGTTTGAAAATAATTAAATACTAGAATAAAAATTGACTAAAAGCAATTCTTACTAGTTATGCATATTATATTGCACACTAGCAATAACGCTGTGTAAATTTCACCCGTGTGGGCTGCGTTGTATCTTTAAGTCGCTGCGCTGACAGTCGATCATAATAACTGGAGAGTAATTGAATTAAAAATTATTGGTTTATAATAATTAATGATACAAGTTTAAACACACAATCGAAATGGCAATTGTAATTCATTATAAAGCGATATTATATTGAAAGCTCTGAATTATATAATAAAAGAATAATTTTTATATAATTTGTTTCACCTATTTCTATCAGACCTGCTATAGCAAGTACACATAGCAAAGTATAATACATACATATATTGCAATGTTCACATTATAAAAGATTGTAATCAAAAAGAAAACATTACGAAAAACTATCCAAAACTAATTTCCATAAATAAGATTGTATTGACAATTGAAATTTTTGTATTCAACAAGAAGAACTAATTATTTGTTCTGATTTTAATCCATTCGTCCAGCAATAATTCGTCATTTGCACAGCAAACAATGTTTTCATCGGCAATAAATAAAAAATTAGCGCAACATTTGTTTTACAAACCGACTTGGTTAGAAAGACAAATTGACAAATTTTAACGGCTAAATAAATACTCGCTTGTTGGACCGGTTATGTGGAATCGCTTACCGGTGCCATTGAGAGATAGTAAGACTGTCACGAGCTTCAGAAGCAAATTAAAAACTGAACTCTTCACTGGCGCTCTTGAGACGGTCTAGGGACTGTTAAACGGTGTCAAAATAAAATCATCCAAAATCATCATCATCATCGCACAACAAAATAATTAATCAACCGGCAGAATTGTGATTTAACCGGTAGGAAAAATTAATTGATAAAAAATATTTTTTCAATGTTCTGCATATTAAAATTACAACCAGTTAAAAAAGTAAAATGATCTTCATTCTAATTCATTGTGAGCATCTGAACTCTGAGGTTGCATACTTACCAATTGATAAGAATGAAAGAGAAAGGGAAATTGTGATTGCCCAGTATTTCTTATATAGGTTTGACAATATACGTTTAAAATAATTAGGTGGTTCCTCCTCCAGAAGAAAAAAGTATTCCCATCGGAGAAAAAAGAAAGCCGGATCGTCCAAGCAAAGCTAAAACGGTTGTAATTATAATATAGTAAATTGTATAACAATAAGGACACTTCTTAGTTCTTAATGTAGACACAGTCACTGAGAACATAATAAAATTATCTATCTACAAGAAAGATAAGATGTGAAACAGCTAGTATCGCTAGTACCGGCCGCAATAGATGGACACCAGTTTCTAAACATTGATATTTCAGAAAGTACAGCAATCAAGTTTTACTCATTTCATGCTTGACAAACATAGATTTATTTTTTGAGCAATATTTTACATTTAGCTTACACAAGTTTAAATTAAATTGGCTCACGGTTTGCCGGTCAGTTAGTTATTTTGCTGGACAAATTATCATTTTGCCGGTCGATTTATTTTTGATTTTTATAATTTTATATTATTTGCACTAGAAAAACATAATATTCTCGCTGGGAATAAGTAGCGCAATAACATGATATATTTGTTGGCAGAACACATTTTTTTGCTGAATATAACTTCAATATTATGCTGATCGTTTAAATAAAAGCCTTAATCAAGCCTCATCAAATATTAAAATATATAAAGTATTTGACATAATGAAGGATTGAGCTGAATATAAAATCACTGCTATTACTTTTCAACTCTAGCGAATACTATTAAACATGCGCCCTTGAGGTAGATCTGTGCACAAAACGGCGCTATAAAAATCATCCGAATATTATTATTATAAACATCGACTAATAATTTACCCAGAATATGTATAATTGCCATATGCATAAACAGATACAAATGTGGTGGAGAACGTATAAGCATTATAATTTCCAAAAGCATTTTTCACATAGGTACATACCTACTTAGCAACGACTGGACACGAGTGGGCTAGTATTAAAATAATATATATCAACAAATGTACTTTAAGTTGCGCTAAATATATTGGCAATGCTTATTAGTGTAAGTTATTGCGGTGCGAACACTTAATGCTATTCTTATTGTATTGTTATTCACTGGGCAATCAATTCACATTAACGAAATTTCGAGTTGACAGAGTCGCGTAACGTGCGATTGTTAGATTCTGTGACGAATTGATATAGACTAATATAGAATCCAAAGAATTTGTGACATACATAGTACATACATACTTACTTCTTGTAACTCACCTTAAATTATAACTACTACGGCATATCCCAAAAGTGGGGTAGCCAGCAGACCAGCTGCACGTAATAAACATGCAAGCCGTTTTCTCTGTGCCATGTTTTGTGTCTTTTTATATAAATTTGTATTTCTTTATATCCAATAAAATAAACATACTTTCAAAAGGGGCATTGAAGAGAGTGTAATTTAAAAGATTCCCACGACGTCGGTTTTAGCTGGTCGGTCCTTCAGACCTGCCCAATGGCCCGCTCGTGAGGACAATTTTGGTTTGAATGTGTGGATAAAATAGGAGTCTATGACTCTTAAAATATCCGGGTGTGAGGTGGGTCTCTCTTCAATGTGTCAACAATAAAACAAGACGTTATTATTGTATCTTAAATTATTATTATCTTCATAAAAATGGAAGCACATCAAAGAAAAAATTCACTTTAGTGTATAATTTGAGAATAAATAAAATGTTACTCGACATTATTGTGCATTCGTTTAATTTTGGTGTTTATTAGTAGCTTACCGTGAAAGGTCTATTAGGTTGTATTTGGGTTTATAACAAAACCCAGATATATATATTTTTTTCAATTATTAAGTATTAACTTCCCCAATTATTTTTACTTTTGTCTTTCTACAATTTCACGTTAACATTCTGAACCTGAAAAATATGTATATACTATAATAAGTTTAAATATTTGACATACCTACATATATCGATCAAGAAATTAGATCCTAATGCATGTATGTGTAATAAGGTGTCTATAATGTTATTGTCATTTATTCGAAAAACGTAGGGTATAAAAATCATGTTTGGTACATGCATAGTTACTGAATATTGTGAAGACTAGCTTACATGAATATCTCCATTGATATTGGTTTCGCTATATAGGGAAGCTTATAATATTAGGAGATGAAAATTTGAAGAGACTTTTAGGACGTTTTTAACGTCTTCGTACTTAATCAAAATGACAAAAAGAAGTATGAAGTTTGAAGAGATTGTTCCACTTTTAAAAAGGCGAAAAGGAAAGGGAATATAATAAAAATGAGTTTTAAACAATGAGGTAATGACGCGTACAAAAAGCTTGGAGACTTAATTTTTAAAGTTAAATCAATAGGCATTAGCTATGGAGGCTCTTGAAGATTATGAAGGTGAGGGAATTGATAAGGCCCTAACTTGCGAAGTATCAGATATACCTAGATAGGGAACAGGATATTAAAAAGGAACTTTAATTTAAAAATAAAGGAAAGAACACTACGGATTTGAAAATTAGTAATCAGGTTTTAAAATTAAGTGTTGCCCTGTAATGTAGTACTATAGTATACTATAACCTCACGCCGTGTCTCAAGTGGGGTAGGCAGAGAGAACGGAACGCCAAATAGATCTTTACACACTACCTTCGCTTCCTCCACACCCATACAGTTTCTCATGTACGCACGTCGGTTCCTCTTACTCGACACACGGCCGTCTTTGAGAGTTTGATCCACGTGATCAAGCCACATGGTTCTCGGACGCCCGCGCTTCTTCACAGCCTTTCTTTTAGACAAGCATATTACCTCGTTGATTCGATCAACATGTCAAACCACCGTAGCTTATTCACGGGCATTCTGTCCACAATAGTCTTTTAGCATCCGCTCATTCTTTTAATATCCTCATTCTTCACTCTTATCACGTAGCGTTTTACCTACCATTCTTGTCAACAATCGCATCTCAACGTGGACAATATTCCTTTTTATCGTATATTTGTGTCATAGAATTTCTATGTGTCTGTATTTTTGTGTTATATTTTATTATTGTCTTGATTATTTACGGTTTACGTACAATGATAGCGAAAAGGTTTTTCTTACTGACAGCCACGGAGACATGACACAACCTTGCTTCACTCCCTTGGTGAGGACAAATCACCCCGAGAGAGTGTTATTAACTCTCACGCAAGCGGAGC
This sequence comes from Athripsodes cinereus, assembly GCA_947579605.1. Classification (NCBI taxonomy): domain Eukaryota; kingdom Metazoa; phylum Arthropoda; class Insecta; order Trichoptera; family Leptoceridae; genus Athripsodes; species Athripsodes cinereus. The sequence goes on from OX388305.1 coordinate 8,887,178, forward strand.
TCCCCACGTAAAGTGAAGAGTTTGAGCAGATCAATCGGCTGTTCACCCCATACGCCGACAACACGCGCCATAACCTTTCCCGGTCCACTCGATCATAATTATGCTTTCTCCAAATCCACGAAAGCAATGTAGTACAATGAACGACATCAAATAATTAGAAGGTAAGATTAAGCTTGGTAATTATATTCAATATGAATTGAATTGCTGAATATTCATATTTATGAATTTTATAAATTTAAACTGCTGCCAATGACAACATTAATTTATTATATACCAAATTCACAATTCAGTTTTTTGTATAACAAATAAACGTATTTCTAAAGTCTTTTGTTACGAGATACGAAAATTTAATTATAAATTCATATCTGTTTCAATTCGTAATATGTACTTGCGATTTTATCTACGTTTGCATGTAAATTATGAACAACCTCACAGTAGGAGAAATATTTTTTTATATCATCATCATCATCGCCCTCAACGCTCCTCTTGGGAGCACAGGGCAGAAACCAGCCTCCTCCATTCAGAGCGTCTCTGCGCCAATTGCGTCACCTCTTTCCACGACATTCCCTGCGCTCTCATATTGTGAAAGAGGGATGCCTGGGCCGACGGAACCCCTGCGGACGGAAGAACAGTGCTCTTTTTGGCAAACTATCATTAGGCATTCTCAAAACATGTCATTTTGAGTTCGTCGGTAGCCTGGAGGTAGAGTCTCGGCCTCGTGAACAAGGGGTCTGTGGTTCGATACCAGGTGCAGGCAAACTCCCCTTTCACGACACAAGCTTTTAGTAGCTTACTGTGAAAGGTGTATGAGGTTGTATTTGGGTTTATAACAAAAACCCAGATATATCTTTTAAAAAAAAAATGTCCCAGCCAGGACCATCGTCTCTCCTGTATTACGGAGATTGCAGGTCTCTGTTGAGTGCGCCGGCGTACGGCATCATTTGTAACATGTTCATACCATTTGACATCCAAAATCCTTCTAAGACACTTGTTTTCAAAGCTTAGTATCTTCCGCTCTTGAGCCTTGGTTAAGTGCCAAGACTCACAGCTATATAGAAGGATTGGGATGATGCACGCATTGAACAAGCGACATTTTGTGCTGATGCTGAGTCCAGACGCCTTCCAAACTTTGTTCATGTTATTGAAAGCCCCGCTAGCTGCTCCTATGCGGATTGGTAATTCCGACCGGAGATCACCCTCTGGCGTTATGGTTGCTCCCAGGTACCTGAATTTGCTAACCTGAGATATCTGGGAATTACCAACCATTAGTGGCGTGTGAGTACTCGTGCATGTACTATTACATATGTACTCCGTTTTACCAGCGTTGATAAGATTTTTTATATATCTACAGTATAATTTAGTTTTAAATCGGATACTATTATGCTGTATTTAAATTTTGACATACAGAAGGATTTAACTTTAGTGTCACATTGAGATCGGAGAAGGAAAATATAAGATGAAATCTCTCATACAAATCCAAAATAGATACCTAGTAATAATAATACCGAACATCTTATGATAAAGGAACCCACGCAGTATTAGAGAAATTCAATCGAAAGAAATATACCTACCTAATAATATTATGTCCATTGAATATTTATCACAGAACCGTAGAAAGGAAATATACAGACAAACGGGGACAATATTAAATGAGACTATATGATTTAAAGATAATTTTATTAGTCAGCGATGCCAGCTACATATAAGGAGCACTAACTCTACTAGGTATGTATAGTAATATTATGTTAGTGTTTTACTTGTTACACACACCTGTAAGTACGTATGATATGTTATACGATTTGTATCGTTTTAATGGCAATACATGGTAAGAGAAGAGAGTACTAGGTGTTCTGACGCTTACGAATCGGCTTAGGCCGGCTTAAGCGTTTACACCATGGCAACGTTCACCAATTCTCTTATGTCTCTCTCATATTAATCCTTTCAGAGCGGGTGACTGCACTCATCGCTGAAAAGCGACTTCGTTCAGCCACCTTAACCTACAGGAATTTGAATCCCTACGAATCAATCTTTAAAAACTGTTCATTATGGCATTAAAATTGTTGTTTGGACTTTTTATTAGCATGTGATATTATTCTCTTAGTATCGAATTTTAGTATTTGATATAATTGATTTTTTAATTAAAATAATGTATACTTTTAAATCTTCTTAATTGATTTGTTGAATTTATTATTGTATTATATTGCTGTATTTTACTTTTTTAAATTATTTGAATTGATTTTTTACATAATCATTTGTTATTGTATTATATTGTTTTTTTTACTTTATCATTTGATTTTTTGGTTGTTTTTTATTTTATTGTTTTTGATTATTCTATTAGGTTGTACCTACTGTTGTTATGTTAATGTATTTCCTTATTTTAGTTGCATCGAATTTTATACTGTGGTAATACAGGGGGACTCTAGTGGTCTATATCGTGTGTAATATTGATTTTTGTAATGTTTACTGTGTTGACTGTTTGTCCCTTGAAAGAAGTTAATAAAATAAATAAATACTAAGAATCAATTTATGAAATGGTTATGATAAAACTGACATTCAAAGGATGTAAATATATCAGAATAAGATAAACACAAAATATTAGAAAGTATTATAAAATAATAATAATAATGTATGTAGAAAGACGTCCTTATGGCAATATGTGGGAATAAAGGCTCATTTTATATAAATGTATTGTCTACAAGACAATATTATATTGGATAAGTAACTTGAAAGAGGAGAATAAAATGTGGAAATTATCGCTTACGCAGGAATTAGTGGGGGAATAATAATTTCCCCAAGACAAATAATAACACAAGAACAAGAACATTACGTCTTGTAAAATAATATCTGCAGATTATCTGCTTAGGTTTCCTCAGGCAGATTAGCAAAGTCTTTTATTTCTTCACTCAAGCATTATTTTCTTAAGAAGACACTTTCATAATCAAGCCATGCGACTATACATAGCGATTCCAGAAACAGAACGATCAAAACATATTTTAAGTAAATCACATCCATTTAAAATATTATTTCAACATTTATTAATATGTAAAAAAAAAGCACTTAACATAAAATTAATAAAGATTCACAGACAACTATTTGTACATATTTAATTATATACCGCTTTCGTTGGTAGATTGGTTTTGTTCGGTTGAATTGTTTATTAATTTATTACTATAATATATACGAAAAGCTTCAATTCTATTTTAAATAAGCGCATCGTGTAAGAAGTAATTTCATTATTTGTTGTCAAATAAGCATACGGAGGCATCCGTTAATATAGAATAAGAATCATATCTTTTACTACTCCCCCTTAATCCAAATGAAATATCAACATTTCGAAGGAGTTCTATCGTCTTTCGACAATCTGATCAAAAGAAAATGTTTCGAAAACAACCATGCATTTCTTGCTAATAAATTGTTTTTAACTCAAGATATTTCAAGTAAATCTGAAAGATTAAATTCACCAGTTTCAATTCGCTTATCCCTAGATATTTAAAGTAAAGATAAGTAGATATTCTGAGGCAGCTGGCGATTATTAACGGTTCTTATATTTTGAAATGTAGTGTGTAAAATGTCTTTAACCATTCTAAGATTATTGACAGAAGTTCTGCGAAGAAAGATAGGAATTATTAATATAATATTTCTACAAACAAATTTATTATTGCATTAAGTAATCATTTGATATTTCATATAACTAAGAACCATAGAACTATGTACTTATATCAACACGATTAACATTGATAGATCTACAGTTATTAAAAAATACGTTGTAATATTATTGAAAGGTAGTCTGGTTACATTTTTAATAATTAATAGGTTTAGACATATTGTGTAGATGAATTTTAGAGTTTGAAAAAGACATAACATGTCGAAACCTGGTCACTGAATTATAGTAGTTACACAGTATAACTCTACCAAGTTTTATGTTTTTATTTACATATATTTTGTGTAGTGTTGATTAATCGTTATTATTATAACGTGACAACATATCTTATCAGATTCATAGTCCCGATTTAAAAATCTCAATGGGGATTGTAAAAATATAAATATATAAGTATCGATCTCCCGTCCAGGGCACTACATAATAATATGACGATATTTTTCTTAACCCCTATGATATTATAATTTCTCTCTTCTTCTTCTTTACGTGTCTTGTCGAGTTCCCCCGATGTTGACAACCACCTTGTGATAATCCTTCCTGTTCTGGACAGTATGAAACAGCTCCTCCACACCTCTAATCCCGGTCCACTCCCGAATGTTATGAAGCCAGGAAAGCCGCTTTCTTCCAACCCCTCTACGGCCATCAATTTTCGCATCTATGATCAGTTTTAGGATGGAATATTTTTCGGAGTTTTACGGAGCTCGATAGTTGAGAACAATTATCCATGAGCATTTTCTATACGTAATACTTCAACCTCACTTGTCTGCCAGTCCAAAAGATTTGGCAAGTTTAATTTACATGAGTAGGTATATATTTACTCCGTTTGTTTAGGATGTTGACAGTAGAATGATATATTGAACATTGAACATTGAAAAAATATTTTGTACAAAAAGTAGAAAAATAGTTTGTAAAATTAAGCATATAAAATACGCCAAATGTATTCTGCACAGAATACATTAACCCTCTTTAGTATGAAAGTATAGTCTATACAGAATGGACAAGGAATAGATGAACCAAAAACTTTATCTTCATTAATTTAGGAACAATTTAGAAACAAGCATTTTCAGCATTTTTAAAACGGAATAGAAATCCAGGTAATTACATATTTATTTTCCCTGATTGTAATTTATTTTGATTGGAGAAGCTTTAGCATATTAGTAAGTTTTTTAAAAAATAAACTGTTACAACGCTACAGATGTTATTTGCATACTATTTTTTTTTACAAACGTATAAATGAGTACGTTTGTACAAAACAAAATAGTAACATGCTCCAAAATTAGAATGCTAAATTTTTTCATGTTCCTGGCAGTAACAGAAATTATAATATTTATGTCGCCTGACCAACGTGTTCGAGGTTTCTTCTGCTTATTTTATCTTCACGAGGTCTCCACTCCACTACGCTTTTTGTCCATCTTTGACCTTTAAGTCTAGCAACATGCCATGCCACGAGCACTTCAACCTTGCCACTCTTTCTACAACATCCGTATCTCCCGATATTATACATATCTCAGTGTAGTGATATTTACGTAGGATTTAATCCTTTTTTGAAAAAAGATGTAGGTATATATCCGATCGATTCATATATTATGAGTTTATTTAGTCCATGCAACATAGTAGTCTGGATGGAAAATGTCCCTAGATATGAGTAAATACATAAATCTGTATCAACTGTGTAGTTCCGGTTGCTCACACAACACACTGCCGTGGTGAAAAATATCTACAGTTGCTTGCTAACTGAAAATAACAAAGTGTGAAAATAAATATTTATCGTGAATGAACTCTGAAGTGGAAACAATTTGATATTGTCGGTGCAAAAATATATGTTTTACGAGCATACATAAACATGAACACAAATAATAAAAAAAAAACACTTTTTAATCGAATAGAGAAATTGCATTTCGAAACAGTTAATCGATCCACCAATGCGTGTGGAAAACCAACATGTTTTATGACTGGTGAATGTTACATTAATGTTGGTAAATTCAGCTATCAAAATATGTCATCTGAACTCAAATGAACATTGAAAAATCCCGCTAAAAATATTGACGAAACTTTGATAGAAATTCAAATGAACACTTAAATGATTACAAACAAGACACCAAATATTACATGAATCAAGTAATATGAGTAGAATGTCGTGAACTGGAGACCGTGGGATCAAAAAAGGGGAGTGGGTCGACCGCGGAAAAGATGGGTTGACGATATCATCCATGTCGCGGGTAGGAGGTGGACAGCAGTCGCGCAGGAGAGAAAAAGATGGAAGAATATGGAAGAGGCCTACATCCAGCAGTGGAGAGATGGCTAGAGATGATGATGATGATGATGAGTAGAATGTCGGACATTAAATGCCGTCTTCGCGGCACAAACCTAGGTATAATATAGGGCGACTTTTTTTAGGAGATGTATTTGGAGGTAAACAAATTTTTTTTTTGAATGAAGAAGTATAGTTTAAAAACCAAGACAAAACTCTTGACGTATTGCAAGTATCAAAAGTATAAATCTTAAAGGTCATAATCGTATAAAATCTCCTTAGACACTAAACAAACAATAAATTACGCTTTGTACGTTAATAAAATAATATCTAGACGGGTAACATACAGGTTTTTCAAACGAAAAGAAGAATATGCAATTGTATTATAATGGCAAACTTTATTTAACTAGCATTAAAACAATACTTTATGCAGTTTTAAAAACGTTATTATAAAAGTGAATAAATAATCTGCACAAGCAATATAATTAATACCTACAAGCAGATATCTACAGATATACGTACATACTACTGTAGGTATAGCATCGAAATTATTTTAGATGTTTGATTATGACTCACGTTGTTTTAAATTAAATTATAATAAGTAAGTGTGGATTGTTTTTCTTTTTAACTTTTTTCTGTACTTAACTATATACTACTACATCAATTCTATAAAAATACAGAGTCATAATAAAAATGACTATATTCTAATTGCTTTTTCCCCTTCAAAGTAATAAAATAATATGCAATAGGTATTGCTAACTGTTGCATACAATTTCTCATTAGATTTTATGAGCATGTCATACACATTATAACTTTAGTCCAAAATCGTAAAACACCGTAATTTTCAGCGGGTTTGCATACAGTCAACTGTGCTGTACGAGAAGATGGTGAATTAAAGTATTTAATGTTTACTCCAGTAAATCTATTTGAAAAAAACAAGTAGACCGAGTAGATGGACATGAAGTATGCTAACATTAAAACAAAAAACGGGTACAATTTAGTGGAGATAAAGATAAAAAACTTATTTAATGATATAAAAAAGTTAACATTTGTAGGTATATGCTATACAAAAATTACGTTTGCAATGTAAAATATTAATTAAAATAATTAGTTTTTTTTTTTTTTTCAATTTTTGTTTTTTTAATAATATAATCTTTATTTCATATTTTAAACGTACAATTACAATTCACATTTATCAAATCACATACAAAGACATATTCACAAAAACTGTGCAACCAACGAACGAAGCCCGTTAAGTCATTGAAATGACTTGTCAACAGGCTCCGCTCATCTCCACATCCAACTTATAACTAAAAAAAGTTAAATACAACTATATTACTCCTATAAATGCCTACAAATCCATTTAACATTATTATGATAATATAGTGATATAAAGATATCTAAATTGCCGAATTAATATTGACGGGGAAATGGAAACGATTGTACTGAAAAACTCTCATAATTTGTATGCCAAATATACAGATTCATTCAAAAACCATGAGTAACACTAAATATTAATTATACCATTAATTCATGGACGATTCTTTCAAAATAAGATCAATGAACTTGGATCAATCATCATTGCATGAAATAAAAAAATGATAACCGATGCATTCATAAAAATTGAAATCTCTCACGATGAATTACAAATTTACAATATAATTTACATTTTACATTATGCAAAGTAGTAAAATGTGTAATACTTAGCAAACAACAAGTTAAATTCTCCTTCATTAAAAACTTAACGAGAAAAGGAATGATGCGACGTAGTTTTAATGCAGAAAAAAATAAATTAGAACTACGAACAAAACAATCATACCATAAATAATGCTGCTTGTAATATACCTACAATAGAAACATAGTCCATACTGTTGAAATTCATGTCACATTCACATAATATAGTAAAACTTTTCATACTTACTATGGCCAATTCTGAATCATAAAATAGTTTAGTTGCACTAACTAAGTCAACTAAGTGTGAGAAGATAGTCGAGTCATGATAATTAGTTCTAATTCGTATTCACAGTTTTCCGTACTAATTTAGTTCATTAGTTCATTTTGACACCTTAATACAACTATAAATTTCGAGAATCTATGGATTTCGTATTCAGAATGAAATTTTAGTTGACAGCCGACGACTAAAATAAGTTGGATTTGGCAGAATTTTATCCGCGACTTTTAATGTGCGAATATTATTAGTTGCTGTCATTTTACCGCAGAATATTGCTATATTTTGGAAGTGTTAATTGAAGAGAGACCCACCTCACACCCGGATATTTCAGGAGTCATAGACTCCTATTTATCCGCACATTCAAACCAAAATTGTCCTCACGGGCGGGCCATTGGGCAGGTCTGTGAAGTGTTAAGTTGTTTTTTCAATTAAAAGTAAAAATTTATATTTTTAGGGCAACTCTTAGCATGTATAAATTGTAAAATTACACCACCATCGACGCAAATACGAACGCCAAAATATATCGGCAAATCTGACATTTCACAATTTTCACGCGCGACAACTATTAAATTGTTGCCAGAAGTGTAAATCGGAACGTGAAAAACATTTTGTATTGCGGCATCACTGACTAATATTATTTGTCCCATAGATTTTACCGTTTGCACTTGGTGGTTCTCGAGTTTATAGTAGTTTATAGTTCATAACTAATGCTGAATACTACATAATAACTAATATTAATCAACTTTTTAGTTAGTTAGTTCATTAAGATTCAGAATTGGCCCTATATTGATTCGGTATCGAATTCTAACAAAGGTGTTTTTCTTTAGATCTGAAAATTATGCTGCAGTATACTTTATCCTGAGGCCGTATCTCATGTGGGTGTGCAGAAGGACGGAACGCCATTTACATACATAGGTATATCTATTATTAAATATTTTTTTTGCTTTTTCTACATTCATACATTTTCTAATGAACGCAGATCATTTTTTCTTACTACACGATCAACCTCGAGAATTCGTTAAATGTGATCAAGCCACGTGGATCTTTAAAATAATGTAATACCCCCTATTCTATTTCATTTTTAGTCTGCACTAACTAAAATAGGAACGTTCCAATGTTAGTAAGTGCACATCGGTATTCAATATCATAACTATAAAATATCATATAAAATACGAATTTTAGTTCAAGTGATCTTAATTATTAAATTTAGGAACGTTCTTATTTTAGTTCGAATCAATATAGAATAGGGGGTAATGTTTAACAGTCTTATTAATAAACGTAGATTAAATTTCTAGAAGGAGATGAACCACCGATCAGACAAAAAACGTATTGATAAACGTTGATCAGCTTGAACCTAGTTTAAAAGTGGTTGATCCGCCTCTCGAGGTGGTTTAAGTAAGGTGATTTAAGTAAGGTGGTTCAAATCGGCGTCATCTGCCTGCCATGTTGGATTTTACGTCAGATGTTTGCTATGCGGGTTTACATGTACGTTTTGCAGTTATTTTACAATTTATCGGAGTTGGTTTTGGTTAAAAATACGCTTAAGTAGTATCCGAATGTGAATTTAATTCAATCAGTTGTTTTTCTTGTGATAATAGACACTTTTTTCGTGTGACAGACACCAGTTTCTTAATTTGTTTTTTGATAGACGCATTTAATTGTTTCGTGACAGAGATACTTTTTTCCATGTTGTATGAAAGTTATATTGATTGATTCTGAATTGAGAATTATTCCTGGACATCATTTGAATGTAAAAGGGAAAGCAGAAAATAAAATTTTACTGATGGTTAGTAATACATATTGTGCGCAGTGTTATGTTATACCCATATCACTGATTGTGTGTCAGATTATGATTTATTTGATAAATAAATAAAATGTCATTCCATTATTACATTTGCTTTTCAATTATACAAACCTTCCTCATCATATTATTTTATATTTCTGTGTATTTGGGTACAAGATGTCAGATGAAAAAACCAATACAGTGGAACCTCTCATAACGAGTATTCGCATAACAAGCAAAAAAAAAGTGAAAAAGTTGCTCCCATAAAAATGGATAATTGTTTGTCATAAATTCATATTTTTATTTAGGTACGTTTTTTTTCCTAATCTAAATTGTATTTTAAGTTGTAACACTCTTTTATAAGTAATTTTATTTGAATAAACTTTAATAAAAATGTTCTCCAAGAGTACTTATTCTTTCGGCATGGAACGCATTATTGTATTTAACCCTCTGCAACTGAGGTGGCTTTTTAGTTATTATTCTGCTGAGGAGTGGTCTGACAGACACTCATTTTAAGTTCCATTATTGCCATTATTTAAAAAGTTTTGATTATTTTTTTAGTTTTTTGTGAGTATTTGACATGTATGCAGACACCATTTGAAAAAATATGGTTTAAAAAAACAGATATTAGAAATTACAAGATATTTATTAATGCTAATAAAAAATCACCACTTTTTTGAGAACAATTTATAAAAATTAATTAAATGAAAAAAATTACATGAAATAAAAAAAGTAAGTAGAAATTTGTTTTCTGTTAACTTTTGTTAAAATGTATAAAAATAATAAAAAAAATCGTTAGAGCGGTTTCTCTGAAAATCGGCTTCAAAGTACGTCCTCTCATTCCTGGTAAATTTGTGCCGAGCATTGTAGGCAGACATGTTTTTTGCATGCATAACGAGTAAATTTTGTCTTCCTTTCAATTAAATCGCACTCTTTAATCTTTCTTTTCAATTCACTCGTAAAAATTCTGCACAATATTCTTTCACACGATGTCCCAGATTCGATTTGTTCAGGGGCAGTTGGGAAATCTCGTCCTAAGTCATGATTGCGCAATTCTCTCGGCAATTTTTCATTATACACCCGCTGTGTCATAATAGGAAGAACAAGTTCCCTAGCAAGGCCTCAAATGAAATTTGTTCTCCATTTATTGAAAAAAAAAATTTTTATTGAAGTGATGTTAGGTAGACTCTATGAATTTACTGAGCTGATGTATGTGAGACACTATGAAAAAATTACTATGTTACTGACGTTAGGTCTAACAGACCCATCATTTATTACTGACGTGAGGTATGTCAGACACCCATCAGCTATAGATCCACACATGTACTCACGACGGCCGTCGTTACTGTACTGATGATTAAAAGAACATAAATTAGGAAGCTACTGAGCAAAACGGAAAGATAGGACTCAAAATGGCAACGTTGTTGCAAAAAAAAGATTTTGCGGTGTCTGACAGACCTCACGTCAGTTGCAGAGGGTTAACATTGATTTCTATAGAAAAAAATGTTTCGCATAACGAGTGTTTCGCAAAACGAGTAAGAGTCTGGAACGAATTAAACTCGATATGAGAGGTTCCACTGTAAGATAATTTTGACAGCCGCTTGTTTGTTTTGAATTTGTCTGTTTACCAGCGTCGTGTAACATGGCAACCAACATAATAGAGCGAATTTTCGAATTGCCATATGAAATCCTTTATATAAAGTACAGATGTCTATGGTACGGATTAAATATTTTTATTAATAAAGAAAATTTGATCGGTGGTTCAAACGCTTATAGGCGGATCACGAAATCAGTGGTTCAACCATGGTTTGGCGGATTTTTATTAATAAGACTGTAAATGTCTTCGTAACAATTGATTATTTGCAATATTTACATTTTTAAAGTAAATGATGTAAGGTAGAAATAAATGTATACCATTGTAAATTATGTACCATCGTAATAATAATAATCGGACTATTTATATGTGGCGCCGTTTAATGATCCGTGACCATCTCAAGGGCGCCGTAACTTCTCCCGAACAGTAGTGTTTTCAACTTGGTTCTAAATGTGGTTGTGGACTGATTCACCCTCAGATCTGTGGGCAGTCTGTTCCAGGCGGATGGCGCGGCGGCTCTGAAGCTCCTTTCTGCAAATTTTGGAGGTGTTCGCCATATTGGGTTTCACGAGTTTGTTGACAGCAGAAGAGGCCGAGCGCAGCGGTCGTCTCGGAGTTTCGTCAACGGAACAGAGTTCGGTTAGACATGTGGGTGCCGTGCCGCATAAGGCCTTGTGGACAGTGAGACACAATTTAAACTCCACTCTCTCTGGGACCCTCAGGCAATGTAGATCTTTTAGTAGTGGAGTGATGTTGCAACGCTTGTTTTCTCTGTAGATAGTCCTGGCGGCAGCATTTAAAGCCATCTGGAGGCGATTGAGAAGAGTCTGGGGCAGTCCTGTGTATATGATGTTGCAGTAATCCAGACAAGAGATGACAAAGGAGGCGATCAGACTTTTAACTGCATCTACAGATAGATTTTTGGATACGAGATGCAGTTGACGAATGTGGAAAAAGGCTGTGCTTACTGTCCTGGATACTTGGGCTTCCATGGAGAGTGCTTCGTCCAGTAAGACGCCGAGAACGGATATTGTGCGCGATGGTGTTATGTTGGTGCCAGCGACAGAGATTTGTTTGGTGTCTATGAGATGTTGACGTCCTGGGGAGGCAACCCACATAAATTCGGTTTTGGTTGGATTCAGTTTTAGGCGTCTCTGGGCCATTATGGACGAGAGTTTTTCAACGCACCGGACAGTGGTAGCCACTAGATTGTCCTTTTGATGTCCTTCGTACGTGCCAGTGCAGGTAATAGAGATTATGGATTGCACATGAGTGGACATAATATCGACGCTGGAAAGGCAAAAATTACTAAGCGACATGTACCCAACTTTACAGTAGAGCCGACTAAAGTTTTTTTTTCAGAAAAAAATTCGTCATAAATCGACTATTTATCGTATTCGCATAAATCTTACAGATTTAGAAAGCTAAATAAGCCTCCTATCGACGGTCATAAATACATTTGTGATTTGTTTGGTATTAAAGATGTTAGTGTCGCTTGGTAAAATTTTACCTAAAACATCAACCAGGAAAAAATTACTAACCGACAATTCAAATTTACTGACAGTGTGGTTAAATTGTCTATTTAGATTTTTTTATAGATTTTCTGTAATGAAAAAAGCTTAAATCACAGTAGCACATTTTTTTAATCATGGAAAAAAAGCATAAATAACAGTTGCACATTTAAACAATCATGGAAAAAATGCTTAAATAACAGTAACACATTTTTATGATCAGGGAAAAATACTTAAGTTTTAAGAATATTCAATGGCCAACTGGCATTTTTAACTTATGCAACAGGCAATCCTCAATATAAATTTGATAGGTAGGTACTACATAATAGTTCATCATAAAAGTAATACAAATGCTCATTTTTATTAGTTTATTGTAAAAATCACATTGATATATTAACAAAATATTTAAACAGAGCAGAATCATAAACATTTATAATAGAAGAAAACCAACATTAAAATTGTAACAGAATATGTTTTGTACGTGGTTGATAAATTAGTCGGCATATAAGTGTTTGTTTATTGATAAATCACATAAATATAATAACAAAAAACAAAATTATTAAACAGCAAACAGCAAAATTAACATTTTTAGAAATATTCAATACTAAATTGTAACAGAACACAACATTTAGTAATACTTAGTTTAAAGAGTCGGTGTATCGATTACTTACTTTTAAAGAAGTATCTTTTTCTTTAACTCTTGGTTACTAAATGACAAAAAAAAAACGGCGGGTAAAAATGTCCCAAGCGACAAATTAATTCAGATTAACTGAATGTCACATATTTGCGAAAGAAAGACTGTAAAAAATAGCTAAACGCTATTGCTCATTTTATGTTATGAATTTTTTGACACAATTGGATGTCGGGAACTGGATTTTTTACTTACTAGAAGTGTAGATGTCAAACATATTTTGAACTACTCCAGATTAATCATTCCAATTGATCACACTCATCCATAGTCAACCTATTTGTATAGGTATTATCTAGGTAGGTATGTTGTATATGATACACATACATATGTGAACTTCCTTAAGGAGTGCACAACACATGCTCATCTTTTTACAGTAAGTATAAAAGGGATAAGTAAAATCAAGCACATGGTTTGAGTAATGCAAAATTAACTAAGGATTTTTCTTTATTTGGTGCAATCAGGAAAAATGATCTAAATCACAATATGTGTTTAATACAAATCAGGTAAAAAAGTCTAAGTAAAAAAAATGATTTGGACGTAAGACTTAAATGACATATTTGGAAATTCATTCAATATTTGTGTCGTTTAGTCGGCCGAAATTGCCCAAATTCACTAAAATAATGATTTACCAAGCGACATCAGAAACATAAGACTAGCACCATTCGACGCAGAAAAAAAATACGATTCAAACTGTATATATAACTTATTATTATGATACAGCAACACCACAACTATAGATGTTGTTAAACAGGCAAGTACACAATGTTAAAAATAACTGAGTGTAGAAATAAAAGAGAAACGAATATAGTTTAAGAATATAAACATTTTTATTTCTCATAATCCAAGTTCATTGCAGTTCATCAAATTTCGTCACAACTAATTAGAAAAAAAACTGATGAAACAATTCAATGTAAGTAGGTACGTGCCTGAATCTCTATGTAATAAATAAATAAATAATCTATGTAAATTTATAAACGAAAATTTTCATGGGAAAGTACAACCCACTCTATAAAGAAGTCGCAAGTCTTAAAACGCTCCAAAACACCGATCAATAGATTACTCAACATTGTACAGTACTCATTGTACAACAAAACACTTTTTGTATTCGTTACACGTCACCCTACAGAACATGTTAAATTAAATAGAACGCGGCCTAAAACTCTTTGTAAAACAAAGTCATGATTCAAAAAAGGGCACCTTTACCATTGATCCATGACCTTTTACATGACAAACAAAACGTGAATTTTCACTGTAAGCGAATAGGTTGGTATAATATAAACGACGAGGCACACACAATATGAGAGAGAACAATGTTTTAAATTTAATTTAATAATAAATATTTATTTTATTTTATTTGATAATAATGTTTTAGTCTGATTTAATATTTGATGCTTAATGGAATTCTTATTGTAAAAACGCAGTGACAGACAAGATTTTATATTATTCATCACGCAAACGTACTGGAACACGAACAATGTATATACAATTGCCAATGTGAATCAATAAGTTTATTAGCGAGAGAAAACAAAACCTTTCTATCTGGATACAAATCCAAAGTCACTGAAGTTATATTATGTAACTATATAACAAACAATAACTATAATAACAAGACACAACTCATCGCTTCTTCAGAGTAGAAATCGGTCAATTTGTTTACTTATTTCTAAATAATAACACACGAAAAAAGGTTTATCTATACCATTACGGTATCTCCCATAAGTAATAGATCATTATGTTTCAATAAGTGAATATCATGTTCATTTGATGTGTTTGTGGATAGACAGCGATACTATCGTCGAGGAGTTTTAAGAATGTAAGTTCTTTGGTTCTACTGCATATCTATTCGATACGTTGAAAACTAGAGAATTGTTCTGCCATTTGGAATCCTTACTATAATAAATATGTGGAGGAACTTGATAGATAAGCTGGAGAGTAAATTTCTGCGAATATATGCACGCAGAAAGTCAAATTTGTGAGGAATGACCTTCCAAGACCTTTCGAATAGTAGAAAACGTATTGATATCTTAACACTAAGAAATATCTGAGTGGGTGAGATTGACGCCCCATCTCTGCTACCCAGGGTAAATTTCTTGGTCCCTTCAGTTTTGAGACGCCCTCTGCACAAATTGATGATCACTTACAACGATTCATTTTGTAACGTCGACATGTTAAGCGTATCGCAGCATGGTTTCAGAAGAGCTGCTTGTTTTCACAATATATTTTATTTTCATTGACTAGTGTATTTGCTTTATCTCTGTTTGAGTGGCTGGGTGTTTTCCCTCGTAGTATCTGCGGAGACTAATCAACAGTTCTAAGTCCATGGTCTATGTGGATGCTTGGGGGGAGGGGGGTTCCTGTGTGAGCGAGGGTTTGTGAGGGGTAGCTCAGGACACAACATTTCACTTGTAAAAAGGCACAATATTGTTCATGTTTTTTGTGTTTATTCTATTTTTAAAATGTTTAGGTTGGTCTTTTGGCATAGGTATGTCTGATTGAGTAAATAAAATAAATAAAGAAATACTGCTTTATTTAAATTTAAACAAAATTTAAGTAATATTTTTATTATATGAATGACCCAAGATACATGTTGGAAGTCCATTTTAAGGTGAATTGAAAAAAACTATTTAGTTAATTTCTAATACTAGTAAGTGTAATTTTGGAAGTCACTTGGAAGTTAAATACTTTTTTCAATTCACTTTAAGTAGATGTGTAGGTATATGTATACTGGCTGAAACCTTTTAACAACAACTACAGTTACCTATGTCAGTCAGTCTATCATCACTAATTATAACATTATGAATTATGTATGGTGAAAACATAAAGTGGGATCAAGAAGTTCCTACCTAATATTAATAACCCAGATCTATCCGGAGTAAACACTAGAAACCTTAGAAAGGAATAACTTTAAGTACAGTGAAGGTAACAGGATATACCAACAAGTGAGGAGTTTAATAAAACTACCTTTATGTAAATAGAAAATACATTGGTATTTTTGGTTTTCAAATAATCAGAGCGCAGGGAATGTCGAGGTGACGCAATTGGCGCAGAGACGCTCTGAATGGAGGAGGCTGGTTTCTGCCCTGTGCTCCCGAGAGGAGCGTTGAGGGCGATGATGATGATTTTTGGTTTTCGAATAAACAAAAATTTTCACACCTTAACTAAGATATATAATATTTGTTAGTTGGAAGATATCGCTTCTGCGATAAACTCGCCCATTGCACAATATGGGTCTGGCCAACTATATTGACCGTGCCTTCTGTGTGGCTGGTCCGTTGCTGTGGAACAAAATTCCCTTTGAGATGCGAACTCTGGAGAGTGTGGAGGTGTTCAAGACGAGGTTAAAGACGAGGTTAAAGTTCGGGAGGTGTTATGATTCTTAAATGGGCCCTTGCGGTGGTTTCTCCACAAAACGGCGCATCATAAATAAGTTGTCTAGTTATTATTAATATCATTTATTTGTATCACATTGTTTTATAACTTGGTAATTATGTATGCTTTTTATTGCGCAATAAAGTTTATCATTATAATTATTATATATTACGTAAGGTATGGTTCAACTTTAACCACAACTTATCCATCAATTGCAGGGTAGAGAAGAGAGTATTAGGTGTTCCGAAAATACCACTTAGAATATCTTCAACCCTTAATTTAT
Source organism: Athripsodes cinereus (assembly GCA_947579605.1). Taxonomy (NCBI): domain Eukaryota; kingdom Metazoa; phylum Arthropoda; class Insecta; order Trichoptera; family Leptoceridae; genus Athripsodes; species Athripsodes cinereus. The sequence continues at coordinate 8,904,269 of OX388305.1, forward strand.
CCTTGGCAAGGCGCCTGGCGTACTTTATCGGTTGATTTCAGCATTTTATTGTACGTATATTTTATTTTTCTTTTTGAGTACTCCTCTATTTACATATTCTGATTCAAATTTTATATAATATATATATATAAAAAAATAATGACAGTGATAAATAAAAAAACATTTAAGAAAAAAGTCAGTCACATTACCCATGGCGCCACTGGGTCGCTTGGTTACAATTAGTATTAAATTGATACTTGTGTAGTTCGCACGTGTGTTTTGATCAACTAAATGGTGGGAAATAAAAGTTTAAATGACAGTGAAATTAATGAGATTGTTGAATTGGAGTGTTCTTACAGAGATTATTATATTTATGAAGGTTTAACCGATGAACTTTTTGAGATCCCGAGAAGAGTTTTATTATAAGAGTTAATTTATAAGATATAGCCGAAGAATCAACGAAGAACCATATTCAGCGACGCCATGAAACAATCACAAAGCAGTCTGTAAAAATAAATATTGCTTCTAATACAAACATGAGTGAAGATTTTTATCCTCGCAACCAAAGAAGCCAATGTTACTTATATGAAAATAAGAGGCATATTATCCAACATTGCTTTTTTAAATATATAACGTGAGCTCCCGTGGTAGTACTTTGCCACGGCTAGCTTGGGGGCCACGTTACAAGATATGTTCCTCTTAAGTAGGTGGGTACTAATATACAAAATAAAAAAAATAATAATTATAATTATAACTACGATTTATTCAAGGGAATAATTTATATGCATGGACCAATGCAAAATAAACAAACAATAACACTGACGTGTTCACACAGAAAAAAAAAAAACACATGTAAGTACTATTATCATATAGTAATAGAATATAAGTAATGTACAAAAATTATAAATAAAAAACAATTACTTCTTCGTTGCGCTGGCTAAACGCGAGGGCGCGACCCTCAGCGATTGTAGTACAATTAACACAATGTCCATATATGTGTCACGAAGAGTCCAGTTGCAGTGCACAAATATAGTTCCCGATGAACAACTTCACAATGGAATATTTTATCAATAGTCTATTAATCACTTGTCGAATATATGATATTGCAATCAAATTAAAAAAAATAGTCTCTGATGATAATAATGAAATTCACTTTTCAATTTATTTCTCACTTTCGATGGATCACTTCTTACTTAGGTATTTGTATATCGTAAATACCTAGCAGACAAGGCGAGTACTATATCGGTGTTACGCGCACGGATGTTGAAAAACTTCTGAACTCTCGTCCTTGAACTGCGCTGGCTTATATAGTTCTCCGGGGCGGCAGACAGAGACATAAATAAAATTGTTCTGTCTCCTTCTATGTCCTTGTACTTTTCTTCAATGGCATTATAAAATAGTATGTATTTTAAATTTGATTGCTTTATCATAATATGAAGAATATTAAAATGATTAAAATGCGATGTTTTTTTCTTTCTTGAAGTTACAGCCGTTTTTCGGAAGATAATTATCAAACAAGATTATTTACATACATTTGAATTATGGAACAACTACTTAACTTATCTTAACATGTGCAAAATTATTTACAATCAATTTTCACCTAGATATCTACATCTCTAAACAACAATTAATTTAATTAAATACATTTTCATGTTCTTTTGATATACATAGGTATCGTAGAATTTTAAAACAATAGTTATGACTCTAAGATTATCATAAAGTTTGATCCTATACCTACCGATACAATTTACTTAGCAACATCAATTTATAATTTACATACTCGATCTACTTTAAATATAAAACAAATCTCAATTGTAACATATCGTCATAATATCTTATTGAAATCATTAAATATTATTAGTGTACACCTCGGTGTATCAACAAGCAATTATTTACATATCAAACATTATTATTTCTTATAATATCCAATTATTTACATACGTCCTTAATCAAGTTTATTATTACTTTTGTTTTTAAATATGCAAAACTTTCTTTATACCTATCTCAATGCCAGATATTAAATCCAAATTATATTTTTCAATATAATGACAATATCCCATAAGTCGTGTGACTTGATAGATATTTATTAGATACAATGAATCAGTGATACAATTAATCATTGGATGGACACATCTATATAATTATAATAAAATTAATTCTTTCCGTACTAGTAAATATTAACTACCTACTATATTATTTACATTTTTACATATTTAAACATTTCTTTTACTCAATAAATTACTATATGCAATATTTACACAGGTTAGGTATATTTTAGGATCTCTCATACGACCCAATGTATTATCACATACATCATATCAAAAATCATACAAAATAAATTACAATTAAAATATTACTATACCTAGCGCGGACATTAGTCATTATAACAGGTGTAAAAACAAAACACTTTGTTAAACAAAAGGGAATATCATAAAGCCATTAAGATTTTTGTAGAAAAAGTTACAACAAAATAAAATTACCCAGCGGCTAAGTGAGTAGTCACCAGAACTCTCATTGTTATATGGGATAGTTATAATCCTGCCATTGTTTATTTAACTTTCACTAATACATACAATAGTATCTAAGTGCAGGTAGATATATAGGTACATAAAAATAGATGCATCAATATTTGGATTTTTCTAGACTTTCTTGCGAACTCTATTATTTGAAATAAATATTCCCTTATCAACAAAACAATATTATATTCATCATAATGTTTTCCGTCATAATTAATTAGCAATGCATATCATATCTAATATATGTTTTTATAAAAAAAAAATGGAAGATATATTATTTATAAGGAATTCCGCACTAAGATATTGGAAGATAATATAAATGTTTCAACATAGGAACTATCACGAACATGAAAAATAAAAGTTCTGAACGGTTCCAATTCGTATTCTTGACGTTGGGAGGCGCAGAAACACAACTTTATCTCTATATTCATACGAAGGTTTCTTTTAAAATCATTGCGTATCTACAAGTTCTTACATATAGATAGGCAATCTTACATTCGCAAGAAAAACTATTTTCTCTAACTAAGAATAAGTCTTTAAAGTTTTACAATGCAACGCTATTCTATAAAATAAACATACCTATTCATTGCGATTCAACGAAATCAAAACTGGAAGAAATGGATACGTGTTATAAATTTCTCACTAGAGACATTCAATTTTAATTTATGTTTCCCATACGTCAAAATAAACTTTTGATTCTTTTGTATGATTCGGTGTTAAAGCTTATTTATACAATTGGATTGAATAAAAAAAAGTTTTTGTTGCTCAAAAATCTATTAAAAAAACGTATTAAAAACGAATTTCAAATATTGGTGTTGTAATTTTTCTGTATCCAAACTTAAATTTACCTAAAGAATTAAATAAATAAAGCCGAAGGTGAGAGCGGGATAGCGACACTATTAAGCATTATTTATGTATTTTTAACGTATACTTTCTGAGTATTGATTAAAAATAGTTTCATTTGATTGGCAGATGCCCGTAGTCTGCATTTAGGTTTGTGATATTGTTGTTAATTTTTATTTTAATAAAATTGTATTTTGTGTCAAATGACTTTAAGCGAATGGATTAAAACAAATAAATATAAAAGTAATAATGTAATCCCTTTATTAAAATACAACACGTTTACAATTTATATTATATATAATAGATGGTTATACAATCAATATTTGGCTGAGAGGAATGGTGCGCGGAGAAGTGGACGTCCAAGGATCAAATGGCAAGATCACTTAAATCAAATCCTACAGGACGGTCACGTGTTGAGCACATTGAACAGGAGAGCATGAATGAGGAATTGTATGACAGTGACGGAAGCGAAAGATGTATGCAAGGATAGACGGAAGTGGCGCTCGATCCATTCTGTCTACCCCGCAAGGGAAGTGGCGTGATGGTATGATTATGTATGTACAATCAATTGGCGAGCTCATTGCCACATGACATCTTTTTCTAGCTAAACAAATGAAGATAAGATTTATAAAATCAATCCTACATTACTAATATCAATACTACTTCTTGTAATATTTTATTACACCGAACGAGTTGACTGCGATTTCTAGATATGTTATAAGTAACTAGGTATATAATAAATAAAAGTATCTACAAGTATAATTCTACCACTGTCTCTAGAGATATTATTATACTAGTTTTCGATTTATTGTATTGGACAAGTGTTTGACTCCCAAAGATACCAATGTCTAATTATCTATATAGAGTTAATCCATTAGGACTATAACCCTAAAGTTCCCCCGCTTCAGAGCCATTCTCATACTGATTAGGTTAATGGTAAGTAATAATGTCTTAACTAATAAGTTCATCTTAGAAACAAATCACGTTATTGAATATACACACACGCACACATACATTATAAACATCCCATTCCCTAAACATGCCTTCTTTTAAAACCTATATCAGGATAGGTTATATTTGTATTTCTTAACATCCAATAAAAACAACATACTTTCAAAAGTGGCATTGAAGAGAGGTAGATACCTATTCATTTTAAATTTATAAAGATTCTTATACATGTTTTTTTCATAATTGAAATTTCAGAACCATAGATGTTAAATTGTATGGACAAAGACTCTAATTTGAAAATGTATACAATTTTTTTTTCTATAAATATGCCAATCTACAAAAAAACATCGTTGATTTTCTATTATTCTGGATATCGTATTTTTTATTGAAATTAAAAATTTATGGCGTAAATAAGTATTTTAATAGCCTATCGGCTATTCGGGGCGGAGAAGAATCCAACAAATCAGAGATCATTCAATTCGGTACAGCCATTCTTGAGTTATAAATGGTGTAACTAACACCACTTTTTATATATGTATATAGATTTTATGATTTCGTCGGTAGCCTGGAGGTGGAGTCTTGGCCTTGTGAATAAGGGGTCCGGGGTTCGATCCCAGGTGCTGGCAAACTCCCTTTTCACGACACAAGCTATTAGCTTACTGTAAAAGGTGTATAAGGTTATATTTGGGTTTATAACAAAACCCAGATATATCTTTAAAAAAAATGAGAGAATAATAGATATATTGCATTGAATGCAAACGAATTGGGTAATGACTAGCGATTGACAAAATGTATTAGGTACATCGTGTTTTTTAAAATTGGTATCTTATCTGAAAATTATTATTAGAGTCTATTTATAAAGTTCCTAAGTTACACTTGCAATAAATCTTAGCGCGCCATTGAAACCATCAGAACTGTGTGATTACATGAAAAGAGAATGTATGGCGTATACTAAGGATAAGATAATAATTATATTATTATTATTACTGACAATAAGACGATTCTTACAAGGATCATTACAGCTGAAGGCCAATGCGATCCCAGAAGAAAACATTAAACAATATCCAAACGACAACACAACTACAATATATCCTCGATTTGCCTTATAAATTCTGCATACGTCACGTTGAAGATATCAACCTCTCCAGCCAGACCATTAAACATTTGAATAGCTTTTCCCACTGGGGAGTTTGCCAATATGTTTGTTCGGCTTTGAGGCTGATAAAAAAAATCGTGATGCCGAGAACGTCCATATGCCTCGGGAACATATATTGAATTTTTCAAGTATTATTGGATTAAATATGATACCGTTGAGTAGCTTAAAAAAGTGACGAGCACAGAATACATCTCGGCGATGTTCTAAAGTATTATAGCCAAGGCAACCCATTACGAATGAAGATGGAAACAGGTAGGGATAATATCCATATATTTTCCAATATAGCGACCTTAAAAATCTTCTTTGTACCTTTTCTACCAATAAAACATACGTGTCTTCCGATGGACACCAAATAATCGAACCTGACTCCAGAACACTCCGAACTAATGACTCATATAAAAGCTTTAACGTGTTTGGATTTTGAAAGTTGTTGGAGTGTCTCAGCAAAAAACCCAGCGATTTGTAAGCCTTTTGAGTTATATCCGTAATATCGTCGTTGCATATTCAAAAAGGGACATGTGAATTCATAAATGTTTTGACATTTCCAGAATAAACTGCTTATAATGACATCATAACCATTTTATAAAGTGATTGTTAGTATCAAATATTAAAATTCAATACTTAAAGAATAATATCACATGCCAATAAAAAGTACAAACTACAATTTTAATGTCTTAATGAACAGTTTTAAAAGAGTATCTCCCAATAAAAGTGTGTGCACATCTCTCTTTTTAAATATGCAACGACGATATGCTCCCTGAAATGAAAATTCTGAGTGAAAAGAACACCAAGGTCCTTAGACTTCTCAACTCTGATGAGCAATGTATTATCCATGGTGTAGTCATAAACGTGTTAACGTGTTAAAAATCATCATATACATGTCATAAATGTCAGCTGGCGTATTTAAGAAGAAAATAAAAACTATATACCGATGGTTTAAAGCACAAAAGACACATGTCCACTATTTAGGTAAAATGAGTTACTTTACGTACAAGATCGGTTGCAACGTCGTCTATGTCCTGATTACATAATTACCAATAATACTTATATCACTATCGAAATATTTAACAAAAACCAGATGCCAAACATTCTTAAATTATCATTTTTTTATGCACAGATGTAACATGTCACATTAAATATTTGAGAATATCGATATAATTGATTCTTAAAAAGCACATTTCCACCAAGGACATCTTCAGAATTAATTTAAAATTAGTTAATTTTGAATCTCAAACTTTCAAAACCTGTTTTCTCTAAACTGTCAAATGTGGACATGTGTCTTCTGTGCTTTAAACCATCGATATATAATAAGTTACAATCCATTGGATCGGTCTGCAACGTGTTTGGTTTTTCTTCTCCATTCGTCTCTATTCTCAGCCAGTCTTATCAGCTCTACGTATGAGCCACAGTTCATGTCCTTCTTCAGTTGGCCCATATACGCGTCTCTTGGTCGGCCTCAGCCATTTGTCCCCTCGGTCTTACCCTCCGCGATGGCGATGAGTAGTCCTGGGTGCCTGATGTTGTGGCCAATCCAGTTAGCTCGTTGTTGGCCGATTCTCTTAAGAAGTTGCCTTTTTTCGCCTACCCTGGCTAATACTTCTTCGTTTTCGACGTATTCCGACCAATGGATCTTAAGCATGCGTTTGTAGCACCACATCTCAAAGGCCGCCAACCGTCCGCTTTCACTCTTGCTGATGGTCCACGTCTCACAATCATAAAGCAGAATGGTCCATACAAAGGCTTTAGTAAAATTCTTCCTTACGCTTAAATCAATATTTAGGGATTCCAATATCTTCGATTTTTTGTTAAAGGCAATCCTTGCCTGGTTTATTCTGCTCACAATTTCCGATTTGGAGCGTCCATCCTGGTTTATTCTGCTGCCCAAGTACACGAATTTTCTTACTTGTTTGATGCTCACTCCATTTATGGCAATGTTCGCAGTCGCTTCCTCTCTTCCCACGACCATAATAATAATAATAATAAAAATCTTTATTGCACAAAAAGACAAACATTATTAAAACACAAACATTGCAGAACCAGACAAATAAATTTGTGCAATGGGCGAGTTTATCGCAGAAGCGCGATATCTTCCAACTAACCATACATTTTGTTTTTTCTTTATTTATTTTCATGTTGTACTTTGACAACAGTATACTTTCGATTTTTCCTAAGGCTTCGTTCAGCTCCATCTCGGAGTCTGCGAGCAGTGCTATGTCGTCAGCATATCTAATCATGTCGACCTTTTTCCCATTTATTTTTACTCCTGTCCAGTTCTTCATTTCTTCTCTGAGATCATCAATAGCTCGCTGTATATAGCAGTTAAAGAGAGCTGGCGACATTGAGCATCCCTGTCTTACACCTTGATCGACCCTTGCTTCTGCGCAGCTCTCTCCGCTTTTAATTACAGCCATTTCGTTCTTGTATAAGCTCCAGATTGCTCTTCTGTCTTTATAACTCATTCCTATCTGGTTTAGAGTGTTAAAAAGTTGTTCCCATTCTACTTTATCGAATGCTTTTTCAAGGTCGATGAATGATATGTATGTGTTTTTATTAGTTGTTATTCTCTTTTCTAGAATAAGTCTGAGACTCAGGATTGCATCTCTTGTACCTGTCTCCTTGCGGAATCCAAATTGATCTTCTGAAAGTGTTTTGTTTATTTTATTTTCCGCCCTTTGAGTGAGTATCTTAGAAGCGTGTCATATCATGCTTAAGGTTCTGTGTTGTTCGCACTTTGTCGTGCCTGCTTTCTTAGGAAGCGCTCGTATCAGACATTTGGCAAAGTCCTCAGGTATCTCTCCTGTGTCGTATATTTTGCAGACAAGCTTATACAATGTATCAAGCATGCCTTTTCCCGCGCATTTAAGCAGCTCTGATGGAATCAGGTCGATGCCTGGTGCTTTGCCGTCTTTCAACTTTGCTAATGCAATATCAAATTCACTTCTTAAGATGTCATCTCCATAAAAACTATGAAATTATAATAATGTGTCAGCATTTGCTTCGGCAATACATATGCATAGTACTCTGTTGATATATACATATATATGCTTCTTTAATTTTAATAATCGGATTAGATAGAAGACATTGTATTCTAGCGATAAACTTGCCCTCTGTACATTGAATTGTATAACTGATATTTTTATACAATTTTTATGATACTTTGTGTTGATTTGAAATTTTGTAAGAACGTGAAAAATAAAAAAAATATATAAATAAACAATATAGGTAATTTTATAATACGTAGTTAATAGAATTACATATTTATATGAATAAATATACGAGAACCAGAGATGTTTATAATATTAAACAAATGTTTAATCTCACGGAACTTGAATAGATTGAAAGATCCAAAACAATATTTAAAGCCAAAAAAGGACTTATTAAAACCAACATACCCATGGTGCTGAATAGAGATGTGCACGAGAGAAATAATAAATATAGAGAGAAATAGCTTTTACTATAAGGCGGAATTGAGTAATAATGCTTTGCCAAAAGATATTAAAGATGTGAATAATCTAATTACATTAAAAAAACAATTCAAAAGAAGTGTTCTAGAGAAAAGAAAAGACTCTATTTAAATATTTACTAACTATACCTACGTGAAGTGCTCGAGTTGTGACATTATACATATTTTGGTGATTGGTGAATGATATCTAAGATTGTCACTTTTGACCCCTTGTACCAGCATTTAATTGCTCGCCGTCACAGGTGCGTATCGTACTGCCGCTAGCGATGGCCTTCCTGTTATCGCTGGCGTGCTACCCGCTGATTTGGAAGTCCTAGACAGTGTAGCCAGGCGTAAGATCATGGCGGATGGTAGAACTGAACATCTTGGTATTTCCGTTCAGACGGAACCCGGGAACAGGGGAATTAGTAGGGCCTTCAGCCAAATCAGAGAAAGAACCTTGGATGTGTGGCAAGAAAGATGGGACCGGGGGAGAACCGCTAGACTTGTCTACGATTTTCTTCCGGATGTAAGAGAGAGGATTAAAAGGCGCTTCCTGTCTTTCAATCACTTTGCCGTGCAGTAAGTAACGGGACACGGGGAGCTTAAAGCCAAGCTCTTTGAGTTAGGGCTGACGGACGACCCGTGGTGTGCTTGTGGGACGGGAGCTCAGTTTGCGGGGCATATCCTGTGGGAATGCCCAATGATGACGGATGCGAGGGATGTAATGATTGATAGTTTGAGTGATGATACTCCCAGACCCGTTTGGTCTGGGGAATTAATGATTTGTCCGAGAAATTTCAGAGCTTTCTTGGAGTTTGCGGATGTCTGGGTGTCTCGGTGGGACCTTCTGCGTGAGTCGGGCTCACCCCCGGCTTACCTGGATGAGCTTGATGGTTGATTTTGCCTTGTGTGATTGTGGCTGTCGCGGGCGAACTCGTTTCTTCGTTTTTTGTGCTGTCCTGTCTCCCTTGGTGGAGAGTCTTAGGTCAGGGAGGGATGTCCCTTGGGGAGGGAAGCGTGTCTACGAAGACTCCGACACCGGCGACCCTCGGGTTCACCGGCATGAATACCAAAAGAAGTTTCCGGACACCTCAACTCGGCTCTCTGCTAATTTTTATTTTCTCTTTGTTTTCTTAAATTTTTATTTGTTGCTTTTTATTTCTATTTTATTTGAATATTGATTTGTTTTTCTAGGTTAAGGAAATGCCTTTGTAAATATATTGTTAGTTTTATATTGTGAATGTATTTGCTTCTCTCGGCTAGAGGGACATCGAAGGAGTGTAGTCAAAAGATTCCACACATGGAGGTTTTTGGCCGGCCAGCCCCTCAGGCTGCCCACTATGGCGCCTCCGGTATGGACAAAATTTGTGTAGTGTAGAATTCGGATAAATGGAAGTCCCCAGACTTCTGCGCTATCCGGGTGGTCGGTGGGTCTCCTTCAATGCTGTCTGGGGTCTTTAATCAAATATTTTTCTCCTTTTTTACCTCCTCTTTCCTTTCTTGAAGATTTTCTTTATGTGAAAGTTGCATGAAATTAGGTTAGTTGGAAGAAATCGCGCCTCTACGATAAACTCGCCCTCTGTTTATTGATTGTATGATTGTCTTTGTTTTAAATGTATTTTTGTATGAATTTGCTTGTAAATCATCAATGTACAGTAAAGAATAAATAAATAAATATGAACAAAATCGTTCATGAATATGTTATAACTACAATGTTATTTTTTTACTAATAAATAAATAAATGTGTTATGTAGTACCAAAAAAAACTTTTTTCATATATCCACAATGCTCCTAACCATTCTAGTAATCAATCAAATAATTTTGTAAAAAAATATATTTTACCATAGTTATTTGAAAGAATTTCTGTATAATTCATCAACATTATGTACCTTTTATATTGTACGGACTACAAAAATTTAAACGAAAAATTGGTAATGCCACCTAACGAATTTGAGACCTAACACATTGGTGTTGTAAAGGTTCTGCTGGGACAATATTTTTTTTTATTGTAGGGACCCTTATACGACTTTTCCAGTTATAAAGGATGTACAATATATTTTAGTTAAGTAGGAAAGAGACCGTTTTCATCTTTAAGTTACGGGGTGAAACAGTATAATAATATTACTATTATCATTAATATTTTGGATCATGTTTTATGAGAAAATTAGTACCTACTATATTACTGATCTTTATCTTATAGGTCAACGATATAAATAGGAATTATGTAGATATAAAGCTTGAAAAGATCTACAAACTTATAAATTAATGATATATCTATGATAGATACGATAAAAATCAGAAGCAGAAAAGCATTTTCATATTAAATGGATGTATGTTAAATAATTTATATGTGGGATGAAGTAGGTATACAACACAAACGGACTAAGAATTGATTCCTCATACAGACTAAAACATTAAAAGAAAATAAAATCATTTTACCATCAATCATTAGAAAGATAAACCGATTGATAAAGCCCTAACTAGATTCAATTATAATTATTGAACTAGAGAAAACATGTTTAAATAATTTGAAAATCAATAAATCCTCTCTTCCATTCTACTTCCTAAACACCGACACAGTGAATAAATCTAAAGTAGGTACCTAACAATAAGAGATTGTAATAATTAATTCTCTACAAATTGCATCAAGCTTATTAAGATACAAAATAAATCCATTAAAAACATCCCTGCAGGTCTACCTGATGCTTGCTATCCATTACCACGAAAGTCCTTTGGAAAGTAGAAAGAATACATATGTAGAGTACCTACATTTAGGAGAATAAGGTATGTATTTGCTCATATATGTATAATAATAATATGTGCTCCGGAGTAATTTCACGTGTATAACAATTTTTTATTTGTCGAGAAATAAAGAGATTTAATATAGGTATACACAACGAAGTATACACAAATTCCATCAAATATTTTTGAAAAATGTCGAAATAGGTAAATAAAATGTTATCTTGGAACATTCATACAAGGCATACTCGTATTTCTCAATATTAGATTTTACGTCTTTATTTTTGTTATAATTTTTAATTTTGTTTCATAGCTTCTGCGAGGATATTGAAGATATGAGGGAAAAGGAGGAGGATAGTCATAAAGTGCCAGAGAAAAGGAATCTACGTGGAGAGTTATGAGAGAGATTAAATTTCACGAATTATAAAGGGTGAAGGAAAGTAATGCTTAAAACGTTCCAAGATACAAGGAAGGGTTAGATTACTAGATAAACCTTCTTGTAACAACACATCTAAACTGAGACATATTAAATTATTAACGTAATAAATTTGGAAATAATAGAGTTCGTCGATAGCATGGAGGTAGAGCCTCGACCTCATGAACAAATGATCCGCGGCTCGACCCCAGATGCCGGTAAACTCTCCTTTCAATACACAAGATTTTTTTTACTGCGAAAGGCGTATAAGGTTGTATTTGGATAAATAACAAAACCCAGATATATATAGAGACCTACATCATAATACTTTAAACATTAATAAATAAAATAGAGTATTTTTAAATGTACCTATAATTTGTAAAAAAAAACTATTATCATTTTATTTTGTTTTAACAATACTACCCAAGGTTGAAAATTTTAAACAAAACATGATTTTAAAGACTAAAAAAACAATGACTTAATCGTTTTAGAACGAGTACACGAATATTAGAAATAATATCAAATTTATATTGAAACCTAATTGAATAACAACTTGGAAAGTTTGGACAAACTCAAAGTTTTCTCTAACCTTTTATATCATATATGTTTGATCAACCTCATTTTAATTCAAACACAAATTTGATGGCCTGATAAACAGTTCAAAATGTAAGTATTTAAAGTAAAATATTCTATCACTTACATAACACAATCTCAAATAACTACAATGTGAAATACAAATTTTATCTATTTTCCTCGTTATGAAAAACGAGGGTTTTATTGTCATGATTTCCAATATTGATAGAATTTTAATTTATTTAACCTTTTTGCAGACAACTGTAATAATTGAATACTTGTAAAATATACCAATGTAGACTAAAATGTAATTGAGTAAATAAACAATTTATGCGGACAGAGGAAGTAGAGAAACTGAAAACAATATTCATAGGTTTAAAATGAAAGTACATATTTGATAATGATGAAATTGTAGCTGTAAGGAAATTTGAGGTGTATTTAACTTAATACGAAATCTTCATTGTCTTTTCTTCACTATTTTTCAAAAAATATACATTGTTATCAATTGATAAAAAGAAACTTACGACAGGTCGTGTCAATATTATTTGGTTTCGGTGTACCGTTTTCTATTACATCAATTGGTAATGATTATGCATACAATTATAAGATTGGGTTACGGAATAAAGAATAAATATACGTGTACGTTGCTATATAGGTTAATATTTTGCAATTAACGCTACAACGGAGAATACAAATAATACTATTAGTATTGGAATTATAATAAACGACTTTATACTATGAATTTAAATGTACCATAATGCTAGCAATTGATGTTATAACTGAGATTCAAATTGCAAAAAGTAATAAAGGTATTATGTGGCTGCCAGGGAACGCAACATTTGGGTAGTGTAGTATCAAATAGATTGGTAGTCATTCTACATCCGTCGCACTTTGCTTCTCTTTCTATTGAAGCCCCCGTGAGATATTAAATTAATTGAGTTATAAATTATTAATTGAGTTGGAGGGAAAGGAAGGAAACGATTGACTCGTTTTGGAAGTATCTAGGGTCACGGCAATGTCTCCTCACATTATGTCAAACTGTAATAATACACAGACAAATTACTTACTATATTATTAGGTACCCTCGTGTAACAAGGCACCATTACAAACTAGCTTCATATTCTCTTCTACATATTTGTTTACATACCTTCTTTAAAATATTTATTTATATTAAAACATTAAAGTACACTTTATAGCTGATAAATAAATATAAATAACCCAAAAAAAGTATGTCACATACATTTTAATTAGAAATCTAATTAAACACTTAAATTCTAAGCTTTTCATTTAACTAACCAACATCACGACGACAATTGCGAAATACTCCACTTTAATCTATAGTTAATAAAATATTATCACAGTCGGTAGATATTCTGATTGTGTTAAGAGCAAGAGCGTCGGTAGCCTGGAGGTAGAGTCTCGGCCTCGTGAACATAGGGTCCGTGGTTCGATACCAGGTGCCGGCAAACTCCCCTTTCACGACACAAGCTTTTAGTAGCTTACTGTGAAAGGTGTATAAGGTTGTATTTGGGTTTATAACAAAAAACTCAGATATATATTTTAAAAAAAAAAATGTCAAAATATTATGTCTTTTAAAAATGTCAATATTATAGACTAGCACTCAAGCTAATAGCTATGTCTACGTTATATAAATGAAGGAAAGAACAAAGAGATCATTTAAAATAGAACTAATGGATTAAACAAATTCTATACTTCACTAAGGAATAAGCATCGTCACAGCTGAGAATAGGACTTAAAAATTGGTTAAAAAAATCATCATACGAGTACAATGACAAACATCATATACCTATTATTTATATAATGTTCCACTTAAGGCTAAATCTGTAATGATAATTCATTTAAGTATTAATTTCCTTACGTTTAGTGTTAATTAAAGGTTTTAGGTATGTTGGAAGATATTGCCTCCAGGCAATAAGTATGCCAATCACTCATGATTTTTTGGTCATTATTATACTTAATCCTAAAAACGTACTTGTAGCGCATGTTATATAAATTTTTGAGAAAAAGTTGTGTTATTTAATATTTAATTATTTTTTAGAATCTGTTTCGTTCAACAAAAAATAAATTATAATATTATAATATAATAAAATACTTTGAAATGTTGGGGCATAACACAATATAGTTATATTTAAACAATGCTTTAATTAAATAGACTCATGGTGAGGTAATATGCCAAAGAGAGTATGTCGCTGCCAAAATCCAATGTCATTCAGAGTGGGAGACCAATTCTTTACCGGGTGCTCCACGGATACCAATTCTTTACCGGGTGCTCCACGAATAAACAATTCAAAGTGTGAAAAAATATTAAACACCTAAATAAGACACACATAAACGTGGCTGTGAACATACTATAATAAATAATAAAATATATTTGTTAGCCAGTATATTATAAAATCAATTATAAAACTTGGCTCCACATAAATGATTAACTGTCATAAATATTGTCAAACTTGGTTGAAAAGTGTCAAGGAGAATGCGGGAATACAAAAATAATCATATAAAAATACAAGAACAATGGTAATAATAAATGGAAAAAAAATACAATAAGATAACATGTGCTGACATCCGTCAATGTTGAAAAGAAAAATCGTTTATTTATCGCCCACTAGCGTTTACGAGATAATATTCTGGGTATTGTTATTCCGCGGTAACCAAATGGCCGGAAAGATGTGAAATATAATTTAAATGTAACCATAAAAAAATAGCTTAACAAAAACATGGAGGGTACTTAAGACAAAATTAGATACGATGCGATTTTCTACATTGGATACCATCTAGAGCTGTCATAAAAGATGAGTTGTGAATGCAAAGATTTACAATGTATGTACCTATATAAAATATGCTTAGCACAGGTTAATAAGCCAAAGACAAAACTTATGTCGAAATATGAACATAATATTTTTTTATACAGTTACACAATGTTTAGACCATAATAGAATAGAATGCAACTATATTATTAAATAAAATAAATAAAACTTGAGAATGTTTCAAGATAAACACAAAGAGATGTCACAATAATATGAGGAAGTGGGAGTAATTAACAATGTAAAATGCTTTTAAAACAAATTCCGCGTTATGCCGTTCGTCATTTAACGGCCGCCATGGACATTCTAAAACATCACAGAGTGTAAAAAGGCGATAACTTTTATAATTAGCTTTACAGCACTTAAATAAGCTTGAATAAATTATTTCAAAAATGGCGAATTCGAGCAAAGTAAAAAATAGGAAAAACAGAAAATATATTTATACAAATTGTAAAATAATAATATCCCGTGGAGCACCCGGTAAAGAATTGGTCTCCCACTCTTCTGCGTAAGTTTTCGAGTGTCCTGTAAAAGGCAGGTGTTCGAAAAAATTAAGACATTTTACTTCTTAAATTCAGCGATGAGGCTTGCCACCCATCCTGAATGTCTTGATTTTATATTGGCACGTAGAGGACAGTTTGCATGTTTCTTACATGCAGCTGATCTGCTGGCTACCCCACTTGTGGGATATGCCGTGATGGTATAGTAGTAGTAGTAAAATAATATAACCAATAGTAGCAACAGTATTACAGGGTTACCAAGTATGTACCTACGCACACCATAACTTATAATAGTAGGTACTAAATATGTATAGACCTTCTCATGAAACTTTGCCGCCGCCATCTTCCCGGCTACAGGGTGTACACCTAATATTGTATACAATTAATAATATTATTTTTTTAAATTTCAAGACTAAGGTCCGCCAATGCCGGTCCCAAGCCCGGATGCAAAAGGAGGAGGGTTCTTGGGTGAGGTTAGCAGCCTACCTGGGGTGAAAAAAAAAAGAGCAAGCTCACAGCCCGGAAAACCAAGCCTCGGAACAAAGTGGATCCCCAAAACTGACCAATGCAAGGAAAAGGATTAAACGATTTAGGAAACATAATGAAACAAGACTGGCGTGCTGGAATATAATGTCATGGAATAATAAAAAGCAGGAAATAATTGCAGAACTAGATCATCATAAGGTGGACATTTGCGGAATATCAGAAACAAAAAAAAGGGTAAGGGAACTTCAAAACACTCAAACTACGTCTTGATTTACAGTGGAAAGGAGAAACATTTAAGAGCCAGCTCGGGTGTCGGCCTTCTCCTACACGAAAAATATGAAGGCTCAATTGATAATATTGAATACATTAACCATAGAATTCTTAAGGTTTCATTGAATATAGAAGGCATCCGTATAAATATAATTAGTGTGTATGCTCCCGATATAACTAAACCTGTAGAAGAATCTGAAGAATTTTACTCACAACTGCAGGTAACTATAGATCACACACCAGAATCAGAGAAACTGGTCATGCTGGGTGATTTTAATGCCAGGGTAGGGAATGTCGTTCTGGATGGTATCAAACAAAGATTCAACGAAACTACTATAAATAATAATGGTGAAATGCTAATAGACATATGTGCGCGGAACGAAATGAGAATTTGTAATACATATTTTCCACATAAAATCCAACATAAATATACATTTGAGAATACAAGAGGTGATAAATCTACAATTGACTACATTATAACTAATAGGAAGATTCATCCATCTACAATAGACGATGTGAGAGTATTATCTTCGGCAAACATAGGCTCTGATCATCATCTGGTACTCTGTAAATTACAGCTGAAACAACCAAAAAGGAGGAAAAGAGAACCGAAATTTATCAATAAGATCAATCTCCAATCTCTCGACAGTGAAAGCACAAGGGATCTGTATGTAAACAGGGTTACGGACAAAATAACACTTTGTGATATATCTGATAGTGATGATGTAGAAAGGGCCTGGGATAAAGTGAAATCCAATATACTAAGCGCAGCAAACGAAGCCCTAGGACAAAGGAGGGTAAATGTAAATGCTAAGGCTAATACGAAGCCATGGTACAACGAAGATGTCAAAGCACTCACAAAAGAAAAGAGAGACTGCTATCTTGTGTATAGAAGTAACCCCACACCTGAGGAATACAGAAAATACAAAATTACACGAAACAAGGTCAACAATGAAATAGATAAAATCAAGAAAGAATACTGGCTCAAGTTTACCAAAGACATGGAAAGAGACCTCTACGGAGCACAAAGGAAGATTTGGAATATGCTTAGAAAACAGAAGAAACCTATAGACGAATATACACAAACACACAAAATCTCCATAGAAGAGTGGGAAAACTATTTTGAGAACCTATTCAGCAGCACAGCACAAGTACAAACAGGATTTTTGACGTTTGAAGAAGACGCAGGGTCCTCTGTGACCCTTAGTAATAACGAGGTAACTTCAGCCATTAAAAGATTAAAAAATAGAAAATCCCCTGGCATTGATGGGATCCCCAACGAGTTGATCAAATATGGGGGCGGAAAGGTAGCTACAATGCTGGGAAAACTGTTTAACAAAATATTAGAAGAAGCTGTGGTACCGGAAGAATGGAAATTAAGCATAACCATCCCAATCTTTAAAAAAGGTGCAAAAACAAACCCGGAAAACTATAGAGGAATATCTCTTTTGAGTGCTACTCAAAAATTATTTACTAGCCTATTAAGGATGAAACTAGAAGTAAGCATACAAAATAGAGACGAACAACAAGGACTTAGAAGGAATCGTTCCACCACTGATGCAATATTTGTAGTGAGACAATTAAAGGAAAAATCTATAGAATACAATAAACCAGCCTACATGTGTTTCGTTGACCTTACTAAAGCCTTCGATAGAGTCCTCCTGAAGGATGTTATGGACATTCTGAAAGAGAAAAATGCACCACACCCCATCATTAAAGTAATCAGGAATTTAAATCAAAACAATAGAATGCGCATAAGAGTGGGAAATGATCTCTCGAAAGAAATCCCAGCCGCAGTCGGCATCAGACAAGGAGACAGCTTGAGCCCTTTTTTGTTCAATATTATCATGGACAAGATAATAGAAGATGTCAAATCACTGGGGTTGGGATACACCATAGGAGACAAAAATATTGACATCATATGCTACGCAGACGACGCTGTCCTAATTGCTAATTCCGAAGATAATCTTCAAAGAATGCTTTACAGATTCCATTTATCCTCTCAAAGATTCAACATGAAAATCTCAGTAGACAAAACAAAGAGCATGGTCACTTCGAGGCATCCAGTGCGATGCAAACTTACAATCGACAATAAAGTCATAGAGCAAGTAATGCGATTCAAGTATCTGGGTGTCGAGATCTCCAGCAGCAATAACCTCTTTGACGATGTAAGAGAACAAGCAAACAAGGCTGCCGTCGTGGCTGGGTGCTTGAAGAGTGCTGTATGGAGAAACAATGACATGCTAAGAGAGAGCAAAGTAAGGATCTATAAGACCTGTATAAGACCGATCATGACATACGGCATAGAATCAAGAGCTGACACCACCAGAACAAAAAGCCTTCTTAGAACCACCGAAATGAAAACTCTACGACCCATCGCAGGTGTAACTCTTCGTGACAGAATAAGAAATTCAGAAATTAGAAGAATCTGTAATGTCGAAGATGTTGTGCGATGGGGCAGAACGAGAAGACGTTTCTGGAGAGATCATGTGGGGAGGGCGAGCTCAGATCGAGTGGTCAGAATTGCAGCAGATGAACACATGACAGAAAACAGACCCCCAGGAAGACCACCTAAACGCTGGAGGGACAGTTGGACATCCACCTCCCAGGAGCAGGCTCCGAGAACCACAGGACATAGTCCTAACTGAAGCAAAAGAAGAAGAAGAAGAAGACTAAGGTATCAAGTTTAAAAATATATTATTATATATCTAATGTTTGTATCCATATAAATTTAACATTGTATTATGAAAAATGAGTCATAACTATTTAGTTTAAATATGATAAAATGCATTTCCTATACACTCAGCATAACATCAGAAACCCAAAAATCAAGTTGTATTATTTTTTAATGACTTTTGGGGCAAAAATAACACCTTTGTTTTACGTAAAAATAAGAAAAAATTGTTTATTGACATATTTGTTATTTATTTATTTACATAATTAGGTATCTTCACGGTGTTAGCCTTTGACATGTTAACAATCAAATTTAAAAAGAAAACAACATAAAAAAACACAATTAATATGTCGAATGAAAAATAGTCATACATTTATAATTACCTTTTTCGTCTGCCGATTAAGCGATTTTCATTGGCCCAATTTACTTTGAGACATCTTTTTAGAGTAAGATTATTAACACCCAGTAAGTTATTTCGATAAAAAAAAAACTAAAGAAATAACTTAAATGGGAAATACTGGATAATTCAAAACCTTGTGTTTTTATTTTGATAAACTCCCAAGGGACAAAAAATGATTAGACTTACTTGTTATGAGTTGTACATAGATTCTCACGTAGTTAATTTGAAATACTATAGAATCATTTATAAGTTACGTCAATGAAAGAAGTTAACTTTTAAATATTCAGACGGAAATGTTATACAATTGGACATAATCCCACATAAAATACGTCAAGTACTTTTTATTCCAAAACATATACCGTGTACGTGAATGTTTTTCCTAAGCACTAAGATCTACCGAAATGTTTAAAAGATCTTATCTATGTAAAAAATAAAATATATACTTTTCATTTATAGTTATACATTGACAATAGAGATATTATGAACAAAGAAAATAAAAAGCCAATATAAAATACACACGCATCGTTGGAAACAAACAGTTACATAATGTATACAAATTATCCATTATTGATGCTATCTACATATAATGTAAGAATAATAGAAGTGACAATTTTGGATATAAGTCATAAGCTAGGAGCATCTGGAAAGAATGTTTGGTGTTGTTAAATATTTACAATATAAATATATTCTATTCGTAAACAAGCAGAATTTAGTCAAATTTAAAGGATTCACGAGCGATTTGCTACATTCTATTACACAGTGAATTTCACCTCTTCATTTTAATCATGTTAAATTGTAGATGAACACATAATGATAGTTTTTTTTCCATTAGGTATTGATATTTAACAATGTTTAGCAAGTCATTCAATAAAATCACATACTAATACGTACGTACGTAATATTTAACTGTGAGTATGAAATATAAGTCACATACAAATCCGAATATTCAACCAAATCTGAAAAAAACTAGAAAAAGTATTGGATTGAGGGCAAGTAAATTATATGTTGGTAGCTATAACAAGGCCGGTGATAACTAATGATGCTACGATAATACGTATTAGAATACTACACAACTATATGTACGCACTCATAGCGACTATTTAACGAATGTGTGTACATACATACTATACATTTTTCAGGGACTTCAGTTTGAACATTAAACAAGAAAATGATTTTTCTTCATGCCGACTATTTCATTATTTTCATATCTCTACTCGAGGTTAATTTGACGTCTCATAATAATACTAAAAACAATGTCATACGACAAAATGCCTTCACTATAATCGCGTCCCTTTATCTTCTACTAGTTATATTGCCTTATTGTACATGTTCCCCGACAGTTCAGAAGCAACCTGAGCTGAGTAATAAATATTCGTTTAGTGATTTTCAACAAATCAGTGATATTCATTCCGTTATCGAAGCAGACCATCACACAATCTAATATATAAAATTCTCGTGTCATGGTGTTTGTTATCATACTCCTCCGAAACGGCTAAACCAATTTTAATGAAATATCTTGTGCTTTTTGGGTAGATCTGAGAATCGGCTAACATCTATTCTTCATACCTTTAAAAGTTAAGGGTGGTCCACCCCGATTTTTTTATTTTATTTTTTGGACATTTTTTTTTATTTTTTATGGTGAGGCATTAAAAATACATACAGCCCTAAATTTTCATCCTTCTACCATCAACCCCTATTTTTTAATAGCCATATTTAGTTTATGGCAAAGTATTTTTGCATAATGTAGGAATATGGCAAAACAACGTTTGCCGGGTCATCTAGTAATATATTTATAATGTAACTGTTGCGCAGAAGATACTGGACGGCGAAAACGCTCGGAAATATCTGTAAAGTATTTAATTAAGCAATTAGAAAAAATACATCGTAATGAGAGTTGGAGCGACCAAATTAAGGAGGCCACATAAAGTTCATTACACGGGGTCTTGCATATGGTGGAGGATCAATCAAGGTGGAGATGATAACGATAAATGAAAATTACTACAGAATTTTATTTTCATTCAATTGACCATAACATTTCCTCTTCTTGTGCCGTATCAGTTCTCCCCGACGTTGGCAATCATTCTTTTGAAGACTTCTCTGTCTTGTGCGACCCGGAACAGTTCGCTCACATGACTCATCTCGGTCACAATATAAACGCACTACAATACATTGAAACGAGCGTTTCTTCTACTATAGACACAAGACACCGACGAGACGAGAAATGTTATATTGTTCGTTCATTTAATAATATATTGAATTATATATGTTAACGCAGTTACGAAATGGTCCACGTATTCAAGATGGAAGGTAACTTTACTGCAACAAAATGAAAATGAATAAATTATTTTCGATAGATACATAAAAAAATCGATACAAAAAAGTTTACATGCAAGAACAAAGAGAACATCCGACTGGGTACCGAAACCGATGAATCTATTTCGGACACAACATCTTTGAATGTATGGAAGTCATCAAATAGATCAGATATCACCAACCTGAGCACTTCAATACTACTAGTAAGTTTTAGGTCAGTAATAAGTTATTGCGCAAAACCAAATCACATACCAAAACGACATTATTCCACAAGTGACGTAGCCAAAGGACTAATTGCACGAATCAAACATGCAGCTAGTACTCTCCGTGTTAATAAAAGTCATTCAGGTTGGATGACATGCATCATCGCTGAATCAAAGATGTTAAGTTAATACAGCATCTATAGACAATTCACACAGATGAATTTAGTTCCAAACCATGATACGATTGCTGTATTATGAGCACTCACGCGTAGACATACATATACAATACACCAAGCGTAGGTAATATACATGTAACACCCAGATCCAGAAAAAAATTGAAAAGGTCATTCATTATTTTGTCTTGGCCGGGAATCGAACCCGGGACCTCGTGACTTAATGACAAGAGCGTTACCTACCTTGGCGCCATATCAGCCCTCCATTGTCTTATACGTGAGGTTTTATGAACACCTACCTTTTACAGGACACTCAAAACTTAGGTACATAATAGAACGAGAGATATATTCTGTATAAAATATAATTTGGTTAGTAAATAAATAAATATAGGAATAAAAAAAGTTGGTCATGAAACTACAACAAGATTATTCTACGCAAAAATGTTATATACTAACAAATTTTGTAAGTCAAACTTAGTTATCTTGCAATTGAAGTGAAAATTAGATTATTAACTGAAGAAGATATTCAAACTTTCAAAACTATTATAGGTAGTTGCACTAACAAAATGTTTTGATTACTGCTCTTAAAAGATTTGTGCTAGTGAACAGCTGCAAATTTTTCCGTTCGGTGATCTGTTTGATCAACGATACGTCGTTCAAGTTACAAAGAGAAGTGTCTCCACGCACAATAGGCACATAAGACACAAAACACCTGATATATTATTATAATTATTATGTAGGAACACCTCAAATGAAGAATCACATACGAAATATACAAAAATCATTATTAATGTCGAATGACGCGTAATTTTATGAAATAAACGAATATTTGGTATCGAGGACCGTTTGGTATATAATGGGTCACAATCCATTGGATTGGTTTGCAAAGAGTTTGGATTTTCTTCTCTATTCCTCCATATTTTCAGCCAGTCTCTTCAGCTCTACGTATGAGCCACAGTTTATGTGCCTTCGGTCCTACCTTCCGCGATGGCGATGAGCAGTCCTGGATGCCTGATGTTATGGCCAATACAGTTAGCTCGTTGTTGGATGATTCTCTTAAGGAGTTGCCTTTTTCGCCTGCCCTGGTTAACACTTCTTCGTTTTCGACGTGCTCCGACCAATGGATCTTCAGCATGCGTCTGTAGCACCACATCTCAAAGGCCGCTGACTGTCTGCTATCACTCTTGCTAATGGTCCACGTTTCACAACCATATAGCAAAATGCAAAGGCTTTAGTAAGGTTCTTCCTCAAGCTTAAATCAATATTTAGGGATTCCAATATTTTAGATTTTTTGTTGAAGGCAATACTTGTGGTTTATTCTGCTCACAATTTCCGATTTGGAGCGTCCGTCCTGGTTTATTCTGCTGCCCAAGTACACGAATTCTCTTACTTGTTTGATACTCCCTCCATTTATGGTAATGTTCGCAGTCGCTTCATCCCGTCCAACCACCATACATTTTGTTTTGTCTTTATTTATTTTCATGTTGTACTTTGACAGAAGTAAACTTTTCATTTTTGCTAAGGCTTCATTCAGCTCGATCTCGGAGTTTGCGAGTAGTGCTATATCGTCAGCATATCGAATCATGTCAGCCTTTTTCACATTTATTTTTACTCCTGACCAGTTCTTCATTTCTTCTCTCAGTTCATCAATAGCTCGCTGTATATAGCAGTTAAAAAGTACTGGCTACATTGAGCATCCCTGTCTTACATCGAGGATAATGAGAGCTATAAATATGTTTTGATTATTTTAATGTTTGATTGAACTGTTGATACGTGAAGCTACAATTTTTATTAATCCCACTATTTTGTGATATTAGATAAAGTAGAAATCAGCTAAGGATGCCAAAGTCAATAGTGTGACCATGATGTAAATACACAAAAATATTATAGGATTTAATTAATTTTTATCATTACTTGTGTTGTAATAATTTAAATCTACACAATATAAAATATTATATCTCCAATATTATTATTTGCGCGTACCAATACCTACCATTGCATCAATAACATGCGGTTTTTATGGATCCACATTATTAGAAATTTTCTGAATAGGTGAATGTATGATCTTGGGAAAGAAAAATTTAAACAAAATTCTGGAAAATATATTTTATTACTTATTTATTTATTACAATTCACATTTTAAAAACTATTTATTGATATATTAACGGCGGCAAACAATTGAAGCAAGACAAGAACAACAAATAACGAAGAATAAAATGTAAACAGCAATCAAATTATAACATTTTTATAATTAGTTAAGTCAAATAATAATATTAAAGAAGAAAAAATCAAGATACTGGTGTTTTGGTCATAATATTGTTAATTTCATCTTTTTATTTATATATTCACGTCGTGAGCCTCTTACATGTTATAAAATACAAAAAAAAAACATATTAAACAACTATAAAAGAAAAATATATCTATATATTATAATTATATTAAAAACGATACACAAACTCAACCATCATACACTCTCAAGTTGGAAATAATGTCGTTGATATTTTGCTACCTATTTTGTTTTACAGCTATTCATCACAATCAGATGTATAATCAGTTTCGTCGTCGTCATCAGACACACTGAAAACTAA
This sequence comes from Athripsodes cinereus, assembly GCA_947579605.1. Taxonomy (NCBI): domain Eukaryota; kingdom Metazoa; phylum Arthropoda; class Insecta; order Trichoptera; family Leptoceridae; genus Athripsodes; species Athripsodes cinereus. The sequence continues at coordinate 8,929,315 of OX388305.1, forward strand.
GTTACTGTCATCGGTGAAGTTATCAAAGGCAACTTCTCGATCCCAATACTGATTTTCAATATTGCATACATGCCTGCAGACATTACCCCACTCAACGCTGGTGATTGACGACACCTTTTCTTTCACTAACATTTCGATGGAACTCAATGTCATGTCGACATTCCTCGAAGATACATGACCCTTTATGATTGCCCATATTTTTTCAATAGGATTAAGGTCTGGGTGATATGGTGGAAGTCGTAACACATCATGACCATTTTCAGTAAATAGCTTGTCGACAGCGAATTCCTTAAATTTATTTTTATGCAAGCATACGAGTTGATAGAGTTCTGGTTTCAAAATATCACTCGGAAAGTAAATACCTTTCCGAGTTAACCATTGCTGCATATCGGCTTTCTTGGAATTCGATGTCGGTGCTGGATTTACCACCTTGTTATGGTATGACGCATTATCTATAATCACCACAGACCTGGGTTCCAGATTAGGAATCAATTTTTCCGTCAACCATTTTTGATAATTAGCAAAATTCATGTCGTCATGGTAATCACCAGTCTTTTGGTGGGATTTATACATTAATAATGCATCAGGTATAAAACCTTTTTCACTACCGGCATGCACAATAATGAAGCGGGATCCTTTCGAATTTGGGACTTTAATACCTTCACCTGAATTATCATTCCACGAAACTGATGACACATGAGTTGTGTGAACGTATGTCTCATCAGTATAAACAATAGGCCTCCCATCTGCGCGATATTTTTTCATCGTCCTTAAAAAAAATATTCGTTTGCGTACGATATCTGGTTTCTCCTGCAACACACTCAAATTATCTTTGGTTTTGCGCCACCGAAATCCAATACTTTTGATTATTCTCGCCAGTGATGACTTAGAGCCCTCAAAGCCTATGGCTTCTTGTAGAACGGACAATATTCTTGGTACTGTAGGAAGCATTTTTTCCTTTATGTGGAAGTCGTATATTACCCGTCTTATCAAACACTCGTCAAAACCATCGGGAGTGAATCGACTTATGCGATTTCTCTTCCTTTTTGGCGATAAAATAGCATCGTCTTTGCCATTTTTTTTTAGAGACAATGCTAAAGATCGCACAGTTCTGGAGGATACGCCAGTATGAGCTGCAACTTCCTCGGTAAGGCTGATCTGGAACAAATATGTGGACCACGATTTAATAATCAATACAATGGGAATTGGATGCACATTATCTTTTGATACAAAATATTTTCAAAATTATTGATTACATAACTCTGTAGAAGGTCATTTCAGTATTTAAAATTAATATTACATTGCATATTTATTGTTTGTGATTGTGTTATCGTACTTAATATAATAAATGTATTGTACATAGTGTTCTGTTGACTTAAATAAATAAAATAAATATTAATTATTTAAAATACTTATACTTTGGCAAAATAAAAATAAAACTACTATTACTACTACATCATTACGGCATATCCCACAAGTGACCTAGCCAGCAGAACAGTTGTTTATTAAATTATTTACATTTAAAAATATATAGTACGCAAACATTATAACTTACAGCTTTGGTAGATACGTTGGACGCTTCATTGTCATAAGCATCTACAGGGTTTTCAAAGATCTGAAAAAAAATGTAAAGATTCTATTAAAAAAATGCAACAATTGATTTGTGTGTAAATTAATCATTATTATTGATTGAAAAAAAAGCGTTGTACAAAATATTATTAATACAAATACTTTTTTTTCATCTCTTAACACCACTTCTTGATGGCCGAAGAGTAACGATTATAATAATAATATATAATTCTGTAATATATTATATTATCTAATGACATTATTATAAAATTATTCAAACTGATCGATTATTATAGTTACTAATACATATATTTGATCAAAATAAACATTATATTGTTTATTAATAAAAAACTTAATTAAAAAATATAATTACCTTCTTCTTCATCGTTTCACGTTTGTCCTGCATGTGTGTAAAAACATTTAAAATGACTTCTTTGGATTGTCCGCACAAAGGTCTTCCTTTTCCTAACTTCGAACACATGGTCACACTAAAAAACGGCAAATCAACAAACGTGCACTCACTCCGATAGATAGATACGTACTGAAGTGAGAGTGGTGGTGGGTTTCCTTAGTTACTAAAATGATGTTAACCAATCAACGAGCATCATTTACTAATACATGCATGTACGTAAATACTACACAAGACATTTTGTTTATGTGTTAAATTGGAATCCCTAATTGAATTCTACTTTACATAACGTAAAAGAAAGTCTCGAGTCGACCGCGAACGCATACGGACGTGTTTTGTGTTTAATCGTCAAGATAACCAACGTCGTCCTTTCTTTTTCTAACAACAAAAGAATTAAAGTAAGCAACCTTTTGTTTACTTTATACCTGCAAAGCGGCGACAATAAAACCGTAACGGGACATAGCGCCAGTAGCTTCTCTGACAGAGGTGCTCAACCCAAACGCTACTGAGTAAAGGCGACCGAAGACAATACATCATGTCTCCCGGTCTGTGCAAACCCATGCTCTCCATCATGCACATCAATGTGGAGGGCCTCTCATCCGCGAAGAGAGAATATCTATCCAGACTCACCAATGATCATGACATCGACATCCTCCTAATACAAGAAACTCATGTAAATGAGGAAAATTTCCCAAAATTAGAAATACAAGGACTCGTCACTATAAGTGCAATCGGACACCCAAAACATGGAGTAGCGGCCTACGTCAAGCCAAATCTGGAACCCGACACCACATTCCTGGAAAATGGTAAATTCTACACTGCAATCAAGGTTAGAGATTTAACTATTTTTAATGTTTACAAGCCACCTTCAGAAACGTGGGACTCCCCCGCTTTACCAACACACAAGCACCCCACTATATATGCCGGGGACTTTAACAGTCACCACACGGCATGGGGATACACAAAAAATCAAGAGACAGGTGAAAAACTCTACAACTGGCTCTCCTTCCAGGACCTATTCCTCACCTATGATGCTAAAGAAAAGAAACCATTTAAATCTGCCAGGTGGAACCGGGAGTACACCACCGATCTATGTTTTGTAACAAAAAACAAAGAAGGCCAGCCTATAGACCTAAATCGTGAAACACTGGCAGGTTTCCCGAAAAGTCAACACCGCCCCGTCATACTGAGAGTAGGAACCGATCTAACATCTCGTTCTACTTCGAATATCCCGCGCTGGAATCTAAGAAAAGCGAGCTGGCAAGAATACACTGAATACGTCGAAAAAGTAGTCCGAAATATCTCCCCAATACCAGAATGCTATCACCGATTCCAACAACTCCTAATTAAAGCAGCCAAGAAATATATACCTCGCGGAAACCGAAAGTTCTTCATCCCCGGATGGACAACAGAGAGTGAGGACCTACTAAAAAGATATAACAAAACGTTTGACGCCAATGTGGGAACTCAACTGATGAACTCTCTCAATAAGGGAAGACAACAACGCTGGGCTGAATTGATGGAGTCGACAAATTTCCAACACTCGAGCCGAAAGGCGTGGAACCTACTACGGAAACTAGGAAATGCGTCCCAACAGTTGAAGACACCTGCCAAAGTAAGTGCCGACAATATCGGTACCGTCCTAATTAACAATAGCAAATCCCAGAACCAAACCGAGCCCACTAAAGAAGTCAACTTATATAGAAGAAGACTGCGCCAAAAACTGAAGGCCAACCCGAAAAAATGTAACGAAATAACAGAGAAAGAAGTCGACAGAGCCATCCAAAACACCAAACTTGGAAAATCATCGGGAAAAGATGGTATATTGCCCGAATTCTTAAAGTACACAGGGCCCAATGCACGAAAATGGCTTGCACAACTCTTCACTTCCTGTCTCCTACAAGGGAAAATCCCCAAACAATGGAAAGAAGCCAAGGTCATAGCCATCCTAAAACCAAATAAGCCCCCAGAAGACGCAAAAAGCTACCGACCAATATCCCTCATTAGCACCGTATATAAACTACTGGAACGAGTTTTGCTATTCAGACTAACACCAATCGTGGATAGTAAAATACCGAAGGAGCAGGCAGGTTTTCGACCAGGCAGAAGTTGTAGCGATCAGGTACTTGCACTAACAACCCACATCGAAGCCGGCTTCCAAAGAGGAAAAAAGACCGTAGTAACCCTCCTTGACCTGACTGCCGCCTACGACACTGTGTGGCACAAAGGACTACTCTTCAAACTCCAACAACTGGTCGAATGCCCTTACACCATCAGACTGATAGAAGACATGCTAAGGAACCGTACATTCCGGGTACATGTAGATAGCGACGTCAGCAAAACATACCACCCAAAAAACGGCCTACCACAAGGCTCAGTTCTAGCGCCGCTGCTATTTAACATATATACCTTCGACCTCCCACCTACTGAAGCTAGAAAATTCGTATACGCCGATGACATAGCCCTAGTACATCAAGACCAAATACTAGAAAAAGCAGCCAACACAATAAACAAGGATCTTAGCACAATAGAAGAATACCTTAACGGCTGGAGATTGAAACCGAACCCGGCGAAAACGACCGTAACATCTTTTCATTTAAGTAACTCGCAAGCAAATAGCGAAGTTGATGTCTTTTTTGGCGGAAGAAGGGTAGACAACGTAGAACACCCGAAATACCTGGGTGTCACCCTAGACCGTTCCCTAACTTTCAAACCTCATCTGACAAACGTGCAGAAAAAACTTAAAAGCCGGGTGAATATCCTGCACAAACTCACCGGCACTACATGGGGATGCAACGCAGCGACACTGCGAACAGCGGGTATCGCACTGATTTACTCTACAGCAGAATATTGCTGCCCAGTGTGGCATGCCAGCGCTCACACACATCTAGTCGACGTGCAACTGCACGAGGCTATGAGAATTATCAGCGGCACCCTGAAACCGACACCCATACCATGGTTGCCAGTTCTAAGCAACATAGCGCCCCCCCACCTACGACGCGAAGAGGCATGCTACAGGGAGTTGAATAAAATTAACGACAACGGGAACCTGCCCATACATACCGATATTGACGATCCGCCCCCCCAACGACTCAAGTCACGACATCCCTTCTGGCTGATGAACGATAACCCGAGAAATCGCAATACACAAGAGCGATGGCGAGATCTCTGGGCAACAGCAGATACCTCCAGAGGCTACCTGGTGACCGACCCAACTCAACAACAGCCCGGGTTCTCTCTACCCAGAAGGTCTTGGTGCAGGCTCAATAGATTTAGGACTGGAGTCGGCTGCTCGGCAGCAAATCTGCATCAGTGGGGGATGGCTGATTCACCCACCTGCCCATGCGGGGAAACCCAGAGCATGGACCACATCGTGGAGCAGTGCCCCCTATATTCCTTTGACGGGGGACTGAGAGAAATACACGACGCTTCGGAGGCAGCCGTACGATGGTTGAGTGAGCTGGAAGTACGGGTTTAAGGCCATAAGAAGAAGAAGAAGAAGAACGTAAAAGATAAAAATAACTCTTGTGTACATAATAAAAACCATGCGTTAAAGCTATAAAAATATTGTTTAGATAAAAGGAAAACACGAAAATTATAATATTTAAAATACGAAAAACAATACTGCTATTAAAAATGGTGTACAGAAACACAAATAAACGATCGGGGACATATAAATATTGGTGAATATAGACAAATAAATGTTTGATTCTTTGAAACATTTGGTAGGCAATACACGACTACAGCTCATCGTTACATACAGTACACGAATACATGCATGTTTATATTAAAGTTGTTACATAGTAAACATGACAAATATAATTATTATGTATAAAGGAAATATAAGTGTGCGATGTGGTGTGGAAATCTCTCCGTATAGTTTGAAATCTGTTCCGCACATCGATACTAATCCCTAACAGTAATAAATGAGTTATCCGCGTCACCTTTGCTAATTCGTCTGGCGATTAATTTAACAGTGGTGACTGAGTAGTGAGTACTAATCTTACATAGATGTATTATGTATGTTATCAAGTAGTACCTACTAATATATAGCTATTCGGGTTAACAAGGAAGCTGTAACATGAGTTGGATGTACGTATTGTAGAATGCCCTGGCGTACAACATGAAATAGTTTGAATCGAGACTGTAGTTCTATTATATTGGACAAGACAAAAGTCTAATAATTTCTGCGAGAGTAATTTTATAACAGATTGCTGAACTGAATCAACATGTGAAGTTATTAATATTAAAATTCTAAATGTTCCGACAATGAGATCGAGATAAGTTACAGTTGGTATACGGAAATGTAGCGGTGTATATTAATATTCAAATATTTCGTGAAAATTAATATTCACATCTTTACACTAAGTATGTGTCTTCTTCCTCTAATAGTAGATCCAAGGATCTGATTAAGGTGCATAACTTCTGGGACACCGAACTCCACGCTATTGTCACGCTATCCATTGGCTCTAATGTGAGTCTGCCAATATCCATTCTCTCAACGTGGTCGCACCAGAATCATCTTCTTTGCCTGCCCGGTTTTAAGACATCTTCAGTATTATTCGAGTACAACAGTATTTCGGATTCTGCCTTTTACTGTCATTATCAGAATAGCGAGTAGAAGATATAATATGATCTATATATTTTTAATCATCAAAATTTGGAACAACTACGTAAAGTAAGTGTGATTTATTTAGATTAATTATGGTACACGATAGATGAAAGTCATATAAATAAATATAGATACATATTCCAAAAGTCTTACATCCAAACAATGCACACTTCAGTAATAACGTGCAAACCAAACAACATCTCTCAATCTTACACCGTCTCAATCTTACACCCTGCAATTATTGTGTTTGTTTTTTATGGTAAACTTTATAACTTGATCTTGTCAATGTGGGCATTCTTAAGTTAATATTTTCTAAAATATAACGCACGTCATATTTGGACAAACACACATTGAAATGATTTTTTAGAGTATAAACCTATTTTTTATAGACATAAATCAATTTATTACCAGTACAAAAACAATATTACCTACACCTTAATATTTTTTTATAATATATAAGTGATTACTTTTTTTTCTAGGTTTTCATGCTCTCTTCTTGCAAATCGTTGAGAGTCGTGTCGAAATATTTAGCTCCCTGAGAATGGACTCATCGGTCCCGTGTTCAGTCCAATGCACTCAGAGCAATTTCCTCCAGCACCACATCTCAAATGTATCGATTCTCACGCGTTCGCTAGCTCGCAGCGTCCACGTTTCAGCTCCGTACAAAAATATGCTGAATACCAAGGTCTTGACCAGTCTTATCCATGACTGGGGTTGTGGAAGGAAGGAGGGGAAGGGGCAGAGCGTCAATAAGATGGAGCGACCAAATTAAGGAGGCCACACAGAGCTCACTACACGGGGTCTTGCACATGGCAGAGGATCGCTCAAGATGGAGACGGACGGTCTACAGAACAAAGCATGATGGTCACAATCCTCAGGATTGAGGGAGCGACGGAGATGATGATAAGTGATTGAATTTATTTTAGTATCTAAGTGTACGTATAGGTATACGAAGGCGGTCCGATAAGTACTTTCGCCTCTCCGCCCGGTGGCATCACTATCACAAGAAAAATATACCGTGTAGTGCATTCTTGTAGACAGCTCCACCAAAATTTCAGCCGAATTGGACTTATGGTTTTGTTTTGACCGCGTGTGGAAGCGGACGGGTCCACGGATTTTGGAAAAATGGAAAAAGAGCAATATCGGTCGGTGATTTGATTCTTGTTTTTGGAAGGGAAATCGCGCAGCGAAATCAAAGACCGCTTGGATGCTGTGTACGGTGACTCTTGTTCTTTGATAACGATCGTCAAAAATTGGTTTAAGAGTTTCGACATGGTCGTACGTCTGTTTTTGACGAGTCACGCCCAGGTGCCCCGAAAACGGTTACCTCGGAGGATAACGTGTCAAAAATCCACTATATCGTAATGGCAGACCGCCGATTTAAGGTGCGTAAGATAGCTAAGATAATAGGCATCTCAAAAGACCAAATGGATTATACCATTCATGAAATTTTGGACATGAGAAAGCTGTTGGCACAATGGGTGCCGCATTTTGTCACTCCGGACAACAAGCGCAACCGTGAGACTATTTCAGAGCAGTTTTTGACGCTATTTAAGAGCAATCCGAAGGAGTTTCTGTATCGTTTCGAAGCCACTGACAAAACATAGATCCACTGGGACACGCCAAAGAACAAGGGACAGTCGAAACAGTGGATTTTACCCGGCGAACGTGCTCCAAAGAAGGCGAAGACTGTCCTATCGACCGGAAAGGTGATACTCACCGTTTTTTGGGATTTGCAAGGTGTGATCAACATCGACTGCCTGGAGAAAGGTAAAACGATCACAAGGCTCTACTATGCCAAATTTTTGGGCCTATTCGATGCTGAATTGTAGAAAAAACGGCCCCATTCGACGAAGAAAAACTGATCTTCCACCGTGATAATGCACCGGCTCACACCTCCGTTGTCCTCACAGCCAAATTGGTCGAATAGGGCTACGGACTGCTACTCTATCCACCGTATTCTCTAGATTTGGCTCCGTGCGACTTCTTTTTGTTTCCAAACTTGAAAAAGTCACTCGCTGGGTGGAAATTTGAGTCGAATGAGGAGATCATTGCCGCCACGGAAGCCTACTTTGTAGACCTCGAGAAAACGTATTTTTTAGACGGGTTAAAGAAGTTGGAGAATCGCTGGTTCAAGTGTATCGAGCTAAAAGAAGACTATGTTGAAAAATAAATCACCACTTTTCCAAAAAAAAAATTTTTTCTTATGTAGGCTAAGTACCTACTTATCGGACCGCCCTCGTATATTAAATAATTTTTACTTATTTATTATTATCAATTTACATTTATGTTTTCACTTGCTGGTTAAGCTGGTAGATATGGCGCTTCTGGAATGAACTTCATTGCACACAATAATTATTTATTCAGTATTAATGTTGTCTTGATTTTCTTCTATTGCGTGCTTTTTTGTGCAATAAAGATATTTCATTATAATCATCACTAAAAATATTATTTATAATATTATTATATGATTTAAGTAGGTACGCTGATTTTCATTATCGTCACATAAAAAGTGTTTAAAAGTACTTATGTGAAAATACATAAAATATATTCATTATGTGTGTAGAAAAGTTTAATATTAAAATAGTAGTCTGAAATATGCAGATGCTAAGACATAACATTACGTGTACACATAAAAACTAAATAAAAATGGGGATTATAGAAAACAATAAAACAATCCATTAAACTAATGAATTCTTAGAATTATCATCTTCATCCTTCGATTGGTCGGCTATTTCTGTTGAAATACTGTATAATCTATCTAATGATTCGCCGAATAGAAGAATTTCTTTGGTTAATTCGATCCCGGCCAACAGATGTATAGGATCAATGAAATAAAAATATATATGAACTATGTTTTGACCAGACTGACACCTCCTCCTACGAGTACATACACACATCAAAACATGAAGAGAAAATATTAAGTGTTATGACGAATAAAATATACAAAAACAAACACTATGCCGAAAATTTCCGTTAAACCAGAGAAGCCAAAGTAATTTCAATGATCTAGTTATTCCACTATTGACTTCATTAAATTTTGCGAGTCGGCTTTCATTATTTATAATTTATGTGGATTTATACAGATTCACCTAAAAACAATCTGTTATAAATTCACCTAAAAACACATTGTATAAATATTTACACAATAATTTTGTATAATAATCATATAAGTTATAACTTGTGTCATATAAATACATCACACTCTTAAATTATAGATCAACTAGAGGAGACAACCTCTATATAAATGCACATCTCTGATAAGGGTTTTTCTGTGGTTTCCCCGTTATCGTACAAAGGCAAATGCTGGAGATGTTTGATATAAGACCAGCCACAGCGGCTCAAAATTATAATAATATGGTTGACGATACGTGATAATAGCTCATCTCTTTGTATTATTATTTTAATCAATAGTTTTCTACTTGTCACATACCTAAATTGTAATGAAGCTTCACTTTACTTTTGCCTGACGATGAGAGCGGAAGCCCTGGAAAGTCAGCCCGCAAAATTTAATAAAGTCAATAGTGGAATAACTAGATATCGTGTTTCTTTTTAAAAATTATTAATATGAACTTCCATCAAGAACCGTCGGTCGATAAATTAAACTTTTTATGTGCTAATAGGTAGCGATTGGCATATTTCGCCAAGATATAATATCAGCGATAAAATAAGGGGATTGTATGTACTACGTATAACTATAATGAGATGTTTGATGGGAAAATAATCATTTTTTAATCTGGTGTACTATAACGAATGCATCAATATTTTTACAAAAATTAAATACATTAATTTATGCATATTGAACAAATAAATACTACTTACTTGATACAATAATTTATATTTGGTTTACTGTAAAAACTATATTATCAAAATATAAAGCGCTTATTTTGTGATAGATAGGATTGAGCATCCGTGTTTTATTTGTAACAATTGTACTTATTCAATAAAAATTCTACTCTACCGCCAAATTTATACACAAGGCACTTAATACATGGTCATGCCAAAATAATTATTGTTAAATCTACGATATTGGCAGAGTCAACGTATGAAGTAAATATGCCGTATTTCCATAATCTGAATATTTAAGTTTTGAATTTTTCCCTTATAATCGAAAATTCAAAACATGTATTGTCGTTTTTGACCAGCTTGTCGTTTTTTTCTTCTAATAATAAATTAGTCTCTCAATGATATTTTAAATAGCATGTAACTAATTGAATCTAAAATAGAGCTATTTTTCCATTATCACCCCCCCCCCCCTTCCCTAGTCCCTATTCAGTCCGTAGTCCATATTCTTTCTTAAATGGAAGTTTCAATTATTATTTTCCACATGTATCACTTGCTTAATTTGTTTTAAATAAAGTCAATAGTGGAATAACTTTATATCGTGATTCATTTTAAAAATTATTAGTATGAACTTCCACCAAGAACCGTCGGTCGATAAATTAAACTTTATTTCGTTATTTTACTTTATTTTATGTATGCATCATTTATTAATCAATTTAAAACTTTTTCACATTGGGCTCCCGTAGGTATATTTTTTTTATTTTTTTAATGTTACTATTGATTATTTAGGTAGGCATATAATTATTTTCTTTAAGTCAGGGCTGAGGGTTGACATTGCTCAGCAACAAGTCCACTTTTTGGTTTAATTTTGTTAATTGTCATGTTGTATAATGTTGTATATTTGTGTAGAATTTTGAGGAAGATTTACTTATTTCTTTTATGTCTACCTTGTGTAGGTAATAATAATTATTTAATTATTGTATACATTTGGGATACTCAAATGGAACCAGACGGAGCTGGATGTCATCGACAGAAAGTTCAGAACCATGATGACAAGGTATCGTATACATCATCCAAGATCATCTATAATGAGACTCCACCTCCCAAGGAAATTGGGAGGAAGGGGCTTATTGAATATTAAAAATTTACACAATCAGGAAATTCAATCTTTAAAAACTTTTTTTCAAAATTCTAGGAACAAAGATGGGTATGATGATATAATATCTTGTGATCAGGGTTATTCACCGTTGTGTTTGTCGAACTCAAGTGTCTCACTACCGATATTGAATAGTGATGATAGAATGGACATATGGAAATCCAAGTCTCTCCATGGTCGATTCTATGAAGTGTTAACATCTCAGAATGTTGATACTGTGGATTCGGTCCATTGGTTGAGATTTGGAGATCTTTTTGGCGAAACCGAAGGATTTGTTTGTGCCATTCAAGACCAAGTAATAGTCACAAACAATTATTCTAAATTTATAATGAAACAAAATATTTCGGATAGATGCAGAGCCTGTTATCGGGAGGGAGAGACATTGAGACAAATTTTGTCTGGGTGTTCTCTTCTTTCCGGAACAGACTATTTGAAAAGACATGATCAGGTAGCAAAAATATTACATCAAAATTTAGTTTTGAAATTTAAATTAATTGAACAGGAATCAAAATTACCGTACTATAATTATTGTCCAGTATCGGTACTTGAAAATAATGACACTAAACTCTACTGGGATCGACCAATTCAAACTGATCGAACTATTATAGCTAATCGACCAGATATTGTGTTGGTTGATCGCAGATGCCGTAAAACATACATCATAGACATCACTATATCGCACGATGAAGATTTAAATAAAGCTGAGCAAGATAAGATAATAAAATATCTTGATCTTGCTCATGAAATCAAAGATATGTGGAGAACACCTACCACAATCATCGTGCCTATAGTGTTGTCTGTGAATGGTTTAATACCTAAGAGTCTGTCAAGCAATCTCAGAAAACTGGGAGTAGATGACAGGCTCAAATACAGCATGCAGAAGGCCGTACTTCTATCGTCCACCAGGATAGTAAGAAGGTTTTTGTCCCTGTAGCTCTGTAAGTGATCTCCCATGATTGTACTATTTCATAGAACATCATGGAAGAATCAACTCGAATAATGTTGGGGTTCTACATTTTGAATATACATAAATTTATTTTAATATTTTATGGTTTTTGTTATTTAATGTTATTTTTAAATTTTATTGTTAATCTTATATTGTGTTCAAAATGTAGAATCAAATATTGTTTCGTTTAATAAATGAGATATGAGATAATAATAATAAAAATCTTTATTGCACAAAAAAAAACAAACATTATTAAAATATAAATATTGTAGAACCAGACAAATAAAATTGTGCAATGGGCGAGTTTATCGCAGAAGCGCGATATCTTCCAACTAACCCATAAGTACCCATAACCCATAGGTACGTATATTCAGTTAAAAACTTCAAATGCATCTGTCACCCTTTGAATTACGGGATCACAAAATCATTTTCCAGGTAATGAATAATGGTATTATGCCTTTAACTAATGAGTAAAAATAAATTTTATTTAAGGGCAAACTTATCTGAATTTATAATATTAAAAATAAGTTCTAAAAATAAAAAAGAAGCATAGATTTCTGATTCCGCAAAAATAATTAAAATTGAAAAAAGACTGGGTAATAGCTCTAAGGATTAAACTATGTACCTATATAAATAAAGCTAGGAGGAAAACAGGACCTATATTAAAATCATAATATGTTTTATGTTTAACACTTCTCTGTAACCATGGTTGTGCATTATGTTAGAATAAGTAGGTAATTTCAAGACATATCCTCGATGTGAAAAATAATATTGCTGCATTCATGCATACTGTTTCAGTTTAGTGAGGGGCAATGTAATATTGTTCTAATAATCAAAAACGGTTGAGGGCTAAACATTCATCGCTATAGTTTAAATAAACGTTTTCAGCCTAACTTGTAGGTATATTGAGAATAACTATTTCTTTATAAATCGAATAAAGTGACACGTTACTTAGAAACAAGGACTAGTATCAATTTTGAGTAGATGAACCATATGATCTTTTGATATAATCGGAATGAATATATACTTCGGATTTTAAAACAAAATTCTTCTTTTGACATAGTTATACCTACTTGTTCTAATAAAATTTCGTGTATTATCTATTCTGTGTAGCACCCGACAAAATATTGGTCTCTCACTATTTTTAATAAATTTTGAGTGACTCGAAAAAAAAAGACGTCTCTCTGAATTAAAATATATAAAGTGAAAAAAAAATTATCACAAAAGTGTTAATTTTTGTTGACACGGAGAAGACAGCTTCTATGTTTATAACATTTAAAGGAGATGCCATAGTGGGTATAGTAAGACTATTTATGTACCTACACAAGAATGAATATATCACACAGTTTTCATGTAGCCCCACTTTACGATACATAATTATAACGACACAAAATATTTAAGCAGCAAATCCTCGTGATTTTGGAATGACTACGTACAAAACAAGGCACCATACTGTGCGTTGCGGAAAGATTCGGAATATTAACGAGGTATGTGTCCCAGGAGGCTATGCGTCATTTTGACACTCGGTACCCGATTTGTACGCCAAATATTCGCGTCACGCCTCTACTCGTAACAGACATGAGAAAATTGTTGTTATTGTCGTATCCAATTACACCTGGCGAAATGAAAGCAGGCGGATTCCCGGAAGGGTGCGCACACCAACTATCACTTTGAAGAGAATATTATTATCATTCAGTGGGATGGGATACATCCTAATTCTACTTTACTCATATTACATTTTATATTACTATGCAATAAAAATCCTGAAAGAACCATTTTAGTCAGTTGCAATATTATGCTTACTTTTATTATTATAAAAAATAACTAGGTACTGCTTTAAGGAGAGAAATCGAATGGGCTAGTATGTAGGTATGTATGTATTACACAGTACAGAATAAAGCAACGTAGATAGATAATATTTCCTTTCATCATTTTCATTTCTATAAATATATAATATAAGAAGATTCTCATAAAATTAATCAAAGCTTATACACGTTATTATAATATGTCAAAGGTTCTCTTCAAACTTAAAACTATGATAACATATTTTGTAAAAAATGATTTATCTAACTCCCGTAAAAACACTTATTTTTCCAAGATAAATGGTTTATTTTATATTCATACGGATGAAATAAGATAAATTGAAGACCACGGTGTCTATTGATGCATGAATAATAAAATATTGTTTTTGATATCAACATATTTCTTTCATCCTTTATATGTTAATATTTTCGATTGACATATAATATACTTACACTTATTTTACCTGTATGACATTTTTATTGTGTTTTTTATGACGTTTTTTTTTTAATTTGATTGTTAACATGTAAAAGGCTAACGCCGTAAATATGTGTAAAATAAAAAAAATATATATATTATAACCAAGTCTGTTTTCATGAGAAAAGTAAATAAAAAGATTTTATGGTATCTTTAGTACGGATCTGCAGTATTGAGAATGGTTGTAAAGGTGAAGATGAAGATGATGAGATAGAAAGATTAGATATATAAACATTTAAAGTAGATAGAGAGGTATAATCAGATGTTAAAATGTCCCAGCTTCCGATGTCATTACCGATGAAAAATGCCTAATTCCATGTCGTTACCAGCGTTATGGCAGCGCCGTGTGCTCATAATGCCTTTAAAATTTTACACAAGAGGATTGCCTGCCATCATTTTGTATGACAATTATTTCTTTCGTTGTAAATAAAAAGAGATACCTAGTTTCTTCTCAAAGTAACTTTGATACGTGTATGTTCAATTAATAAATACAATCATATAAAATACATCAGCTTATCGCGAAGGTACAGCTAGAGAAAAAATGACGAATTTCAATATGATATAACATAGGTAGGTATTTTTTTACTTTTAACATCGATAATTTTATCCTATAAAACGTGAATTGTTTGTCATGAGATTAAAGTGAAGAGGAGATGGATATAATTACTACTTATGCATTAAATAGTAGTTCGAAATCAAAACTACAGTATTTCATTTCGTAGCGAAGGATTCGCGGCACGTTTAAGTCAAAAACTTGTAAGAGCAGATGGCTAATTTTGATTAGTGGATAACTTACTATCTATTACGTATATATATAATATATTATATTGTATACATGCACAAGGGATAGAGACTTGTAAAGCGGCACTTTGAAGTTTAGAATCTCTGACCCAGATAAGAACATGAAGGAGAGGGTAGGTGTATTAAATTTGGTTTATTAGATGATTTCATCATAAACCTTACAACACACCCCACAAGTTACTTAGTAGCTGAAACAAGATCGGCCACATCGGCTTTTATGGTAATTAATTCTCAGCTCTAACCTACATACGAGACGAAAATCCTCGCTAACCCGATGCAAGAACATAAGATACATTCAACAACATAAATAAATAATTGTTTCATACATAAATTAATAAATTAAAACTCTACCCATGTTTGTATGTAGGTATATATTTTCTCTGGATAGTGGATGTACACTGCCCACGATGAAATTTAATAGTAGGTGCGGTTATATTTATAATCACAGAGACCCTACTGTCAGGGTTCCAAGCTACAATTTTCCCCGAAAAGTCTGGGTCCAACAGAACATAATTCGCCCAAGTCAAGGCTGCTGCAATTACCTAATGTGGAAATTAGGTAAAATGGGGTCTCCAGAATGCGACTGTGGGGTTCAGTCCCAAACATCTGTTGAAGGTGTGTCCTGGAAAAAATTACGAGAGACTGGATGGACATTCATAGGTCGACCACAGAGTCGGTGCATTGGCTTTCGGGACGGGAACCAAGGATTTGATTTTTTTTTTATTTAAAAAAGATTTGGAATGATTATTAAGGCTAAGTCCACATGTAACGCGCGATCAAATTAAAAAAAGAGTTCAGATGTCGAGCGCCGATGCGCTTTGCGAGATTTCTTGTCAATCTTTCGGTACACGCGTCTAGAGACTTTTCTCTAAGCGCTGCGTTGTGCATGTGATCGGTTGCTAGGCATTATAAGGATTTCTAGACGAGCGACTTGAAAACGCGCGTCAAAATATTGCCATGTGAACATAGCCTTATACCTACAACCCGAAGTCATACAAAAATTAAGTAAGTATTGATGTGAAAAAATCAGACAGGTTCCTTTGGAAAAATTTGCTCACATCCACAAATTTTAAAGTAATTCTATTTTGTCTATAAAATTATCATTAGCTGGTCCAGATGAATCAATTTAAAGGACGATTAACTCAATAGGTATTTATAGGAAAATTAATTTTACATTTCGCTTAGTAAGAAAAAGTATCTAGGTCCTTTCTAATGGTGTTGTACAATGCGGATCTTAGGTAATAAGTATCGCCAACATACACAAAGTTTTATAACCTCATATTTCCACTACTCAGTAAAATAAAGGGTTTATGAGATATTAAAATTAATTGAAAATTATAGTACAACAACTAAACATTATAAAGCTGATCAAGTGGGCGGTGTAAAAGTTCCATCACTTGGAATTTTTGTGAGTTTACCTTTATTTCATTTTTAACATTCTAAAATAATAATATGTAAGAATGTACCTATGTAGTTTTACTACCTAACATAATGATAATAAGGCGAAACGTTTCAAACATATACCCAGTTTACAGAAACATAGACGGGAATAGTATTACCATCAGTTTTCTCACAACAGATGCTACATGAGTCATAGAACCATCAGTTTATTGTTTTTAACTGATAACAGTTAGATAACAATAACACTTAATAATTTACTGATTTTCCACGACATGTCGAAACTCATAATTGGAGATGGGTGGGACACAGATTTTGGGCTTGACAAATGCCTAAAGTCTCATACATCTTGGAGACCACGAGTGGCAACCAAGAGCAAAAGAAGACTCCCAATGCGGTACCGGTGGAGGGATTATATCACTACACACGCTAGGGTCAACGGGACGCTTAAAATAAATAGATATGATGTAAATCAACTGGTACCGATACAAAAACAATAAAAAAATAACAAAACGAAAAAAGACGAAAATAAGAACTGGAATAACAAAATAATTCAAAACATATTTGATATCAATAAAACATTAATCAACAAACTCTAGATCATTAAAATAATTCAATATTATTATAATTTCCTTCTTCATAATAGTGGAAAGAATTTGTAGATATTTATAAAATTAATTTAGAGTTGTGAAACAATAGACAATGTGAGTCGTAATAATTATTTCGATGTTATAATTCAACATCCCAAAGGAAAGTAGGTATTATGAAATCATAACGAATACCTAAGCACGTACACTGTACAGGTATAAAAACAACGTATCAATACTTGACGGAGGGAAATTTATATTTAATTAGTTAACTTTATCAACCTACAGACTTTAGGGTGTTCAATAAAAACTAAAGGTTATGTTCATTCCAGAGCGGTACTTGATTATATGTGTTTGCTTTATAATGTTTCTCTATTTGATGTCAAGTAAATAACATGAAATTTGAAGAAATTAGACAGGCTTTATTCACAAATTTTTATGGTTTAGTAAGTTTAGTTTTAAGTTTCTTTATTTATTTATTCATTCTTTACTGTACATTGATAACAAACAATAACATAAAAGGTAAACATTCAAGTTAGATACATTCCATGTACAGAGGGTGAGTTTATCGCAAAGGCGCGATCTCTTCCAACTAACCCAAAGGTTTTAAAATGAAAACTAAGCAATTAAAGAAAAAAAATAATCTTACAAAAAACATTTATGTATAATACATATACAATAATTATAAAACAACAAGACAATACGAGTTCGTCGGTAGCCTGGAGGTAGAGTCTCGGCCTCGTGAACATGGGGTCGGTGGTTCGATACCAGGTGCCGGCAAACTCCCCTTTCACGACACAAGCTTTTAGTAGCTTACTGTGAAAGGTGTATAAGGTTGTATTTGGGTTTATAACAAACAAAACCCAGATATATCTTTAAAAAAAAAAAAACTGTAAGGGAAGGGTAGCGGGGAGGGGGGGGGGAGTAATGGGTTTTAGGATTCAGAGGGTGTCTTCATGGAAATACATTTCTCTTTAAGTTTCTATAGTGTGTCTTAAGTAATGTTTGCGGTACAGAATAACTCCCACTCTTTTCTGTCTCTTCACAAGTGTCCTGTAAAATGTAGGTATTCATTAAACGTCGTAAGATAAAGGGCCCCGTTTAGCAAAAACGGTTAAATTTTCTATTTTCAACAAATTTGATAGAAAAACTACCAAAACTTGTTGACCCTTGCGAATACATATTGATTTGATAAAATAAAAAATCAAATATTTATTACCAATATTAGTTTTTTACTAAAAAATAAATAAATCGCAGACTGACGAGATTTATTTAGGTACTCTTTGTTATATCAAAATACAAATTATTTGTAAAATATATTTATTTTTTATTAATCCTATCAAGTATATAAATACTATAGATTTTAGCAAACTTTTTTTAGTATACAAAAAATTGAGTTCATGTGGTGATTTTTGGTTTCAAAATATGAGAAATTTTATCAAAAAAAATATTTTTTAAGTCGGTCAATATCCATGAAAAAAACATAAAAAAAAATTGATTTTTTTATTCTATAATTGTAATAACTATCTAAATATTCTCAATATTAAAATAAATATATGGAAATTTGTAGGATTCTCGTGCATTTATGTACCAAACACACCCCCGAATTCGATTTTTAGAAATATGCTTTTTTATAAACGAATACTATGAAGCTAAAATCGAGTTTTTTTTTAAAGTTAAAGTTTGATATTGGTAATTAATATTTGTTTTCATATTTTATTAAATCAAAATGTTCGTAGGGTCAACAAGTTTTGAGAGTTTGTGTACCAAACTTGTTGAAAATTGAATGTTTTATCGTTTTTGCATAAGGGCCCTCTTAAGCATCTTCAAAACAGCGATGAGGTGTGGCACCTTTCACCTTCTTTTCTTTTTTACAATAAAGCACCCGAATGCCACCTACCTATTCAGAATGTTATATTTTTATTGACATGGAGGATTCGCCCGCTACTCAGAGTCTGTATGCACAGATATATTATTATTGCGTTAGTTAAATTAACGAAACGATAATATTCATTAGTTATTTTTGAAATATACAGGGCCATTATGAAACATATTAATCTCCGTCTTAAATTAGCGTGAAGAAATATTATGGAAGGAGAATTGGTCCGTGTAATTAGAATATGATATTTGAATACTCACATGGTTGAAAATATATCTATTTTACCACATGCTTATTATTATAAAAAAAATATTTCTATCGCAAATTAAAAATATTTTCAAATGGGACGATTAATTAGATTAAGATATGTATATATATATATATATATATATATTTATAAATCATGACGTTTTTTATCACGACGACAATTAAGAAAATAACAATACAAAATAATACACAGTAACATGCAGCAAAAACGTACATGAGAATCTCAGATATTTATAGCTGGAAAAAATCTGATGGATTGTACATGTATCATTAGGTACATATTAGTGATGTAACGAATGTGTGATTTTGGATATTCGCGAATGCGAATAGCGAATATTGACTTGCTTACATTTCTACAATTGCTCAAACATTGAAATTTATTCCCCCCCCTCCCCCCTCGTCACCGAATTTTCAAAGTGGCATAGGAATTTAAAATATTTCAAGACTCCTCGATTTTTTAAAGAGTATTTTTTTGCAGTACCCTTTCTACAATGTACCGGGTAAGTATCCGGTAGTTTTACCGAATATCCGACACTTAATTACCAAAATAATATTCTCAAAACATTCGCATATTTTTTGCGAATACGAATGCGAATAGTTTGAAATCTGCGAATATTCGCGAATGCGAATACGAATATTCGATACATCACTAGTACATATATCTTATAATAAAACTATAATGTTATGTTTTCAATAGACGTTGACGTCAATAAAATGTCTTCATACAGCGACGCTTTTAGGAACTCATTAAAAATATACGTTATACAGGGAAAACAGTTTATACACAAATTCATGAAATAATCACAAACAGAATTTTTTAATTAAAAAATATTTAAATTTTAATTTACTTGAAAATTAAATTGAAATGGATATTTTACTATAAATGAAGATGTGAGAAAATAGGAAGAAATATTATTGTAGACAGGTTGAACAGTTATTTATCTGAATAGGAAATACCGGTTTCATGATTGTCCACTCGTGACGACAGATTTGACATTATCACGCGTTATTATTTATATAATAAGATGACAATACGTAATTCTTCCCTATAATTTGTACCCACATCACTGAACTGGAAATAAAGGTTCATCCGGATATAACGATATGGTTACATCAATCATGACCAGAATGATTGGACTCCTCGACTGCGGCAGAAAGTATACATAAACGATTCAATATTCACAAGGCAAATAACACATCGATTTACATCCATAAAAATGAGACGGAAACATCTGTAAAAACACTACATTATATTTTTATTGGTCGTCATAAATCACTCTACATACATTAAACTATGCGTGATGGATGGCAGTCGGAAAAATAGCAAAGGTAGGTATATTTAACATATTCCTTCGATCAACTCAAATATTATATTCTTGTATGTATATGTGTATCTACCATCAAAGCTTTTAATGCTTATCTAGAAAATAAAACTAGAGGTATACTATCATGACTATACTTGCTAAACCAAACTGCGATTATTTTATGTCAAATAACCGTATCCAAACATAAACCAATTATTTTATGACAGATAACCGTAACCAAACATAAATGAAAAACAAATTTCAATAATATTTATCGAGATATTTCAAATTAACAGGCATAAATAAGATTCCGTGTTTAACTTAAGACTGATTAGCTATAGGTATAAAACTACGTATGGTAAAAATAGCATTTCACTTACAGCTAACAACATACCCTGTATACATTATTATAGCTCTGATACGAAATATGAGAAGTTAGTTTCACGCTCTTGTTCTGAAAGAATGGAACACGTGTCTCATAGATCACGAATGTTTATGTTGGCTTCGGAATACGAAAAGCGTGATTTCTAAGGAAACTAAATACAAATAATTATTGCACATATTTGCTCCACTGAAGGCATTGATAAGTGGACTGATATGCTGAACAGGTCCAAACCAAATTCTATGAATACACTATAATTTATTCAGTTATTCTACAAAGACACACACACAGAGAGTTGACAAAACATTCATAAAAATAAGACAATAAAACACATTGATCCGGTCAGGCCAACCCCACAATTCAGCGTGTTTATAGCACGCACGATCAAATAAAATTATACAAAAAAGCAAACATAAGGGTAAAAACTAAGGGCCCGCCCAATGCATATTGACCAGTATGCCAGATTCACATTACCGCAAACAACAAATTATAAAAAGATAAAATGACGAAATATAATAATAATTAATTAAACCTATAAACTTAACCAACAAGAACATTCAAGTTGGCAGCAACACACTCTGTTAAGCTATTCAAACTATTCATACGATTGATGAAAATTGTCCTAAATATGAAATTCGAAAATAATTTTCATTTGATTGTTTAGTGGAAACCGCAAGCTCATAGTTAAAACGATATACGCTTGGTTATTATATAATATATCAATGCTCGACGATTTGTGGTATTCACATGTTATCTACATATATTGTCTATGTACGACTATTTGACTGAAACTTGAAACGAATTATTTTACATACCTACTATATGGTATAAACGTAGGTATAATATATTTTATAAAATATATACATGAGATAATTAAAAGAAAATGTGAAACAATATTTACACTTTAATTAATAATAATAATAATAATAATAATAATAAGAATATTAAATTTAGCTATTAAACATAATCTTTTAAACTCAAATAATGTAATACCTTATTATAAATACAACCCGGAACAGGTATTAGAAAATCAAAATTATAGGATCTATTATGATAAAACCATAATAACAGATAGACAAATACATCATAATAGACCCGATTTAGTATTACATGATAAACGTAATAAAATAACGTACCTAATCGACATCGCTGTCCCAAATACACATAATATACAAACAACCGTCGCAGAAAAAATACGTAAATATACAGAACTAGCAGGAGAAATAAAAAATATTTGGCATTCTAGGTCCGTTTATATAATACCTTTAGTCATGTCAGCTACAGGGGTAACTCCGAAATCTTTAATAAATAATTTACAAAAATTAGATTTACCGGTTAATTTGTACATTAAAATTCAAAAATCTATTATAATAAACACTTGTAATATTGTAAAAAGGTTTCTGAACACAGATATTTCAGGCACAATGCTGGTATTTTGATCCCGCGTTTTGAGCCTAATCCTTTGATATCCTGTATATCTGGATAGGTGAATTTTTCCCGGCATTAGACTGTTAAGTTTTTGTGTGATCATGACTGATCATATGGAGACTTATCTGGTTGTATAATGCTGAGAAGTGTGGATGGCAATTCTGCCGCCGCGTAAAAAAAAAAAAAAAAAAATTTACACAATCAGGAAATTCAATCTTTAAAAACTTTTTTTCATAATTCTAGGAACAAAGATGGGTATGATGATATAATATCTTGTGATCAGGGTTATTCACCGTTGTGTTTATCGAACTCTAGTGTCTCACTACCGATATTGAATAGTGACGATAGAATGGACATATGGAAATCCAAGTCTCTCCATGGTCGATTCTATGAAGTGTTAACATCTCGGAATGTTGATACTGTGGATTCGGTCCATTGGTTGAGATTTGGAGATCTTTTTGGCGAAACCGAAGGATTTGTTTGTGCCATTCAAGACCAAGTAATAGTCACAAACAATTATTCTAAATTTATAATGAAACAAAATATTTCGGATAGATGCAGAGCCTGTTATCGGGAGGGAGAGACATTAAGACATATTTTGTCTGGATGTTCTCTTCTTTCCGGAACAGACTATTTGAAAAGACATGATCAGGTAGCAAAAATATTACATCAAAATTTAGCTTTGAAATTCAAATTAATTGAACAGGAATCAAAATTACCATACTATAATTATTGTCCAGTATCGGTACTTGAAAACAATGACACTAAACTCTACTGGGATCGACCAATTCAAACTGATCGAACTATTATAGCTAATCGACCAGATATTGTGTTGGTCGATCGCAGATGCCGTAAAACATACATCATAGACATCACTATACCGCACGATGAAAATTTAAATAAAGCTGAGCAAGATAAGATAATAAAATATCTTGATCTTGCTCACGAAATCAAAGATATGTGGAGAACACCTACCACAATCATCGTGCCTATAGTGTACCTAAGAGTCTGTCAAGCAACCTCAGAAAACTGGGAGTAGATGACAGGCTCAAATACAGCATGCAGAAGGCCGTACTTCTATCGTCCACCAGGATAGTAAGAAGGTTTTTGTCCCTGTAGCTCTGTAAGTGATCTCCCATGATTGTACTATTTCATAGAACATCATGGAAGAATCAACTCGAATAATGTTGGGGTTCTACATTTTGAATATAAATTTATTTTAATATTTTATGGTTTTTGTTATTTAATGTTATATTTAAATTTTATTGTTAATCTTATATTGTATTTAAAATGTAGAATCTAATATTGTTTTGTTAAATAAATGAGATATGAGATAATAATAAGAACACTTTATTGATCAGAAAAAAAAATCATGAGCAATTGGCGAGCTTATTGCCTGGAGGCAATATCTTCCAGCTAACCAAAGTTAAAAAACTATATTAATTATCGATTTGTTCCAGTATAGAGCTTTTTACAAGGTTTATACGTAGGTTTTGATTTATTAACACATTAGATTAAGGTTTGTATTTTACTTGGACCCTGAAAAATGTTATTAACTCTGACCTCGACCGCCCGCTGATGTTCTCCGGTCCCTTGACTAATAAATGTCAAATTTAAAAAAAGAATGCCCAAAAACTCCAACAAGGCATTCGTCTACTGGATCATAACGCAAATTTATATAGGTGTTAAGCGGCGGGGAATCGTACACCAACCTGAAGTTACGATATACTCACATGAGTATAATAAGAAATGTTGTTCGAGTATGCGTTGAGCATTGAATGAAAAAAAGAAATATTGCTCTGTACTTCATTTAAAAGCATAAATTCAGCACAACAGTTTTAATTTTATTAGCACATAACGAGCTAACTGGATTAGCCACAACACCAGGCACCCAGGACTGCTCATCGCTATCGCGGAAGGTAGGACCGAAGGCACAAATGGCAGAGGCCGACCAAGATACGCGTATATGGACCAACTGAAGAGGGACATGAACTGTGGCTCATACGTAGAGTTGAAGAGACTGGCTGAGAATAGTGAGGAATGGAGAAGACAATCCAAACTCGTTGCAGACCAAACCAATGGATTGTAACTCATTATATTATATAGATAATGATGGAAACGTAGTGAATCAATTTGAGATGTGCGTGATTCGCTTAATTTTACTATTTATAAAAATAAGCATTTATGGACGGAAAACACTAAAAGATAAGAATAACATAAAAAAATAACAACAATTTAATCTGACTTTTTTACCTCCTACAATGTAGGATATTCTTAAAAGCTTCTACAAACGATGAAGTATGTACACTCTGATATATATTATTTTGTGATAAATATTTTGAGCTCAACAAAGAATATGTAAATAAAATAATAAAACCCATACAAGTTTCAGTGAGAGTCTTCCATCAAAGATACTCCATCCATCCCATTCTTTTATTTTGTATAATTTTGTTTGAACGTGTATGATGTAGACACGCTTAATTGGGGGGTTGGCCTGACTGGATCAATGTGTCTTTTTTTCTTATTTTATTAATGTTTTGTCAACTCTCTGTGTGTGTCTCTGTAGAATAAATAAATAAATAAATAAATAAATCCCGAACCCCAGTGGGATTGATGTAATAAGTAGGTAATAAACAAAATATTTAAAAATATGAACTATAGTTTTTCTACGATTAAAATAAAAATCACTTAGGTCAACCAATAGTATAACATTAAATATTTTGAAACTTTAATCCATTGGATTCTCTTATACATAGCTCAGACAAAATGACAGTCAATCATTATTATGAATGTTTCTGTCTGAATATATTTATATGGTGTTAAAATCCTCCAGCTAAATTGAATGTCTTTAAAATTTAAAGGCGTAGTATTATATACCAGTCAAATAAATTTAACGAAAATTTTAATGCTTTATATAATAAAGGCAAAATACTTAAATTAAAATTCAACTGTAAATTTTCTCCACGTAAACTAAACGTGAAATTTTTGTTCATAACAATGATAGATAATACAATGTTGCATTGTGTAAACATGGTTCTCCAATCGGGGTTTCTGATTGGTTTTGTCATCTGCACCCAAATCCGGTTAACCAATAAAAAAATAAGTAAATATTATAAACATTTGTTGCTGACTGGTCGAACTAGCAGCCGATAAAGTATTGAACTTAATTATTCCGGCGCCATTTAGACGGGAGATCGCGATCTGTTTGAGATCTGAAAAATGAGATCCCAAAAAGATGGTTGCTTCTAAGGTTTGCATAAAGCGTCTCTCGATTGGTTGACCTTACATCGTGACAGTGAGAATGGTGGAATTGGTGAACGTAGTCCATGGACACCGAAAGTGATCACTTAAGCCAGCCTTGAGCCAATTCGTAAGCGTTGGGACACCTTTCTCACTTCTTCCGATTAGATTCTACACAATGTTGCATTGTGTAGACATGGTTCTCCAATCGAGGTTTCTGATTGATAGATAATACATCTACCTTTTCAAAAAGCAAGCCTGTTCAAAAACATAACCAATCCATCCTAACTGAATGCGAACGTAACATATGCTTTTATTGTATACAACATTTTGATTTACGAGGTATTGCTTCGCAACATTTGATTTCCCATAGGGCCGAAGGTTGGTGACAAGAAAATTATTTATTCAACTGCTGGTTTTTTAATCTCAACTCAAGTGATAATAATATGTCAACTTTTAATAAAATGGTTAGTTAGCTCAGCTAAGCTAAGCTAGAATTCACAACTCAATAGACGACGATAAGGATCGAATATTTATATTTAGTAATATTGTTCTTTACATATAACTTGAAAAACGCACTGATTCGGAATATTAACGACAAACAATTGATTGAATGACAAAGTTATAATAAGAGAAAACAAATTGTGAAAATTTCTTTATGATAGACACACGGGACAATATTGAATCAGTTTTCTGAAGAAGGAACAACCGATATCTATATTAGGGGTATTTTTATTACTAAATTTAAGATACCCAAAAGTAACATAATACAAACTAATTGACTTTCATCATGTGCATACTGGTGGATATATCGGGATGTTTAAAAAAACGATACTTTAAAATTATATCATTGCAATTTTTTACGATTAGTAATTCCAGGTGGTCGAGAAGACGTTGATGATGATCTAAGGAATTACAGAAAAAGACTTTGAATATTTTTATGAAGAATGAAAAATGAAGCGTAGGAATAGAGGATAATATTAATAAGATTTCTCTTGAAAATGTCAATATATTTTTTTATTTATTTATTTATTCTTCTTGCACATCACCATTACATAACAGTGTTAACAAAATAATTCTACATTGACGAAAGTACTCGAGATTTTAAATAAATCAAAGTAAAAAATTAACTGTGTTGTGTAATAAAAGTAAAATTTATCTAATACTGAGACTTCCTCTTTCACAATGCATCGTTCTTATGACAATAACATTAGAGCACTTGAAATGCCGGAGGAGACTGATATCTGCCGGCAAAGAGCAAGAAAAATGCCTCAATATCTTATTTTTATTTTCATCACCCCAACACTTTCCTCTAAATTATAGGGTGAGAACATGCTTCCTTTATTCAAACCGATTCTTCATCATCTGATCCACCTTCACCCAAGAAATTACTAACGCTCTGATTACCTTATTGTGAAAGGGGATTCTCCGTACATCCGAAGCCTTGTGGTTAAAGAAAGAGGCTTCTGTTAGTAAACAATCACTAAGCACTCTCAAAATATGAACACTGAATTCCCGTCATAAAAATAGTAATTATAAATTTCAATCTTATGTTCCACAATGTGACATACTTATCTAGTTACAGACCAGGAAATGAGTTTTAATATGACGATGTACATGATATAATACGCTCGTGTGTATTGCTTTAAATATTATAAAAGTCCCAGTTATACCTATTAAAAAGCTTTTACATGCTTCTAGCCTCAAACAGTGCAACGAATGGCAGTTTATAATGAAATAAAATAACTAGTAAATAGTTTAAGCAAATTAACTTAAGTCACATACGGCGCTTTTATGATTATTACTTTCCAAGTGGAATAGAAAAATAACGTGCAATGGTAGTAATTTGGATCGTAGTAAAAATATTACAATTATTGTTAGAAAAGCGGAACTCTGAAATAATCGTAACAAAGGCGCCTGTAATAAACGTCAAAAAAGATTATATATATACCTACTTTATATACTATTTAATGAAACCCAAATGAAAAAAAAAATCTACAATATTATCAGGTTGTGATTACATTGATTGTTATTGTTATATTTTTATTTACATCTATCGAGGTAAAAAATATTTTGCTACATCTTATATAAAACCACAAAAACAAAGCATAAAATATATCAGTGGAAAATTAAGACAAAGGAATACCCGTGAGAATAAGACAAAAAAGTAGAGAATTTAAGCTTGATAAATTACACTTACATCATGGTTAACATCTTAAACGGATAGTAAAGACACAGGAGCACATAACTAAACTGAAGAAAACGCAGAAGCGTAATCCAAGTAATGTCACTAAGAAATAAACATATTTTAATATGGAATATAATTGATATATTGTATAAATCCTCGGCATTATACTCTTTAACAGACATTTATATTTAACAAATATCATGGATGGTCACAGACACAGCACTTAGTACAGGGCTCATAAACCTATCTACAATATTGTACACTTTAAGACATTATTCTAAAATGAAAGTAATGCCTTAAACATAATTCAATATTTATTTTGAAAAATACTAAACCAAGTTAAAAATACCGTAATTTTTTGCATCCGAATAATAATCAAACTATTACATACGACTATCAAATAATTGAATGAAGTGAGAAAACTTTAGTTCTTTTGCTAAACAAAATGGTAAAAAATTTGAGAAGGCGATATTTATAATGTATTGACCATATTCCTTCATCGGAAGCCGGGAGGTGGAGCCTTGGCCTCATGCACGAGAGGTGCGCGGATCGATTTCAGATGCCAGCAAACTCCTCTTTTATGACACAAACTTTAAGTTTTCAGTGAAACTTTATTTATTATTCAATTTTACGCAGGAGATAAATTATATGATCTTTCATTCATGGAATGCATGTTGTACATGTCGAAACACAACACTTTTTCGACGAATCCAATCTGCATATTCTGGCGACGGGCTGAGTTTCGTTTCATATGCAAAGACATGAGCCAAGTCTCTGCCCGATTGTACACAGTGAAATGGAGTAAAACTTTCACCTCATATATAGGTACAAGATGGGAGTGCGGGTTCAAATCCCGTCCGGGGCTCTACCAAATGAGGTAACCTTGTCTTATATATCTATATATGAATGACTGTATGATCTAATTTTCATCCGAAATGCATGTGCAACACGCACTTCAGGAATGAAAGACCATTCGACTACTGTATGCGACCTGTGAAAGAGATGGATGTTGGTGTCGAGCTGAATGGGTTTCGGGTGAATGCATTGATGTACGCAGATGATTTGGTGTTAATGGCTGAGAGTGAAAGGGACTAACAAGAGATTGTTACGTGTGTGTATGATAGTTGCAATTTGAATGGTTTGAAAATGAACGTTATGAAGACGAAAGTTCTTGTTTTTGAAAGAGAGAATGAAAAAACGATTTGCGAGATTAAAGTTGGTGACGAATGTTTGGAGCAAGTAAGTGAGTATGTATATTTGGGAAGTATGTTTACGAGGGATGGAAGATGCGATAGGGACATTGAAAGAAGGAAAGTGGCCGGTGCTAGAGTAAACGGTGCACTTCGACCCATTGTCAGCAATGACAATGTGTCGAACATGGCTAAAATGCTGGTGCACAATACCATTCTGGTACCGTCACTTACGTATGCAAGCGAGACATGGACGTGGTTGAAGAAGGACGAAAGTGGAATAAATGCAGTAGAGATGCGATCGTTGAGAAGAATGGTTGGTAAAACGCTGCGTGATAGAGTGAAGAATGAGGATATTAGAAGAATGAGCGGATGCAAGAAGACTGTTGTGGACAGAATGCGTGTAAATAAATTGAGATGGTTTGGTCATGTGGAACGAATGAAAGAGGAAAGAATGACAAAGAGGATATACTTATCTGAAAGAAAGGGTGTGAGGAAACGCGGGCGTCCGAGAACCACGTGGCTTGATCACGTGGATCAAATTCTCAAGGACGGCCGCGTGTTGAGTAAGAGGAACCGACGTGCGTGTATGAGGAACTGTATGAATGTGGAGGAAGCGAAGGAAGTGTGTAAAGATAGATCTGTTTGGCGTTCCGTTCTCTCTGCCTACCCCACTTGGGACACGGCGTGAGGGTATAGTATAGTATAGTATGATTTTACGATTTGCCATTTCGGATGAAAATTAGATAATACAGTCATTCATAATATGCGATGCTCCTTGCATACTGGATTTGATGTTGTGTCGGCCATTTTGTGAGATGATCCTGATGAGACACGAGTACCAATGTCGAAATATAACAAAAAATATCTTTTCGACAAATCCAAACTGCATATTCCGGTGACGGGCCGAGTCTCGTTCCGTATGCAAAGGCATGAGCCAAGTCTCTGCCCGACTGTAAGCAGTGAAATGGAGTAAAACCTTCACCTCATATTATCTCTCGCGTATATACATATATTGTAGGCGTCGGTTAAATCTACAGGATTTATTAATGCTTGTAAAAAACTAAAAGAGATTATATATTCACTATCTTTTGTTGTTATTTGAACATCAACCAATTATTAGTCACAAGAAATGCTTATACATATTTATAATAATATAATATTCCGAGATTGTAAAGCCTTGTTTTGTATCAAAGGTAGTGTCAGAATGTGATTTTAAGTCCAGTAAATTAATTAATTCTATTTATTTTATGTTCAAAAGAATTTTCTATTGTTATATTAGTCAAATCTCCTTAACGTCTTAAGCAAAAATAATACCGAATTATTATAATTTCTAAAGTTATCAATATTCTAAAACGTGCCTTGATAATTGAATAATGTTTTCATGTTATCGTAGAAACAAAAGAATATAACAATCATCGAGCATATTTAACGATACGAAAGGTATACAATATAGTTATGAACATCGTACACTATTTTTTAGCAAACTTATTCAGAAAGAGTAGAAGTCTTTTCTGCTTAAGGTGCATAACAAAAAATTGAAGTACCTACCTGTGCCGAACATTTGTATTTCTATAAAATAAATTGAAATAGGGGTTAGTTTGTAGTCGCGATCATGATAATGTATATTAAAAACTGACTTACTAGATTTCGTAGCGGTCATCCACTTTGCCCTTTGCGTGTGCGAGGTCACGCCACCCGACATTAAAACAGACCTCAACACGACGTCTTCATATCCACATCGCACATACCTGAAAATGGAAAAATATTCGAAATGAATCGTTTACTTTTTGATCAACATTTGAAACTTTAATACATTAATAACTTTAATAATCCTACACAAAGAATGATATCTTATTTATTCTGTCAGGTACTTTGCACATGAAACAAATCTGTAGCATACGAATATTTTGTGACATGTTTTTAATGTGATACAATAATTTATATAAATCTATAAAGCAGTGGCGTGCCTTCCATACATGCAAAAAAGCAAAGCATGCCCAAGGAATAAATCTATAATTTTCTAAAGAAGTTTCTAAAAAAACGACGAAGTAAGTTTAAATTGATTTAAATTCACCGCCAAACGATAGCAAATCTTTTGCAAACTTCAGGTCAATAGCTAACATAGACAAATTTATGTGACCTCTAACGTACCCATTAAGCAAATTAAACTTGATTTAAATTTCGCGCAAAATGTTCGCAAACCTTTGCAAACTTCAGTTCAATGGTTACCATAGATACATTAGTAGGTATGACTCCCAAAAATAGTTCTGTTTCGTTGCATCATATGGAGCTTCTATGTTCTCTGTCACACGCAGGGAAAGTACGTTAATAATTTTATTATTTATTAAAACAAATACAAGTCTACATGCATGTGTAGTGGTACAAAATATATGGGATCTAGATGCAAGCATCTCGGAAAGGTTTGTATGGATTAGTGTATACTGCATACGACTGTAATATTATATTTTATTATGTGTGTATAGGGCTTCGGTTGTGTCATTTTTATGGAATTATTTTTGATGAATTGAAGTTGTTCATTTTGTAAATTTATCTAATAGCGGCAAAATGAAAGGTGTTTATTGAGATACCACATTCATGTTAACGCGATATAATATTGAGGTTCAATTTCATTCAATTAGAGGATACAGATGAAAATCTTGGTACTTTTTATATTGTTATCATTACTTCAAAATTTATTTATATCTTACTTACGTAGGTGTTGTCATTAGTTGAAATATTGTTTAATATTTTTCATAACTCAATTTATTTCTTTAATTCTTTTTATATGTGATGTTTTATCAATAATCATAATTACTTATAAAATCAAAGACATACTTTAAAATATTTTATACGTTCTAGTGACTGCACAAAAAATTAACATAATATATTATCATTATTTTTATTTCAACACAAACACAAAAAAAATCCATCTATCTCCAAATGTATTGTTTTTTTGCGTTTTAATTTGTTTTCAAATTTGCATTTGATTGTTGATATTTTTTTTTATATTATATAAGTTGACTATAAATTAGACTTTTTTTAGATACATATTATTATTTTCCAATTAATTTGTTATTTTTTTTCTTAACGTAATTTTGATATTTAATTAAAATTGATAACTTGAAGTTAACAATTATAAATGTGTGTGGTATATTATTTTATGATTATAATTATGATACTTTTCCACATTATTTCTTAGAAATACTGTAACAATCTCTAGATATTTTTCTCTAATCCAAACATTTGTAAAATTGTATGTGTTTCGCATAGTAGAAGTTTAAAATATATATGAAAAAACTGACATACTTGAGTGGGTGTAAATGTGTGTGACGGAAATTTAAATAATGTCTTTGTATTAAACTGTAAGAAATTATCATTCCTTGTTTTGTTATGTACTTGATTGAAGTTTAGATATTCGATTCAAGATAGGTAAGGTATTAAGTACCAAAATTAACTCGATTGCGGGTGCCTTGCCTTATGGAAAGAAGGTATTTAGTTTCGAAAGATGGGGTACATTTAGAGATGCTTATGATAATATTCAATAGTTATATTTGGTTTTTGATTTTTTTTAACAATAAGAATTTCTTAACAGGGACTATCACCCTTTATCGCTCTTCTTGTGAGTAGATATAGGGTAGAAGTAAGCGTCCCCCGTTCAACATGATTCTGCGCAAATTTAGTAACTTTTTTTCATTTAATGATATTTATATTGTTCAAATGTTGGTGTCATTAAAACGGTATATTGTAAAAGAGGGTCATCCAAACTACCTGGATGATTGTGGACAGAAAAAAATGTAGGTTTTGGCCAACAATTGGTTCCTAACATAGGTAGGTACATATTATTATAATAAATTCTACCTACTGTACCTACACAAACCGCATGCCCAATACCAAAAGTCAAGTCCCGCCACTGCTATAAAGGTATTATAAATATATAATAATAATTTACATATATATCTATATAGGTATTATAAATATATTGGAATCTATAGACTTTGCATTTTGTGACCGTCATTGATTAGTTGGTTTATTACACGTTTATTGAAAATGTCCTTCTCGTGGCAAAAAAGCGGAATTTATATCTAATGTGGTGAAGTATTTACACTTTCTTTTTTAATTATTAAATCATCTATTAATGGGAATAGTTGCGCGTGTGGTATAATTATTTGATAGAAAACGTATACACAATCTTGATCTTTTGTTTTCATCTTTTTTTTAATACTAGAGTAACTGGTACAGCAAACGGGCTGTAAGACCCTTCAATTAACTTATTTTTTGGTAATATTTACACTTGATTTTCTATTTCCTTTCTATCCTCTTCTTCTTCTCAAAGTGCCATGTCAGGTCCCCCCGACGTCGGCTATCACCCTGGCGTAGGCCTCTCTGTCCTGTGCCAGCCGGAACAACTCCTCCACCCTCCGAACTCCGGTCCACTCTCGGATGTTTCTCAGCCAGGACATCTGCCGCCTTCCCACACCACGACTACCCTCAATTTTTCCTTTCAAAATGAGTTGGGGCAAACTATATTTCTCATTTCGAAGTACGTGTCCCAAATATGCCATCTTCCTAATCTTTATCCTCTATAATGCATTTATAGGGTCTCTTACTGAAATATTTATTAAGCAGTAAGTCTTTTCTTGCTTCGTAATCTGTAACAGTACCTAGGTATATCATATTTATTTTTTAGCAAATACTTACTCTACTATATTTTTCTACCAAAGTTTCAATCTATATTGTGTAAGTGATCCAAAATCTTTCTGAATTCATTTTCATTCACATATTCGTTAAAATTTGCCTTAACTTCTTCTAATTCATCATTTTTGTTCAATATATTAATTTTTTGTTTGTAATTTTTTTCTTTCAGAAATTTGTAAATTTTCATCCTGAATTAGCATGAATATTTTTATTGTGTCTAGACGAATAATGAAATCTTCAAAGTCATCTCTTTCTACAATGTATACATCAATATATATTTTTTTTTCAAAAATGTTTACCCCTATGGTTACTTGACTTTTAGTTCGTGTCACACCATTGACTATTTTTAAAAATATTTTATTGATATCTTCCGTACCTACTTAATTATATAATTTGTATTTAATTATATTTCTATGCTTGAATTGTGTCCAATTCCTCTTGCTTCGTTTTCATTTTTTTTATACCAATATGAGTGGTCAGCACTACAAGTATCGCACATTCTTCCTATATCTTTAATCTTTTGCACTCTTTTTCCAAAGTATCGATTCGTTGCTTTGCATTTGGTTGTTTCAAAAAAAAATTCATTCACAAATCTTACTGCTACGTCTTTTGAATTAGGTTAATTTCCTCTATTTCGTGTGGATTTTATTACATTACCTTCCTCAATTCGTTCCAAATATAGATTAATGAACATTTTATTATCGTCTTGTTGAATTTTTTTTTTTTTTCATTTCTTCTGTGCATGTAATCCAAATCACTCTTTCTTGCCCTCTGTTATTAATACTTTTTTTATATTCTTTTGCAGTTATCTGTCTTTATTAATGCAAGATGTGTAGTAGCAAATTTTATCGTATCCTGAAAAAATATATTTCATATTGTCCTTTGTACATATTGAGTTGTTTTTTTTTTGTCATATTGCGATTTTACGTATTGCAGCTTTCTTTCTATTTTATAAAAATTAATGTCGTTTTATAATACTTGTAGAATATCGAGGTGGAATAAACACAATTTTGTTTCTTCTGACCACGTTCGTCCCTGTTCTGACTAACTGTCGTATCTGACATTTTTGGCGAAATCGAGTTATGATCACCAATGTGTACTTATATGTTCCCTGCATGTTCTCACTGAAGATCACACCTGTAACTGTGACCGTTATCCTGGAAAAGCTTTCTGATTTGTTGCCGTATTTACGAATTATTCTAAATAAAATGTGTTGTATCTACTAATTCCTCAAAATTTCATCACAAAAATAATTCTGAGATATATAAAAATAGGTACCTACAAATAAAACAATGTTATATATTTACACTGTATCATATAACTAGGAGAGACGAAAATATGCACGGCAAAACACTAAAAACGCTCTCCTGAACAATTTACATTTAGGCAGATACGACAGTTAGTCAGAACAGGGACGGTATTTGAAATGTTTTATAGATATTCATACTAATATGATCACACTAGGCAAGAAACTAAAAAACAACAGTGTAAATGATTATATAATCATACCTATTTAAATTCATTCTTGGATATATTCGTCTGTAGTTACACTGTATTTTTTTTAATTTACTTCCTTTTTATGATTTTCTGTGAGTATAATTAGGTATCTAGTTAAATTGCATAATGAAATTAAAAAAAAAGAAGTTTTTTCCACTAAAGAGACGGGTTATTCCGTGTCAAATGATCACACTGATTCAGACTTGATATCTCAGATTTACATGATTTTTTTATGCAGCAATATATCATAGACTTATTTAAATTTTCTAAGACATGAGTTTTTTTTCATAAAAATTGGATGATGATTTCATAAACGTCAACACACATATAAATATTCCATATAAAAATGTATAAGAAATTTTAAAATGAATAAGGAAGTATTATAATCTTAAAATATATAATATTTACTATAATAAAAATAATAACCAAAAGATTAGCAGGAAAAAAGTAACTAAGAAAAAAAAAAAAAAAAAAATAATAAAACTAACTAACTAACTAAAAAATTAACCAAGCTCTATTATGATAAAACCATAATAATAGATAGACAAATACATCATAATAGACCCGATTTAGTATTACATGATAAACGTAATAAAATAACGTACCTAATCGACATCGCTGTCCCAAATACACATAATATACAAACAACCGTCGCAGAAAAAATACGTAAATATACAGAACTAGCAGGAGAAATAAAAAATATTTGGCATTCTAGGTCCGTTTATATAATACCTTTAGTCATGTCAGCTACAGGGGTAACTCCGAAATCTTTAATAAATAATTTACAAAAATTAGATTTACCGGTTAATTTGTACATTAAAATTCAAAAATCTATTATAATAAACACTTGTAATATTGTAAAAAGGTTTCTGAACACAGATATTTCAGGCACAATGCTGGTATTTTGATCCCGCGTTTTGAGCCTAATCATTTGATATCCTGTATATCTGGATAGGTGAATTTTTCCCGGCATTAGACTGTTAAGTTTTTGTGTGATCATGACTGATCATATGGAGACTTATCTGGTTATATAATGCTGAGAAGTGTGGATGGCAATTCTGCCGCCGCGTATAAAAAAAAAGAAAGACTTGGCGAATGTTTACTAATTATTAATTGAACGTGAAATTAAATTCCCATTATTTTCAGAAAAGAAATTGTATGATACGTCTGCACAAAGAATAATAAATTGGCAAAAGCTATTATCGTAATCAAAAGATTTTCATTCAAGCGCAAATCGATATCCATTTTCATTTATGTCTGAAAAATATCGGCAAAAAACCACGTACAATTCGTTAAACAAAATAATAATAATATGGAAATTAGAATGTACTGAAAATTTGTTGAAACACGTGAAATTCAATTATCATGCAAATATTTACTGCCACTCATTCACACGAGCTTATTCACTACATATCGTGTAATGAAAATTTGCGTAGTCTGCGATCTGTCAAAAGAACGTGACCTGTGGTATGTCAAAAGAGCGTTATCTGTGAACTGTCGAGCGTGTGTAGGCTTGCGGCGTACTTATCAACAGTATAGTAAGTATTGTCTGTGTTCAGTCAAAAGACCATATCGTGGGATTTATCTCTTATAATTTATAATACACCGATAATATTTTAATAATTAATCTAGAAAGATCAAACACAGGAATTTTAATGATGACTCTTCTGTATGTAATCTAATGTTTCATAACAACGACGAGGGGATAATTGAAACAGACAAATCGCTGAAAAAGCTTCAAACACTACATGCGACACAAGCCAACGTATACTTGGCGCACACTACAGGCTATCTATGATCAGAGAAAATGCTAAAAGTATTAACGAGTACTATATCCATCAAGAATATAACCAAAAACATAGTGCAGATAAATAACTACAAACATTTTATGCTTGGATATTTGTGTAAAAATATAAGAAGGTAAAAAAAATGTTTAGCACAGTTGAAAGAAGATATATGCATTTCGAAAAAATGCTATTTAGACATATTTATAGAATACCTAGAGTATGAGTCGATCAGTATAACGCACCATAACGCACAATGCATGGCGCGTTTTTACTGCCCGTGGGCTACGAAGTAGTAGGAACAAAATAATGCTGAAACAGAATGATGTGTTAGATTAGCGTTGTCTATTTGCAGGAGAAAATGATTGAATTAACCACTACTTGCATACAAACATGACGCTACAGACTAGAAATGTGAGCACCGCAGAACTTCACATTCTACTGTAAAACAATATTTGTAATGATACTATGTATATAAGAACATGTCGGTAATAAAGTTGAGATTAGCAGCGTGACACAGAAATGCAGAGAAAGAATATCTACACGAATTGTTTGAAAAAATATTTCGAGCGTTGGCAACATAACTATTATAATTTATGTAAGTAGGGCATAATTTGAAGTTAATAATACATTACAATAGACGTGAAAAAGAACTTCATAAAAACAGCTTGTGAAATTTCAAAGTTGGTCACAACCTTTTGTTAATTGATTGTTCCTTTTTTATGTTAAAAGAGTTCTATACAATCACAGCAATCTATTCAGTTTGAGAGGTTTGTCAAAAATACACAATTTATCAACTGTGTGTTTGTTGACTTCATATTTGTAATTTATTTGGCATCAACATGAATTCTCATAAATTCAAAATATTTAACTATTTATACCATCACAGCATCTCACAAAAGTGGGATGGAAACAATACTAATATCACATAACACATTTACCAATAAAAAATTAAACACTCAAGTTTGTGGCATTCGATATCACTGAATTAAATATTCGAATTCGAAGAGTTGAGCACAAAATTTAAAATATGAAAGATTAAAATTAAATATGATATGGGTATATGTAATTCTTTTATCTCTAAAATATGACAATGAATCATTTACAAATCTTGAATGAAATTTTATATTCATATACGTCATGCGACGAAAACTTATATTAAATAAATCACATTCGTCCAACTGGTACCGGTAGAGCAGATGAGAACTTCTGCTAGCTAGCCAACAGTGCGGTATGGCTATTATTGAATGCAGTTGGATTCCATAGGGATAATAGGATTCTCATCCCGTCAGCCATTGTAACTGATGACTGAACAGTGAACATTTTATTATGTATGATACGAAATACGGAATATAAACTTACCCCATCAATCATTTCATAGTATAATCTTGACAACTGCTTTCTCCTAATAAATTTTATTTACAATCTAACCGGAATTTCTTTGTGGAAGATATTTCTTAGTGAATTTGAAGGCGTCTTTTATTTACTATCCATCTAACATTTAAATTAAAGTTCTAAAATCCATTGTGATGAATAAAAAAATTGGATCACTTAGAAATTTCCTAGTGTTTAATATTCTAACATGGCTTATTTTTCTCAACGTGAATGGTAAAAATGAAAAAAAAATGTGTCTAATTAGAGTATTAAAAATGATTATTGAGTAAGTTTGAAATAAATTTATCAATACAGGTAACAATACTACATGCGATATCAAATACACACTGTGTAGTAATTCCGATAGAAGTTATAATGGATCCGATAAATAGTTAAAATGTGATTAGTATGGAACTGGCTACAGCTCTCGGAGTGGAATATAACGGTGCCGAGGCACAACTCAGCATGATAAACTTAGATGAGAGGTCGGATATAGTCTGATGTCCCCACAGGGGTTTTCGTACTTCAACTACTTCACGCCTTCTTCAGCATTCATGGCTTTATTAATATTTTAGCATCATATTCCAAATAAAACAACACACCTACCTTTGCTCTTACTTGTTAACACAAGTGATGACAGACCCGAGCACATACAAAAAATGAGTGAACGAGTAGGAAATTCTGATTTCAGACATGTATAAAATAAAATAATATCAGGATTCTGAAATTGATTGCACGTGCCGTTTAGTATTAAGCTCACGAAGCTAAAGTAGGGATTAAAAATAATCCTTATTTTAACGAAATATAATCTTATAAAATAGTAAAATAAATACAATACTTACAAGGACTCCGTCAATATTAAATATATTTTGGTTGACATCGAAGATGTAAGAGTATTTTTATGAAATTATTTAAATAAATATTAACATTTTTCTCTTCAAAGTTATAAATTGTGTTAGTTGGAAGATATCGCGTCCCTGCGATAAAATCGCCCATTGTACAAAATATTTGAATATACCATGTTGTAATCTCATTATTTTTCTTTAAATATTTTGTACAATAAAGTTTATTATTATTATCATATCTCATTTATTTAACAAAACAATATTAGATTCTACATTTTGAACACAATATAAGATTAACAATAAAATTTAATTTAATATTTATTATTATTATAATTATATTGTGACGATAAAAATATTATAACTTTTAAGTATCACAACAGCACGATAATAAAGTAAATCGAATTTATACAAATCAAATTGAAAAAAAAAATACATTTTTGACAATTAATAAACTTTATCTATCATTAACAAAACACTTTATAATAATTATACAAAACGTTATTTTCATATACATATGACTAATTAATAGACTTTGATTTCCAAGCAAGGGATTCTAATAAAGTGTTAATTATTTGATTCTTTTCGCACATCATCATTATATAGCAGTGTTACTAGGACGATAATATACAGTGTCGAGATTATAACTAACAAGTGATTCTTTCTACCTAACAACCTTATTTTCTACACAACAAAAGAATTTAAATACGCGTAATTTACGGGAAATAAAAAAAAATCAATTCAGAGTGAGAATATTTTATATATTTGATACCTACAAGTTGTAATATGTGACTAGACGTTAAAAAATAAATCTCATTTTAGTGTCAATTAACGACATTCGTATTTATTAATGTTTTAATAGCTTCAGAACAGACGCTTATTATTAAATGTCCGCGTATTATAATAATAATAATTTTCCGCTTCATAAATTCTATTATTTCATTAGAGGCTGCCTATCTACGCGACCATCGAATTGAATGGGTGATTAATTAGAATCACATTAAACCGATACAATAACAGTCAATGTGGATAATTTATAGAGAACAGATGATTGTAGTCACGTGTTCATTTTAGTTTTCTTAGTCTTAAAAATATATGTGGCGTGCTTTTCATACATGCAAAAACACCGTTCGCTTAGTAAAAAAGTTTGATATTGTTTGAAATTGTTGTACAAAAACGACAAAACTGTGAAATATCTCAAATTTCTATATAAATATGTAAATCCGGTGATGGGGTGAGTAGAAATTGAAAAATATAGGGTAATATCATTGATTCGTATTCTAAATTATGGAAATAAATACAAAATAATTACAAAAAGTTGACCGACATAAAAATATATTTTCACTACTGAAACGTCTACAAAAACTATTCAAAAGGAGTCAAAACAAATGTCTAATTATTGCTCAGATAGGCACACATTCCGTAGATATGAATATAATATGAAATATGTAAAAACTATGACTAAAAAGTACTAAAAGATCAGAAATGTATAAATAAATTCTTTAAGGATTGTAGTATAATTCAAACGCTTCAACAAAAAAACCACTTAGTTACACATAGTGTTAATTTTATATGGTTACCCGATAAGCCCGCAACATAAGATAATGGAAAACAAACGGTTCAGGATCTCACAACACGATAACAGATGGAAATAATCTTTATAAAAGAGCGAAAATACTACACTACACTTAAACCCTCACGGTGGGGTAGGCAAAGAGAACAGAACGCCATGTTGCTCTATCCTTACATACTTTTTTAGTTTCCTCTACATTCATCACTTTATCAACACGCCGATTCCTTTTACCTAACACGCGACCGTCCTTGAAAATTTGATCCATGTGATCAAACCAGGTAGTTCTCGGATGGCCGTGCAAGATTGAAAATAGGTACATAAACAAAATGAGGGGTCTACATTTTTGATTATTTTTCAACATTTTAATGTTTAAATACATAAAATAAAATCAGAATAGGTACTAAATTCATGTTATTGTATCTCTTACGTCCCAATAAAAAAGCGTTGAACATAAATTATTTTTATTGACATGCATGACAAAAAAAATCGAAAGACTTATGAAAATAAAACTTTTACTATATCCATACTAAACAATATTATTATTTTCATTTTCACTCATGTTTTGCATTACAAAATTTAAATAACTTAGTTTGCTATTTTTATAATTTCACTTTTCACTTTTCTCTGATAAATATTTCAAACATTTTGGAAACGAATGAATGATGTTGTGATGATTATTAATAACATTTAAAATACATGAAAGAAACTAAATTAGCACACAAAAAATAATTGAAATAATATTAATAATAATGGTAGTCACTTCATCCATATTTTCTTATATAGTTATGTATGTTAAGATATATATAAATGATGCGAGTATGAAAGCAAGAAGTGATTATCGTCATTAATTTGACACAAAGTAAAACTAATTCCAAGATAGTGGAAAACTAATTGTGTCAAGGAATGTATCCCTAGATATAACGATTGTCTATCTAGAATCTATTTATGTAGCTACGCATGTAGAGTGGTATAGGTCTTTAGTGAGTGTGTAAGATGTGGTGTCTGTTAGCGCATAATAATAATATTGATTAATGTATTGGAACATGAAACTTGGAAGACATCGAATCGAAGGCGACGGGAACAAATGTGGAAGTCAGAATGTCAGAGTGTGGGGCGGAGAAAGGCGTAAACGTGCCAAAAAGCTAACGTAAATCGCGGTTTGATCAGTATGATGGAAATTCATAGCATAACGTGTTTACTTTAAAAAATTATAAAAACGTCGATCAAAAAAATATTAATCAATCAGAAACATTATTAACTTCAAAATATTAGGCGTGTTTAAAATAATTATGTAGATATCTCTTACTTCGTCGATAACACCCTGATTTTGATATTTATGTATGAAATATATTTAAAGCATAGTGCAAGATACATACAATAAATCGACACATCTACTAAAAATTAATTAAAAAAAAGCGCAACATTGAAACATTAAATAGAAGAATCCAATTTCAAATTATTTAAAATAGGTGGTATTAACAAATTATACTGTTAAAATTCAATTTATAAATGCCAAAAATAAATTAAAATAACAGAGAGCATGCAGATACCTCTAGGTATATATTTATTATTGATATACATTTAACTACAAGAGGAACACAGACATTAAATAAATAAATATCTAGGCACGGACTACAATAAGCTAATGGAATAAACAATAATTAAATGTGAAAATAAATCCCATCATACGAATGCCGGTACTAATTAAGAGAATGATGCTTAATCTGTAAATGCGCGTGACACGTACCTAATAGAAGAGACAAACATACATATTATGTAGACACACCTCCAAATAATTCATATCAATAACACAGCTTTGTTCCAAATAAACTAATTATTTATTTACACATTTATCAAAATCCTATGTTTGTGCATTTCAGTAAGTAAACGGTTCATATTTATTGATGACACTATTTGCAAAACCAATTTCAAATGATAACAATATTATTTTTTTTAGTACACCTTTCTATAGACCTATTTTTGTTTCTTCTTGTGAACAAATTCTTTACAAAATATATCAATCAATGAGTTTGCGTATAATAAATTCAAGATTTGCTAATTTGTATTAAAACTACCAAAACTAGTCAACATTTTTTATATATTTTTATTTAGACAAACACAAATATTCAGGCAATATTATTCAATTAATCGCACAGAAAAGAATTACTGCCAAGTACCTGTATCAGTGGTCGTATAATTCTAATGAA
This sequence comes from Athripsodes cinereus, assembly GCA_947579605.1. NCBI lineage: Eukaryota > Metazoa > Arthropoda > Insecta > Trichoptera > Leptoceridae > Athripsodes > Athripsodes cinereus. The sequence continues at coordinate 8,972,706 of OX388305.1, forward strand.
TATCAACTATTATTTGACAATGAAAAATACAGGAAACCAGGCGAGTAGAATATAAGTATTATTACGAATGTTTAGAGTCAAAAAACAATACTAATATCACTTAGAAAACATTCTATGTGTAACCAAGGTTTCAACAGGTATCCTGTCATTCCCAAGGGTAATATTTGACAAATAATAATATTCCAAGTAATGTTCAGGAACTACCACAACGTTACCGCCAAATCAATAAAGAATATAAGTTTTTTTTTTCATTCAGTTATAAGTTCATAGACTCTATGTTGTTACGGTCTGCAACCATTGAGACAAATTTGTATTCATCCCAGTCATTTACTTTCGAGATGAACAGGGATTTGTATCGTGAATACTATTGTTTTTCAAAATTTGAGTCTACTAGTTTGGTATTGTGCCTGGAATATATTGTAAATTATATGAAATCGGCCTATCCAAATTTTGCATTTAATGAAAATATAATAACTAATCAGATAAATAATATTAAAAATAATAATGTATTAACGTTTGATGAAATTAATGATATAAAAAAACAATTAGAAATAGAAACTGGTCTAAATTATAGAAATTTAAATACAAACTTAAGACCAGAAAAAACTCGCCCTCTGTATATTGATTACATCTTATTTCAATGCATTTTTTATTTTTTTTATTTTATTTACATGGTACACAACAGATGAAAGACACATAAATATAACATGTAAGCGACAAAAACATTTTATATAGAATTGTTTTTATTGTGATCTATACTATACCATCACGGCATATCCCACAAGTGGGGTAGCCAGTAGACCAGCTGCATGCAAACCGTCCTCTTCGTGCCAACATAAAATCAAGACATTCAGGATGGGTGGCAAACCTCATCGCTGAATTTAAGATGTACAATGTCTTAATTTTTTCGAACACCTGCCTTTTACAGGACACTCGAAAACTTATGCAGAAGAGTGGGAGACCAATTCTTTACCGGGTGCTCCACGGGATAATGTACAGTACTGTACATTGTGATCAATGTACAGTAAAGAAGAAATATATCATATTGGAATATCAGGTAATATAAATTCATAAATTTTAATTCTAGAAGAAAAGCGAAACTGGAACATCAAGAGGTAAAACTGATTGAAAATACAACTGCATTGGACTGGTCACAAGGTTATAGGTACACTATGTAATGTATTCATCAACAGTAAGCACATTAAATAGTATTCTGCAGATTACAAGATGAATAAACCAATTAATAACTGAATATTTACTTAACTGATATTTCGCATAACGTCTTAGATAAGAAACTCGGATAAATGTTTTTCTTTCATACAGATTTAATAGCTAATAGTACCCATTCAATTTATGATGACGTATAACAAATGTGTTTGTCGAGTAGGGTACTGTCTCTCACTAAATACTCTGGTTATGTCTCTAATGCGATATCACCATAATCCTATTTATAGCTCCGCCATAAGCACTATAATGTATTTATTGCATACCATCATAATTTGTGAGGAAGTCAAATTTATGTAGATCTGTATTAATTAGATATATATTTACAAGTAGCATTAATAACGTGAAGAATGGAGTAGATTTATACTTCAATATTGAAGCATCTTTTCCCCTCTCTCTTTTGCTGGTTTTGAGTTTCTAATGTAACTCACCCACTCTGACCTTTTCTAATCTTTTGGAACAATGATGTCATTTTTTGAATATATTTTTTTACTTTTTTTATATAATGTCAACTAGCTATTTCACTTGTGGGATATACCATGATAGCATAGATAGAAAGATAGATAGCACCACCAACTAGATTTTATTATTAATAACTCGGAATACTAATAACAATTTATTATTCAAAATAACATTGACTTCATAATACGAAAATCAACAAATAAAATAAAAACTTTCGAAACTTTCTTTTCGAAAGAAAATCGAAACTTTCTTTTCGAAATTTTCTCTCAATTGTATGGCGATTTGTTGTTTTATAAAAAAAAAACACACAGTCATTAAAGCATTTTAATGGTCCTGTAAGCCAAAATAGATCTTCCATACCGCATCAAATGAAACGATAGATAAACGTTCTTTTTTTTAAACATGTATTGTTATTCTGATTATTTGTTTAACGAGTTATAAAAGACAATATAAATAATAGCAACTAATTGCCTTCCACAAGTGAATTTTACCTACATCAATCAAATCAAAAATATGTAGGTATAAAACTAAGAAAAATAAGTGATTTTTTTTCAAAATAAGTACCACTTTTTTCCACTAGATGAGAATTTCAACAATAGAAATTAAAATAATCGGAATGTTATAAGGTGGATTTATACAAGTTCAAGTGATTAAGTTTTGGCTATCATTTAAACGATCAGCATAATATTGATGTTATGTTCAGCAGAAAAATATATTCTGCCGACAAATATATCATGTTGATATGCTACTTATGCCCAGCGAGAATATTATATTTCTATTACAAATAATATGATATTGTAAAACTCAAAATTTAATCGACCGGCAAAATTATTATTTGACCGGCAAAATGATTATTGGTCCAGCAAAATAAATAAATGAGCAGCAAACCGTGAGCTAATTTTAATTAAACTTGTGAAAGCTAAATTTTTATACTGTAGATGGTTGCATTAGACAACTGAAAAACGTTTTAATTTTTTAAATAAATTATTCTAGTTGCATATACAGTGTTTTTAGTTAATAATAATTCTAAATTTTTAATCTTGTTCAAATAATAAATCTTTGTATGTAGCATCTTTTTATGTGATTTTTTTCGACATTTCAGTTAGATATTTCGTTAATATAGCAAAGCGGAAACTGGCATTATTTTCGTAGTCATCATTAATTTGGTGAGAAATCACAAAAAACTTCATGTAGATCCGAAGTTAAATCGGTGTGTGAAAAATATTGTTTACCTAATATTTTCTGCCGGTCAAATAATAATTCTGCTGCTCAAATAATAATTCTGCTGCTTAAATAACAATTCTGCTGGTCAGTTAATTATTTTGTTGTGCGAGTATTTATTAAACTGTTAATTTTTTTAATTTGCCGATATAACCAAGTTTGTTTGTAAAACAAGTGTTGCGCTTATTTTTTATTTATTGCCGATGAAAACATTGTTTGTTGTGCAAATGACTTAAATGCTGATTTTTTCTTCCCGAACGAATGGATTAATAGCCGAACAAATAATTAGTTCCCTTAAGTTTTGAAAATATGTCCAATATTTTTTCTATATGCTTTAAAGTGTGCCGTCATCCGGCGTTTGTGTCCTGTCTATTTTTTCTTCATTTTTCGATTTTCGAAGAAGAAACACTATAGAAGTTCATATCAATTAGATAATGAAATATGTAGGTATATATAAAATAAAAACACTAAACTTTCACTTGTTGTTAGGTATATTATTGTTAATAGTGTTAACGGTGTTTTCATTTTATATATTTTTCCCTGTTTTCCCATACAAAAATGTGGCCTAAAGAGTAGATTTTTTTAAGTATAAGGACAATATGCGGTATGTCAAAATGTTTTAGAATTTTACTTAACACATTATTTTTTGAAAAGGGGCAAAAATGCTAATAACACATTGATAGAACCATTGCACATTTACTATCACAGGAGTCGTAGGTTTCTATTTATCCGTATTTATTAAACCTTCTCTTTTCATAGAGCCGACCCGAGGTGTTGACCAATGAAAGTCGCTTCTTGGAATTATTGTGCTAAAATTTATTTAACAATACCGTATGGGAGAAAAATTAAAGTAGCTGTAATTTAATTGAAAGCTACTCCATGATGACCATTACGTTCACTACAAATTGTAAGTTCCTTGCATACCCTATTTATGGGTCGCGGGGTCATGGTATAAATAAAAAGATATTATAATGTATGGTACGGTACACACACTCAAATGTATGGTACACACACATATCTCCAGTAGTTTCACATTTGCTGTGAAAACAAAAACTTTCCAATTATGCATATGTCTATAATGATTACAATTCGGAAAAAAACAACATCATTATAAGCTTGGTTGTGATTAAATACCACAATTTACAGGACGATCAAAGCATTTTCATAATAATTTGCATGAAATTTAAACTGTCAGTTTGTACCACCGCACCGCAGGGAATAATAATATTTCGCTTGACAAGTGTGTTAAGCAAGGATATAGCTATAAAGTGGATAAAAAATCTCATTTAATTCAAATGTTTAGTTTTGAGAATCGAACAAATAAATGTATACATATACGGAGGCGCTATTTTCACCCATTTTTTTTTTTTTTTGTATACAAACAAAAATATTCCGCGAAAAAGTGGTTATTTCTACCCAAAGTACATACCAACCACAGATAACAGATACCAACTATTTGTTTGACGTTTATACTGTCATTAGACTTGTGTGACGTTTTGTTAGTTTTGTTTCTAATTCGTGTTTTAACTTTATTTTGTTTATATCAATGGATATTTTTATTGCATTTAATTTTCTCTTAAATATTTTCTACAAATTGAGTGTTTTTAAGTCGTTTATGGGTTAAATTTCTGGATTATAAAATGAATTATATCAGCATGGGCGGCAAAAAGAAAACCTGTCAAAAGCCGGAAAGAAGTGTTTTATGCCATAGATTAACCATAGATTAGTGCTTTCACAGTTTTTGTTTCATTTAGGAAAAGGACAGAAATATAGAAATATATTTATTTACCTCGGGTTGTTTATGGTAAAAAAGAAAAAAAAAAATGGGTAGAAATAACCTCAGCCATACATATATTGAAGATTTTTATTTGTAATGAAAAAACGATGTATTACAGTATTATTGATTGAGTTTAGTTGAATTTGTATAAATATTAGTAAAAACCCTATAACCCCTCAAGGCACGAGCTCCGCTCAATTTTGAGGGATAAAAAAAACAGATATAAAGAATTGTATAATTGTGTTTGTTGTATATATAATTATTTTCAATGTGTTTATTATTATCTAAATAATTATTATTATTATTTTATTTACAACATGTAGACAGCTTATATAAATAAATAAATGAATAAAAACTGTAAACTACAGTTGTACACTGAGTATCAAATAATGTATGTAATAATGTTTATAATCAACGAAAGCCACGATACTATGTCAATGATGTAATACTTTGGAGACAAGCCAAGATTCGTTTTTATGTGCAAGTTGAAGTAATTCTTGGTATTGTTTGAGTTAAAATAATTTATTACACCCGAGATCGGAGAACGTCAAAATAAATTAAAAATAATACAAATGTTTAGGTATAACAGAAGTCGTCATTTTCAAAGGCGTATTTAGAACATCGGAAATTTTTTTATAAAGACAGGCGGTGAAATATGTTATATCTACTTCAATATCAAACCATATTCAATTGGAATGGATGGATCAAGGTCGTTCATGACATATTTTTAAATAAAATTCTTAAAGGGAGTGTAATATATTTTGTATTGAGATAAATGAAAATACTGAAGATATCATCATCATCGCCCTCAACGCTCCTCTCGGGAGCACAGGACAGAAACCAGCCTCCTCCATTCAGAGCGTCTCTGTGCCAATTGCGTCACCTCTTCCCACGACATTCCTTGCGCTCTGATATCGTTGTCATAGGAACGGTGTATTGTGAAAGAGGGACGCCCGGGCCTACGGAACCCCTGCGGACGGAAGAACAGTGCTCTTTTTGGCCAACTATCATTGGGCATTCTCAAAACATGTCCCAGCCAGGACCATCGTCTCTCTTGTATTACGGAGATTACAGGTCTCTACTGGGTGCGCCGGCGCACAGCATCATTTGTTACATGTTCATACCATCTGACATCCAAAATCCTTCTAAGACACTTGTTTTCAAAGCTTAGTATCATCCGCTTTTGAGCCTTGGTTAAATGCCAAGACTCGCAGCCATATAGAAGATATTGAAGAATTAATATACATACTGAAGATATACAACTATACAAAAAAAATCAATCATTTTATCACTCTTGTCATCTGCTGGTTATTCCACTTGTGACATATACAGTCATAATAGAGATAAAAATCACCTACACCATAAAAAATACATAATACTGTAGTTATATTTGTTAGTTAAAAACGTAATAAAGTAATTCGGAAATAAATAAGATTTTTAATGTGTATATTCTTAATAAACAACATTACATCAAAACTAAGCTGTAAAAAGATGAGGAATAATATAATTATGTAGGTAATGTAGGTAATTTATAAATATCAAAACAAATACATATTTCTGATATACCTACCTAATGTCATAGCGTATGTTAGTGATGTGAAGTAACACATCGACAATTAACATTATTTGATACGTAATTATTTTAAAAGTAGAATTAGAAAAAAAACTAGAATGTTAAAATGGTTATATAAGCTGAAATATAATTTGAACATAAATTGATTTATAAAAAATAGTGAAAATATTTTCACGATTCAGTTAGGTAACTAATTTTACCAAAAAAATACTTAGATAACACACATTTTATTAAGTGAATTTTAATGTAAGTGTCTTTCACTATACTACACCATTACGGCATTATATCGCAAGCAGTTTGTCCTTCACTTGTCAATAAAAAATAAGACATTCAGGCTGGGGACCTACCTAGCCTAAATGCTAAATTGTAGACTACGTTAATTGTCTTACACGTGAGGTTTAACAAACACCAACCAATAAAAAGTAATTTGCTTCATTATTATTTATTTATTTATTTTTTCATTCTTTACTGTACATTGTTAAAAAACAATTACATAAAAGGTATACATTCAAATTAAATACAATCAATATACAGAGGGCGAGTTTATCGCAAAGGCGCGATCTCTTCCAACTAACCCAAAAGTATTAACTTAAAAAAATAAACAAACATATGATGAAAATAAAAAAACATACACACATATATATAAAAAGGGAGAGACTGCAAAAAAAAAACAAACATACATGCATAAAGGGAAAGGAAAAGGGGGAAAAAGGGGGGGGGTTAGGAGTGATGGGTTTCAGGTTTCAGAGGCTGTGTAGGAAAATACTACTCGATAATATTACTCGAAACACTGACACTGATTAAAATTCATGCTCCAAAATATGCTTATTTTACTTGTATTATTCTTTATTTCTTTTATATTTGACATATTAATTTAGACCAGATACGCATAGTCATACATACCTAGATCTGAACACACTGGTAGAATACTAGAAGTGAAAAAGAAAAATCAAACATATTGCAGACCAATTCGATAGATCTTTATATATTATATTATATACTATTCCCAAATCTAAAAATTAATTGGCAGCTAAAATCTGTTATGTACCTTGATTGCAGAACGTGAAAGCATAAAATTGGACCTTGAGATGAACAGAACGACAACCAAACCAATGATTATCGATAGAAATAATCAACTAGTTAGATCGAATGCATAAGTAAATTTGGAGTTGATGGATCGATTTATTTATTTCGAGTCAAAACTCTTGAACGACGAAATGTAAAAAGAAAATAAGAATGCGTAGAGGCGGAGCCAAAATACCCGATTAAAATAAATTATAACAGTTGCTAGTTATGATAATGATTACGTATTTTTAAATATTTGTAATAAATATTGTTTATTAATAAAAACATCTTTTAATGTTTTTTTTTTTATGAATGGCCGTATTCCTAGACTAATCTAGAGAAAATTCATAATGACGACAGGAGAACATGAAAACATGTCGATACGATCTCATAAATTACAATAAATATTCATATTAACTCGTCACGTAACATCCAAATAATAAATTAGTTTATTCCAAGATTAAAATCTTAATTGGTAATTAGCGTGCATATCACACATTAATATTAAGTAAATAATAAAATATTACACAAATCGTGTTTGCATAGAAAATATTACGGTGGGCAATAACTTTTTCAAATTAAATTAACGATTATTTTTCTTATGAAGGATGAAATGTGACATTTAGATGACATTTACATTTAGTTGTTCATTGAAAATGAAATAAAATTATAAAAAAAAAACAATTAAAATATTTTTTGTTATTGGGATAAGTAATAACAATGCAAAATCACTCAATGTTGGGTGGACTGCCTGAATAATAATAAAAAAAAGTAATAACAATGAATTTGTAGAGCACCTGACCCATTAAATCTCTTCCTTGACACAATGTGCAACTTTTCTTGTACATTTTGCTGCTTTCACCCGGATACATATTTCTAGCCACTGTAAATATTCCAATCAAAGATCAAAAAAAAAATATAATATAAATTAGAATTTTTAATATTTGTTGTAATTAATTATTTTTATTTTGTAAACGCCATAATTATCAAGAAATAAAATAAGATTATTGAGTTTTATAAGAAATTTATTAAAGTGACTCGAATTACGATGTGTAATGTCTTTTAAAACACAAAAAAAATAAAATTTTGAAAAAGATAATGCAAGTCGAAACTCGAGTCACTTCATCAAAGTCTTGTTAAATATTTCTATAATATTTAAGATTATTGTAAATGTTTATTTTACACATTTAATGTTTACCAGCAAGACATTTCACAAATGATTCAAATATCATAATACCATAGATTTTTTCGAGTAAATTCTGGACAATATTCATAATACTTCAAATAAGCAAAATATACAAATTCATATGAAGGTGATTTTCATACATACAATATTTTGGGAATTCCGCAAGCTTCGAATGAAAATCATCTAAATTATATTCATTCTCGACAAATATTTTGATATAAATCGTCGTTGCTTGTGTTAAACTTTTATATTTATGAAATGATATAAAATTAAATAATTAATGACTGGCAATTATTTTCAAACTAAAAGAGATGTCATAAATAAAACAGTAAGGTAACCCATTGACAGGGACAGGCACATTGTGAAATGAATCATCAGAGAACGAAACAATCAATTACTAGATGGGCCAAAAAATTAATTGCTTTTTGGGGTGAGCTCTCTGTGACATGTCATTTTTGCGATAACGGATTGCTGGCTTTTAATTGAATTTTATTCAAAAGGGGTCATCTTTTGGGTGGTATCAATTACATGCACCACAAAATATCTTTAAGTAGGTACGACGTTATGTATATACACAAAAATACTATTAAAATTAATCATTATTTATGTTTTGATATTAGGTAATGATTACTTCTATGCCGTCCAAGGTATATTGCATCAGTGGGGTAGCCAAGATCCAGCTACACGTAATAACCATGCAAATTATTCTAAAGACAATTGAAAACTTACGGGAAAGAGTGGCATACTATTGCCGGGTGTTCGACGAGATTCAGAAACAAATGAAAGACTATTGGATAACATCAATCGAGATCTAGAAGAGCTAAATGTTAAAGATTGTTCATGATCGAAAAGCTTTGAGATCTATTGTTTTGGAAGGCATAGCCCGACAAATGTTGTTCTGCCAGTGAAAATAATTAAGTTTTCAAAAACAAATTAATTTAATTACAAAACACCAATTCGTAAATAATCTTACCTAGCGTATAGAAATAGTAAGGCACAATTTTTAAATATAATTTTTGTCATAAACCCAAATACAACCTTATACACATTTCACAGTAAGTTACTAAAAGCTTGAGTCGTGAAAGGGGAGTTTGCCGGCACCTGGTATCGAACCACGGATCCCTTGTTCACGAGGCCGAGACCCTACCTCCAGACTACCGACGAACTAATATTATAATGTTTGAAAACAAAATAATACAATATTGTAATAGTGTTCAATAAGTAATTTAGGTCACCATTTGAACGAAGATATTAAACGGATGAATAAAATTAATTAAGAGGGAAATAAATTAAATCAGTAGGTCGAATCAATAAAATTTTATTTTATTTAGAGGCAAATTATACATTAAACTCGCTTCTGTCTGTTTCTCAGTTTAAGTTCCTTTTCTCTTAAATAAGATATACCTACATTTAATTTCCTTTACAGAACTCTACGTAAGATGCGTAGAATAAACGACCTGGATAAATGAAAATATGTGCGCTTACAATGCTTAGGCACAACATGTTGTCTTATGATAAATATTGTGTCTCTAGTAAGTCATTAGATATATCTCTCATAAATATTTGTATAAGTCATGAAAATCGTAACAACTGCAATTAAATACTTTTAAAATTAAAGGAAGGATGAAAATATCAAGTAGGTAATAAAGTTGTTCCTGTAACATAGGATCTTATCCAGGAAAATGGCGTGTAATGTACTCTCGATTGTACTATTGTACCGAGTTAAGGAACTGTTTATACGTGGGAAGTGCGACACTTATACAATCTTAGTAGTGTGTGGTGCAATGGCGTAGACACGTAAAACCTTTTTGAAAAACAAATAAAATCTCGTCGACAATATTAAATGCATGGGAAAAATAAAACAACTAAGTATGTTACTTTATTCATAAGGAACATGTAAGTAGTTACTACTCATAAACTGTGCAAAATCAGGCAAGTCCGGTTTATTCTAATAATTTATAAATGTAGTAATCTTAACATCAATGTTATATCAAGTCAAAAAAATTTCTAACACATTATGTGGTTAAAAGTAATTATTAATAATGTATGTTTCTTCTTCTTCTTCTTTCTGTGCCATGTCAGGTCCTCCCGACGTTGGCGATCACTCCGGCGAAAACCTCCTTGTCCTGTGCTGCTCTGAACAGGTCATCCACTGTCCGGATTCCGGTCCACTCTCTAATGTTGCGCAGCCAGGACATCTGCTTTCTGCTAACTCCCCGTCTTCCCTCTATCTTATGTTTCTTAAGTATTATAATTATTACAATTTCTTTTAATGTACATACATAAATAAAATCACTATTAAAATAACCAATTGATTACACAGTGCAGTGATGCTGTTGAAACGCCATCGAATGTGACTGTTATTTGAAATGATTACGAGTACCTAGGTATATAGTAAACTGTGCATAATAGTTAGTTCTAGTCCTTAGTCCCCTAGTTCGCGAGGCCGAGACTCTACCCCCAGGCTACCGACGAACTCAATTAAAAAAAAAACAATATTATTCTCTTATGAAATACTTCTGGGCTATTTGAAATATGTGAAAAGTTTAATTTAATATTTCGTCATTTCTGGGAACAAAGCGATTGGCAAACTCTGCTTAAGTAATTTGCAATATTATAGCCAGATAAACAACAAAAAAAACTGAAGATCGTGTTTCAAATAAACTTTACAGACTTATTCAATGTGATTTCTAAGGTAGTGTTTTATAATCGACATTAGAAGAATGGTGCTGGATCAGTACAAGCACCCACAACACATTGCAGTTAGTATCTGGAAGTACATAAAGATAGGTACTAACACTATAAATATATAGTTATTGTGGTCGAATCTGTATACACAAATGATATATAAATAATATAAAATTTTATGTTCTCTACGCCCGGCGCCCCTGCGCATTTCGATGACATTTCTTTTACGCGATACGACAGATACGTGTTAAGAAATTACAAACTAGCAAATACACAACACAGATATATTCTATTATCAAGATACCTAATGTGATTCCGGTAATTTGAATGTGAATAAAACATCGTTAAATAATAATAGATAAATAAAAATAATTGTCTACATATTTCAATGAAGGCAACAAATATAATAATAAAAAGAAAGATTCGATCAATGTCTTTATTTAAACTATTTTTAATTATTATAATTCTGATTGTAATATAATTTTTAACTATTTATCTTCATGATTTTTGTCTTGTTTTTTGTTTTAAGTAAGGTAAAGTATATATTATTATCCTTTGCTAGCAACGTGTTCGTCATACGCTTCGGTAATTTGCGGGACTTTGATTGGTTTGTTTGCTGGAGAAATTTGAATGTTGATATTTGTTAAGTTGATATAAATAAATAAATAATAATGTTGAAGAACTTCTAACATAAGGTAGAAAAAGGTTTTCACTTCAAAAACATGTAAAAATTTGGACGATGATAATCGCAAATAATGACTTGTATACTTTGACAAAAAAATTAATTGTGTCGGTACACACGTAGTAGAATTCCATAATTAGGTTTATAAATAAGTGCTTTATTGAACAATAAATTATTGACCGCGAGACAGACGTTTTTCGACTTATCAAGTTATCGATCTCGATTGATAATAAACACTTGTTTCAATTTACCTAATTATAATAAAAGTAACTACTTAGTACATTTGCTTGCATACTTTGACTTACAAACGATATATTTTGAACTAACAATCAATAAATACGTTTATCAATCTGATGTTTATCAATTTCAAAATTTAAACGTTTGTTTTCATTGAATCGCCATTCTTTTCTTTGTGATTTTTATTATAATTATATACTTACATTATTTCTAGATTACTAATACAGCTAACAAAAAAATAAGGGTTGATGGTAGAATCGTGAAAATTTAGGGCTGTATGTATTTTTTAATGCCTCACCTTAAAAAAAATCAAAATATAAAATAAGAAAAAACTCGGGGTGGACCATACTTAACTATTAAGGGTATGAAAAATAGATGTTGGTCGATTCTCAGACCTACCCGATGAGCACACAAAGTTTCATCAAAATTGGTCTAGCCGTTTCGGAAGAGTATGATAACAAACACCGTGAGACGAGAATTTTGTATACTATATTATATTCACATAAAAATTATTCTATAACGCTATTATGTAACTTTAAATACACACACTTTACATATGAGACATATAAGATTGTGTACCAAAGCGCAATGAATGTAATATGACATCAAATAGAAAAACAAAGGAAGAAAATAAGATTCTCAGTAGAAGTGAAATATTGAGAAAATCACTAGCGAGTGTAGTAAATAATTGCACATAGGTACGTCGAAAAAACACGACGCTATAAAAATAGAAAAACTACTCGGGAACATGAGAATTTAATGAACACATAGCGACCCACAACCCCACACATCCAAGGTATACAAAACGAATAGCGTTTATCTAGATATACAGAATATATAGAAAACAATGGAGAGATAACATAGCCATAATAAAATAAAATATAAAAACACAATGATTGACAACAAAACGTTCACATATGTAAGCGCTGCGTGGGTAATATCTATAAATAAATTAATCTTAAAAAAAAAGTATTACTAGCACTTTATATAACCAAGGCTATGAAAAGTAAAGTAAATATTTGCTAGATAGAAAAGACATGCTCAAATATAATATGGCAGCCTTATTGATTTCTTTATTTTTTTAAATTTTATTTACACTTCTATACGGCAGAGGCCTATAAATGTTAAATTAAAAAACAACGTTGACAATTTGACAAACGATGACAAAAATACAGATTGTTGCAGTATGCACATAGATTGATGAAGAAAAATTATATAGGTATTCTTAACTAGTAGGTACAAAAAAAATTGAATTTGGAATGAATAGTCAAACAATAATAAGAAATATTAAAATGGGTGCTATACTAGTAATAAATAGTTAAAAGAAAATGTCAGTTATGGTTTTTGAGTCAAGAAATAAAGTATTGAATAAAACAGTTAATGAAAGTCAATAACAAAAATATAATTTTGAATTAAATTAAATACAAAAACATTACACAATTTGGATTTTTTTTTTTTGATGAGATGGAGATAAAACAAATTTGTTTTAAAACAAATCATGAATTATTTAAAGCCTTAAGAATATTTGTATACAAATACCTAAACCTTAGAATATTTCAAGATTAATTAACAATGATTAATAGGTCGACATAATGTAATCACAAAATATTATAAATATAAACAACAACAAACACATAACATTGCACAAATGATCGATAAAGTGTATTATATTAACAACTGTAATATTATATTTTCGTTCACTTCATATAAACAGGAAAATTGTAAGACTTAATTCATTTGAATTTTCTCAACAATATTCACCATAGGCACAAACTACAAAACTAAAATATTACCTAGACTGAACAACGAAAATTTCGTAAAGGTATGTATGTATACTCGTATTTAGAGGGTTTTTCCGGGCTGGAATTCCCGGGAAAATTCTTTGATTTTTATTTCCCGTTTCCCGGAAAAAAAACCCAAACATTTCCCGGGAAAAAAACACAAATAATTAGTCATGCAGATTGCCATACCGATATCTTTGTTTAGTTAACTGTAATAGACGTAATTTATATAAAATTTAAAAATCAACATATTATAACGTACTTATCAAATCAGCATTCACCACTTTATAAATCATAATGATCAGAATAAAATAAAAAACATCGTTTAACAAAAATAAATTATTTATTTTACGTGGAAAAACCATAAAATGCTGACATTTGTTTCTTTCGGCCTTATGGTACAGTTACTCAATTGGATATTCAGACACATAGTATACAATTTTAAAAGGAATCCATAAATTAACCAATTGCATTTCTTTATTTCTATGGTATGGTTTTAATTCTTAATTCCGTTAAACTTTTACAATTTCCACCTCAAACTTAATATTTTTCCGATAAATCCCGAAATTCATTTATAAATTTCCCGTTTCCCGGGAACGAAAATAATCCGGGAAAAATTACCCTCTACTCGAACTATGTAGGTTGGGATACAAAATATGAATATTGCTCCATTGTTTTGGTTACGAGTTTAACAAATTACCCACCTTCTTCTTAATAAGAAATTCAAAATGCAAAAACTTTGTGATCGTAAATTTAAAACATCACAACAATTTATGCAGCACCTAGAGGATGGGTATATACCTATACCTAAATTGTTACAATATATAGTCACCTGTGAAAATTTCAAACAGGTGTAGGTACTCGGAGTATGGATTACGTTGATATAATTACCACATAGTTATGAGTAGTTGGTAACAAGAGACTGTAATAAAATGGGCGCATCAGTCATAAATATTTAATTTATTATTTAAACTTAAACAATACTACATACACAAACAAATAATAATGACAAGAACAAGGCTCTCTATTTCAAACAAAAGCAATTAGGTTAACAAATGTCAAGCTGGCAGTGCTATATAATATTTTAATAAAAATAAAAAGATATCAGACAAAGAAGATGGGCAAAGGAAACTTTTTTAATGTGTTTATCATTTAACATCCACAATTACATTATTCACAAGGGATTCCTGTAATATATATTTTAAGATTATCATTACAGTTAAATTACTGTCTCATAATTTGCATGTTATAAACACATCACAAAATATTCATTTGATGGAGACTTTTTTGTCATGTGCATCATGAATAGAAATAGTTAATAGTAACACTTCATTTAAGATAATAGAAATAGTTCATTTAAGTCATGAAGTACCCGTGCAAAGAATTGGTCTTTGAGTGTTCTGTAAACGACGGGTAATCGAAAAAATAAAGACATTTTACATCTAATTTTTAGTATGCAATGAGAAGACAGCTTGCATGTTTATTGCAAGCGCCTTGTATGTAGGCTTCCGTAGCACTTGTGGAATATACCGTGATGGGATGGTAGTAATACTTAGTAACGAGTTTAATAATAGTCAAGCATTCAAAAATAATTCCGTTTAACAAGTAACTATACATAGAAATATCCCAACAAATATATTTTAAGCTTACAAATTTCGATTAAGTGGTTACTAGAAAAATAATTAGAAATATTACAAAAAATCCATTACAAAATTACTTTAAAAAAATATTATGTTTCACTTTAAAAATATTTTTTTTATTATGTAAAAATTAATATTTTTACAGAATCAACTACTCTCAACTTCATTAATTTCAATATTTTCAAGAACAAATATTAGGTAGGTATAGTGAATGTCGAGTGCTGATTGATATATAAATCACGAATGGTTGGAGATTATAATTACATATTCTTCGCCTATACGCATGAGAAGGTTTGAGTTCATAACTCTCAGTGGCGTAACTATACGGTGGCAGGGCTAGCAAAATGCCACGGGCCCCCGACCCGATGGCGCCTCACCGTCGTGAGGCCGAGACCTCCAAAGTTACCTAACATTTAGAAAAATATAAAATACAATATATAAATATAATATGTGAACTTTTCAAAGAAACGTAATTTTGGCTTTGCAGACAAATTATCTATATGCGATATGATAAGTAGAAACCATTACGATTTCAAGCATGGAGTCATTTATCCACAAGATATGTAATTATGATAGTAAAACAGGGTAGAGAATGTTGAATAAACGCAGACTGTTCTAAGTATTGAAAAAGGTTCAAGTTAAAATGAAACCATCGTACTGTTTGTTTACTTTACATGAACATCATTATAACATGAGTATTATAATATCAAAACTTAGTGTTGGTTTTGATATTCAACATTCCTCAAATAATCGACAAAATGAATAGTTGTGCACCAATATGTAGTAGGTATATATAACATTGTAATGAATTGTAGAATTTCACTTCAAAACTAAAATATCAATGTTAGTTGTTTAGATACCACTAAGAAATAGCATGCATGTTCTCGTATTATCGATATTTTACTTATTATGTTTCAACGGTACTGTGACAGGCAGAAAAGTAAATAAGATTATCAAAACATTTGAAATGGCATATTTTGGACTTGAAGTCATGTATAATTATTTGGAGATTGTCTGGACTCAGTTTCAGGGCGAAACGCTGCCTGTCCAATATCTGCATTATCCTTATCCTCCTATATTGGTGTGTATCCTAGCACCTAACCAAGGGTCAAGAGCGGAAGATAGTGAGATTCAAGAATAAGTGTCTTCAGATGTAAGGTGATATAAGTAATGCAATTTGAAACAAGTGTTCCTTTCTACTATTGTTTGTTTATTCGCAGTGAGACGTCTTTCGACTTATAAGGTCATTATCAATCTAATTAGAATTGATTGATTGAAATTGATTGATTGATTTGAAAGATTGATAATGACCTTATAAGTCGAAAGACGTCTCTCTGCGAATAAACAAACAATAGTAGAAAGGAACACTTGTTTCAAATTTCATTATTATGGAATTCTACTACGTGTGCACCGACACAATTAATAAATAGTACATACATACATACATCTTCTTCCCCTTGTCCTAGTTGGGTCGGGGGCCCATTGCGCCTAGGTACTTCCTCCAGAGATCCCTGTCCACTGCTGCTTCCAGGACCTCTGGCCACTCCAAACCAAACCTTTCAACACACAAGTTTGACACCTGCCCTTGCCAGCTTCTTCTAGGACGGCCTACCGGTCTTCTGCCCTCTCCCACAGCCTCCAAAGATCTAAGTGGTAGTCTGTCTTCTGGCATGCGGAGAACGTGACCCAGCCATCGCAACTGCGACCTCTCTATATGCAGGAGTACCGGTTCTACCTTGAGAGCCTCACGAACATACGTATTCTTTATACGGTCTCTCAATGGCACACCAGCCACTCCCCTGAGGAACCGCATTTCTACTGCCTGTAACCTTGATCTCACGTTCTCTGTGAGCATCCAAATCTGGTGTCCATATGTGAGGATAGGGCGGTATATTGTCTTAAATATGGCCATTTTCGTCCGTTGGGTCAGCTCGGATTTACGTATTATTGGGTTTTTAAGCGCTTTCAGCACATTTCCTGCCGACACAATCCTCTTGTCTATGCACGCTGTTTGTCGACCATCTGCTGAGAACTCCACTCCCAGGTATTTGAATGTCGAGATCTGTTTGAGTTGGGCCCCGTTCACATGTACCGCACACTGCACTTCTTCTCGGCTTATAACCATTACTTCCGATTTAGTTGTGCTTATACTCATGCCAGCTCTATTTGCAACCGACTCGAAACTACTCAACCATTCCTGCATACCACTCTGAGATGAAGTTAGTCTTACTATATCGTCAGCAAACAACAGTGTTTTCAGATTCACATTACCCACTGTTATTTGATCAGGAGTTTCGCTCTTTCTGTTCATCCAATCCATATATATCGTGAAATAGTGTTATAAGTATATTAAATAAATAGTGATATAAGTATATTAATGTGGCAGCGCACTTAGCAAGGATCTGTTATTTCTGTACAACAAGAGGGACGATGGCACTGGTTGGACCATGTTTAGAAAATATTCAATGATAGCTGACCAAAAAGAGCATATTGTTCTTTCATACATAAGGGTTCTGACAACTCGACGGTCCATTTTTCACAACACGTTGTTCCAATGACAACGACATCAGAGCGCTAGGAATATCATGGGAAGAGGCATGTAAGTTGGTTCAAAGACGCTCTGAATAGTGACTGGATTTTGCCCTGTACTCCCGAAAGAAGGGTTGAAGGGCGAGATCATGATGATTAGTCATATTTATTTTATGATATTTCTCGATAAACTCAAATAATAATATCTATACAATAAGTTCATATATCCGTCAAAATGTAACCAAATAATAAGATATTGCATTAAAGCTGCTCTTTAGCAAAAACGGTAAAATATTCAATTTTCAACAAATTTGGTAGAAAAACTATATAAAACTTGTTGACCCTGCGAATATTTTGATTTGATTTTGAATTTTGTTAGTTTTAAGTAAAAAAACTAATATTGGTCAAAAAAAATTGTTTTTGGTCAACAAGTTCTGAGATTTTTCTTCCAAACTTGTTGATAATTGAATATTTTACTGTTTTTGTTAAAGAGCGGCTTTAAGAAATAATGCACGATAAAGAAATGAATTAATTATATGATATGTGAAAGTTTATCGATTTTATTATTGCATCCCTGGATAAGTAAAATGAAGTAGTCTGAAATACTTACGAAGGTATTATCCAAGTTGGGAAGATGTTCCTACTATAAGTATTTACCCTCCTTGCCACAAGATGCCTTTGTAATATACGAATGTGTGTGTCTGTGTGTGTGTGTGTGTGTGTGTGTGTGTGTGTGTGTGTGTGTGTGTGTGTGTGTGGCATATGTACAGTACACTCTTACTTTAGTTCCAAAGAAAACATCAACACGAGAGAAAGCAACAACTTGCATACTCGTACAAACACATTACTGTTACAAAGAGTTATATTCTCAGTGGAATACAATTATGCATAAACGTCGACATATAATAAACACACAACTTATGAAGTTTAACAATGTCATACGTCAACTTAACAAATAATAACCTTAAATTCATATCTAACTTTACAACATCATATGAAAAATAAAAAAAGATATCTACGAATATCACCAAATACATAATAGATTTAGTTTGTAAAAATATTTTTTTTGTAGAAAATGACACTTAAGAATGCATAAATGTGTTCGTTATAAAAGTACAAACGCAAAGATCGGCTGCAACATTTTTTTCTGTAATAAGTCAGTGTTTTAGCAAAGTGTGTATAGAATATTACATAATATTATAAAGATATATAAGCACATATTCTATTTTTTCTTAAGGCTATCCATTCTTTTATGAGTGATTTACGTATTAACTTTATAAATATCATAATCCAGTTAATAAAATATAAGGCGACAGCGTTATTTAATAATCTACTTATTACCTTTTGTAAAACAATATTATAAAAAAAAATTTGCTGCATGTAATATTTACTGTATACCAAACAATTTCCTTCAGAACTTCTTATTTAACTAAGAAACAATTCGAAACCTATCCTTGGTGGAATACTATAATAAATAATTACTTACATTATATTTTATTGCCATTTGAGGGTTATTTCTTTCACAGATACCACAAAAAAATATATTTGCATAATAAATTCACACTGTAACCACAATTCGTATTACATAATTTCACCTTATAGCTTTTGAATAAGTAGCCTAAAAAACGTTAACCTATGTGTTAATGAGGTTTTTTTAATCTGTTTGTTTGCTTATTAATTTTTTTAATACAGCATATTCATGTTGAATATTTATCACTATAATTATATTTTAAGGATCACATCATATGGAACTAAGGTATAGGTGTAAAAGTGTTGCAAGTTGTATTTAGTATGTAAAAGGGTTGCAAGTTGTATTTTGCATAAATGTTATTATGTATTTGCTTGCTTATAACTATTTTATTGATGTGTGCGAGTATGCGTTTGTGTATATGTTCATTTAGTTGTAATTTTTTTCATTCATAGATAAGTATATGTGTGTGTACATTGTACTCAATCGATGGAAACATATCTCCACCTATTTACGTTGTTTGGGCCTACTACACTTTGCTCCGTTGGCGATGGTTATCGAACCATGCTACATTTAGCGATGCACTGTTAAGGTGGGCTTATACCTACCTATGTATACATATATGTGCATTATTGCTGGGTACTGTGTACACTGCTTAGACTGAATGATATTATTGTTACATATCTGTGCTGGTCCGAGTCATCTATGTATGTACATAGCTGACTACTTACTGTATTTGTCCACTGATTTTTAATACTGTACCTACCTCTATCAGCTACATACATACTTATACATAAACAAAATGATATTTGAACCAGTTATCTTCTACAACCTTATTTTACTATATAGGTATTCTCCGACTTTAAAAAATATTTTTCTAGTATTAATGTTAATATACTTTTGCTTGAATCTATTTAAAGTTAATTGGTAGTAGGCATTTTATTTTATTTATTTACTTATTTTGTTTTATTTATCTGACGTGTATTTGTTTACTTAAGAGTTTTGTTTTTTTTTTAATTATATTTGTAATGGTTCATTCTGCCTTTTGTTGTATCCATATATAAATAAATATTGACTGTTAATCCAAAATCTCATCAGGGACGACCTATTCCATTGTGAAACGCGAAGTAGAATTGAGACTATATAATATTCCGTAATGAATAATCAGCGTGTGATAAAAATTAAAATTGTCTATTCTGACACAAATTAGAAACACGTATCACTAGCAGGAGTTGCCACCAATTTTCTTTTCAGACCTAAAAAAATATTTTATCATAAATTATTAAGTGCATTGGTATAAATCATGCAGGGCATATACAAAACATGCGCTTAAGGTAAGTAGTAAAGATATTTATTTACTAAAAATAAAAGAGAAAAACAGTTGTTTTGTAACTGAATTAAAGGTGACTGAAATGACTAAAACAAGTTGATTGGCAGCTATAAAGCAGTTGCTTGGTCCTTTTGTCACCATTAAAATCCATGGACGTGACGTTCATACTGAAGTAATGCAGCGGAGAACAGCAGGTGGCTGATATTGATAATAGTATAAGGTTTTAAATTAGTACCAGAGGGAGTTAGTTTTATGGAGGTTGAAACGTAGAAATAGTCGAATGAATATAATGACGTAGAAGGGTGGAAAATATTATTGGAAGTCACGCAAACTAAATGTGAATGAGTCAGAGAATTTCCTACACTTTCTAGCTGGTCATTACCAACTTCTTTTGAGGTGGAATTTTAAAGTAATGATACTAAATCTGTATAATATCAAGTAGAAGTTAATTTTGTGACACAATAATTTATTATTATCGCAGAAATATATTCTACGCATAAAGCATGAGTAGTAAAAAAGTGCTTAAGGTTCCACGACTTACTACCAATAATCATTTCCATAAACATAACTGGGGTAGTACCTAATGCTAAAAGCCATACTTTATAACAACGAAAACAAATATTTTCTCTAAGAAGTAAGCTATTAACTGTAACTACAAATTCATGCGGATATTTTTTGCTTCTCTAATCTAACCATCGTAAATTTTCCATTCGTTCATAAAGTTATGCAATCAATCAATTGTACAAACTATCTTTTACGTATGCCATGTATGAACATGCCAACATTTTTGTTCTTCAGTCTCACAACTTAACGAATGCATCCTGGTGAATTATTAAAATAAAATAATGGAAAGCAAAAATTAACATTAAGAAAATGATCTAGAGTTGTAGTTTGTTAACGAAAGAATAGAAATAGAAATTTAAGACACGACATTTCATAGAATCTAATTTAACTTTTCTAGGTGTATTATACCAATACTAATCTAATTTAACTTTTCTAGATGTATTATATCAATACACACTAGAGCAGTTCAACATACAACAAATTGTACGAAATAACGTAAGTACCTACTTGTAATTACATCAAAACAATAATCATTAAACTCTATAACAATTTTAGACTTTACGCACACAAATGATTTAAATTACTTTTAAAATCCCAGCGTACAATTAATATATTAGGAATATCATATATTAACCAGAGAAACAGTGTAATATATATATATATATATTGCTTCCAAATATATACATATGTATGTATCTTCTTACTATTTACACGCGTAAGGTTTACTTTGAAGTTATAAATTATGTGGGAAATTCATTCAGGATAATGAAAGGAATTTCTGATCATCTCAAAGGCAATTTTCTAATCCTACGCTAGCCAATCTGTAATACATATATACTAGTCGTATGACAATAGATGCATAGTACACATCACCCCTTTTGAATAAAGTGATTTCACATCATCTAGTTACCTACACATGTAGGTATATGTAATAATAATATTGTGTTGGGTAGAATTCATTTGTGGAGACAAAGGATCATTTCCTGTACAATAAAGTAGACTCACAACTCTATAATTTAATTTAATTTACAGTGCGTTAAGGACAGTTTGTTTTAAGTTTACTGAGGGGCACAGAGCAATGTACTAAAGGAAACAATAAAACAGCAATAAATTTCACTGAATTAAAACAGGTAATATTTTAAGTTTGTTTTATTGCTGACTAGTCGCAATGAAAGAGGGAAATGACACACATAGATAAGGTTGATATCTATTAGTAGGTACCTATGTATATTAAACATTGAGTCTATGAAAGCAATGGCATTATACCTACAAGAAAATATGTACATTTACAAAATGTTATGTGATTCTCATACGTACAAATTCACTCAAGGGTGAGGAAATGCCACATTATATTTCTTCTTATTGGGGATTGTCATTATCAGAAGATATGTAATTTAACATATTATAGTAGCACCAAATATATAGCTGTAATTATAGAAAATTGTTTCAAGACACGATACTATAATAATATATTGTTCTTGGCCGTTTTTCACATATATGGTATCATAATATTTTATAACTTTACACTATCTATTATTTTATTCACTATGTAGGTGTTCAGGAAATAATAATTATAATATGTTAACACTTTATTGTCGCAACAGAATTGTACGAAAGTCGTACATATTGCATTGAGGCAATGTCTACCAGTAAACCTAATAGAACATTGTTTGACGAGTATGTTTTATCATGAAGTCAGTTTAGATCAATTAAAATGCATAGGGCAAAATAAAACAAAAATAATGAATATGATATAAAGCAACAATACACTTATAAATGTGAAAAATGTAAAAACAAGGATAAGCATACACAACTATAAACCTATTTATTTATTTAAAGTGAGTTGGTACCTACTATCTACTATTTAATGAGATGGTGGGTTGTTTATGATGTAGTAGAATTCTCTACACTGAGAAAAATACTCACAACGAATCATTGGTACGTACTATCAGACTAGGACCAGAGATATTACAAACGATTCATTAGTACGAATCTATAATATTAGCCAATCGCAAAAAAGTCGTTGGTAAATTTACCAACAATTTATTTGCGAAAAGTCAACATTATAGATTCGTACCAACGAATCGTTTTGTACTATCTCTGGTCTGATTGTGAAATTTTGTTAGTATTTTTCTCAGTGTAGCGAAATTAAAAAAAACAAATATTTTCTTCTAGTTTATGTCATAAAGTAGAAAAAAATATTTATTTTTTAGTTTATATCATTAAGTAGAAGAAAATATTTGTTTTAGAATTTCACTATCTATTGACTTTGCCAACAGAGGAGAAATGTATGAAACGTCATTTTAGTTTCTTACTTAATTAGTGTGAGTTAATAAGAACATATTTGGAAATAAAGCATTTGATGAGTCACAGTCTGAATTCATCACCTTTCATTGTTGTAAAGACATCATGACGGGAGTCAATTACTAGTTCACTTATTGATTAAATATTTTATTCTCAAAAGCCGTCAAATAGTTAACCAGTGATCAGAGAATACATCTATTTAAAAATTCTAGTAAAAACTACTTGGACAGTAAACCTTCTTCATTTTGAAGTTTTTTCAATGTCACTCGTGAAAAAACTTAAATACAATCTTAATCTTAATCATACGAGGCGCGAAGTGACTACGTCAATAATACGTGTACATCAATCTTGCAGTAGCGGTAGCGCGGTATTTTTGACCGTTTTGACCATGGTCCCTTCGTGCGTCGTATGATTAAGATCAAGACTAGATTAAGATCGTGTTTAGATTGTGTCAAGAGTATCTCTGCTGGTCTATATTTTTTTATTTATTTATTTATTTTATTTAACAATAATTATACAGACATTACAATACATAGACTATTTGATAAAACTTAAATCTAAACATCCTCCTTATAGAGACAAGTCTCGTGTAAAGGAGGGTATATACCTCACTATCCATGATAACTCGTATATATATCCATGATAGTACATATAATATAATTTGTTATTGAATAAGTGAGGATTGGGTATAATTGGAAACATATTCGATTGATATCGGGAAGTATTTAGTAAACACAATTATTATCATGTAACATAAAATCTAATTCAATTAATCTTCCACAAATACATCATTATTACTAACATTAAATTATGATCTGAACACAAATACTGGGAATATAATTACGCGAAAATACATAAAATATATAAATTGCAAAGCATAAACAAAATTAACTTAAAACAGGATAATTCAATACATCTACGCATAAACGTAAATGTATGAGGTGAAGGTTTTACTCCATTTCATTCACCTCATAATATAATCTCCTGCATAAAATCGTATGTCCTTTCATTCATGTAATGCATGTTGCATAATATTTTCGATAAAAAATTTCAGTATGTAGGAGAATGCAATGGCTTCCGTTTTCTATTTGCCTACTTTAATATGAACCATTTTAATATGTACCTATGCCAAATAATGTGAGATGTTGATGAAGACTACATAATAAACCTAATCGTTTTCATGTTGACACCTCCTTGTCATAGCACAGGAGGGCATGACAGGAGAAGAGCAGTGGGGCGTGGCAATGCAGTGGGGTGACAGTGAGAGGAATGACGAGACACGATGATGCGGAGCGGAATGATGTTAGCACCGTTATTACTGTAATGTATGAAAGGTGTGACATTAATTACAAGAACATGACGTAGAAAATAACTAGAATCGACGAGATGAGAGACTGTTGTGATCATTGAGACATTACAGCTTAATGCCGACATCGTATGTGTTTCAGATTCATAATTATATATCTAGTTATTTATCCTTCCTCTGAAAGGTAAGTGGTTAGTGTATCAAACAACTTACATTTTTGTAATCAATAAACACGCTCACCGATTATGGTGGAAACTTTTAAATTTTATAATTAAATATAAACTTTATAATCTTAAGAAAAAAAAATCTAGCTGAAAAATTTTCAAGTAGGTACACTTGGAACGTTTGATAACTTCATTCAATTATCTATGTATGTGATAAAACAACATACCTACTGTAAATATTACTATATTTATCACGAGGGATACATAAACGGAAAGGTCAAAGTTGTTAAATTAATTTCAAAGAGAGTCAATCAAGGAGTTTCCTCTGAGGACGAGAAATTAATACATTTTTCTTTAATTAAAGTCTAACGAAGGACATCAAATAATTATTTCTAATGAAGGTATCTTTGAAGACTAATTTTGTAAAATTTAGAGTTATTTCCTGGGAAACAAATACCATGTTTCAATAAAGAAATATTACATTTTTTATAAGAAAAGGTACTATAATTATAACGGACCTACAAGATACTATAATAATACAGGGTACCTACTGGTACTGTCTTTTACTTGATGAATAAATATATTTGATTGATCGATTGTTAGAACAATATTGATTTTCATTGCTGTACATATAAAGGTAATTATAATTGACTTACCTCTTTTTAGTAGATCCTCGTACACCATTAAATTTACTATAAAGCATATTTAAAAAATTATGAGCCACAGTTCACGTCCTTCTTCAGTTGGTCCATATAAGCCTCTCTCGGTCGGCCTCTGCCAATTGTGTCTTCGATCCTACCCTCTGCGATTGCGATGAGCAATCTTGGGTGCCTGATGTTGTGGCCAATCCAGATAGCTCGTTGTTGGCTGATTCTTTTGAGGAGTTGCCTTTTTTCGCCAACTCTGGTTAACACTTTTTCGTTTTCGACGTATTCCGATCAATGGATCTTCAGCATGCGTCTATAGCACCACATTTCAAAGGCCGCCCGTTTTCACTCTTGCTGTCCACGTCTCGCAACCATATAGCAGAATGATCCATACAAAGGCTTTAGTAAGGTTCTTCCTAACGGATTCCAATATTTTACATTTTTTGTTATATGCAATTCTTGACTGGTTTTTCCAGCTCACGATTTTCGATTTGGAGCGTCTATCCTGGTTTATTCTGCTGCCAAGTACACGAATTCTCTAACTTGTTTGATGCTCACTCCATTTATGGCAGCGTTCGCAGTCGCTTCATCTCTTCCAAAGACCATACATTTATATATACCAAATATATTTGAATGATTAACGACCAGTGTTACCTACTTAACGAACATTGACTATACATACTATATAACATATACTTAGCTTTTTATGGAAACAAAGTTTATCATAGCTCGAAGAATATTAAGTATATTGGTGACAACATTTTTTTTAAATAAGAGATTTAAAATTTGGGTTAGTTGGAAGAGATCGCGCCTTTGCGATGAACTCGCCCTCTGTATATTGATTGTATCTAACATGAATGTGTACTTTTTATGTAATTGTTTGTAATCAATGTACCTACAGTAAAGAATGAATAAATTAATAAATATTTCACAAGTGTTTACATAATAAACACTTATGAAATATTTAAACGTGTAAGTGAGGAGAAATATACGATGCCAATCAACAGACATCACACGTATGTCATAAAATATTGTATGAATATTCAGTTACTTGACGTTACTCCATTGTTTCCAAGCAGAGCTAATGTAAATAACGCTAAACTATATGAACTTTGATAAATAGCACTAAACTAAATTACAGTTTTCAACATCAAAGAAAAAACTAATATTATTAATTGTGGCGGTGCACATGTAGTAGAATTACATAAAAAAAAAACTAAAATAAAACTTAAAACATAATAAGGCATTCTATTTTTCAATCACTTACCGTAAATTGAAAACGATTCCTTTTAAAAATCAGTTTCAATTGAAAGTCTATCGACGTCGAAAGTTACCTACCAACAAAATAAAATTAAAAACGGATTATCATTAACTATACCTATAACAAATAATACGCGGATATAACGTTACATGGAATCACGAAGTATTATGAAATATGATAATGATAGGTAGGTAAGTACTTACCTACAATTAATAGGTAGTTTTATGAAACACGTAAAATGAGAATAAAACAGAAACATTCGTACATTATCCATATTTTCCATTACTTAAAAAGTGATTGATGTTGTAGGATTATATGTAAATTTGATGTAACGCTCATAGCAGCTAGCTTTACAATATTACCACATGAATAATATAAAAGCGAATGAAAATGGTTTAATATCACACGAAAAATACACCAATAATTTATTAATATCCTCAAAATAAATGTTGAAATGGATCCTACAGCAAAGTAGAACAAAAACAAAATTATCTAGGGACTGCCTACAATGATTTTTTTTTTTTTTTAAAAAGATATATCTGGGTTTTGAAATAAACCCAAATACAACCTTATACACCTTTCACAGTAAGCTAAAAGCTTGTGTCGTGAAAGGGGAGTTTGCCGGTACCAGGGATCGAACCACGGACCCCTTGTTCACGAGGCCGAGACTCTACCTCCAGGCTACCGATATTTAATATGAATAGAGAAAATATTGATGCAGCATCACTCATGTATCGGGTGCAATGCCATAAAAGGAGAGAGAGAGAAAATATAGATTATAAGTGTAAAAATAGATATGTAGCTAGCTGCCTACTATTTAGTGTTAAAACCAATAGCTAGCAAATATATAGAATAATGTGCAACGTTACACACAATGTTATCTTCGCCAAAATAAATAACATTTGTGTGCGAGTTCTTTTAGAGCAATAAATACGTATGTAGAGTTTTCTTGTTTTGTGGTTAGTTCTGTAATGAACACAAGCATTGGCGGACTAACCCAGAGCGTTTTCACGAAATTAAGCCCGCCTCGAATCTAACCACAAACAGCCTTTAAACAACGCGTTAAATTAATTGTGAACACAATTATTGTATTTGTTCGAAAATAAAAACGAAAGGTGATTTATATGAAAATCAAGTACTCCCCCGCTTTTGAAGCAGCTGTATAGAATATTTCTTTCTGATCTTATTTAAGCACAGCACATTTTTCGTAGATCGTAGATTTTGCCAAATGGGGTCAATTGAGTATTTTATCGGTATTTAGTTTATTAAACTCCAAATCACTATTAATAACAAAATAAAAATATGTTTTCAAGTTTAACTTGTTACTTTTTTTAGTGACGGGTTACATTTTGGTTAATTGGTAGCAATACTCGAAACCGGAACATCTTTTTTGGTAGAAAATAGAAACATTAGTCTGTGACAGTCTCATCTTAGCTCTATATATATTTATCATCGCAACGGCCGGCATCACAGTGACGTCATACGAAGTGATCACTCTAAAGCCAACGTACAAGCTCTATAAACATGTTATTATGTGATGAATTGGATATACCTAATCATTTGTAATACATGAATACAATCATAACCGCCGCATACCGTGAACTTGCGTCTGCCGAAATAATCATGAGATTCGGTATATGAACGTCACAACAAAATAATACATGTGTATGGATGGTCGTATTTTATTTTTGCGTACTGCAATAATAGTATACCTACACGTGTAAGTACTTGAGAGACTTACCTATATGTTAG
This sequence comes from Athripsodes cinereus, assembly GCA_947579605.1. Lineage (NCBI taxonomy): Eukaryota > Metazoa > Arthropoda > Insecta > Trichoptera > Leptoceridae > Athripsodes > Athripsodes cinereus. Next base: position 9,001,567 of record OX388305.1, read on the forward strand.
AATAATACTCTAATTTGACACCTTAATATTTTTCTTAATCTTCGTGAGAACTTGAAAAATAAAATAGAGATGTTCAATCGCACCTAGTACATGAAATGCATCTTAAATTAAAATAAACGTTTCATCGAATGAACAATGTACCACAAATAAGATTACACGAGCTTATCTCGTATCTTTATATTTCTAATTCTCAATATTTACATTATTCATACTGAATTTGATTATGACTGTTGTCTAGCCTGATCATTACATTTACTGTACCTTTACCATTATTATATTCAGAGTACAAAATTATATGTGTAACAAAAAGTTTATATTTAAGTCAAATGATATATGTATGTAAACTTTGTATGAATAAAAATAATATATTTTTGAATCACATGTAGAATAACTAGAAAATACATTTTTCATTTATCTTGGCTGGGAATCGATCTATGGATGGAAGTAATTGAGGTAATCATTGGAAGTTAATAAGCAATGAAAAGAGGAAAGAATATCCAAGCGTCTTGTAAATATGTCTTCAAAAACATATTATGTAAAATACAGTTGTAGCCCCGATGACTTTGGTGGGAAATAGCTTACTAAAATGATGAAAATGGTTTAATGTCTTTTTCTGGAGCAATCATGTGTTGCTATTATAGCAGTTTTCTGGAACTCTACCAAGATTTACAACTGAACATATGAATCTTGTATCTTCTGTGTGGTTTCTCACACAGCACTCGCAAACCACTATCGTTATATGAAAACTTGCAAAACAGTCACAAACTTCACTCCTCGCATAAAAATTACAATATTCTATGGGAACACACACATGTAGTTTGTGGTTTTATTCTGTTCGAAATTTTCGTGTTTTTACGAAATGTCAGACAATTCGAGATTGTGTGAAATCAGATGCGTCCAAGCTTTGCATTAGTTATATCCAAAATAAGTTTGGAATTAGTCACTATATGGCAATATAAAAGGAAATACCGTATCACGAAGAAGGCCTGTATATTTTTTTGTAGTAACAACAGAGCAAAATCAATTTTCCTCTTGACCTCATCTGAAAATCGCATGTCACCCGCTTCATTATTTCGCTAGCTGAAGCGTTCCGAGACGACAGCTTGTAAAATCTAGTTACACGAAGAATGTTGCTGCACTCATAGCGGGAATTCTCCAATATCAATAAGGCTACATCAATATAGCTATATTCTATAATGCATCTTAATTTATTTTATATTTTTATTCTCACAATGTTCACAGGTTCAAACAGTCAATTATAGAAAATGACAACAAAATATAAATTCAATGAATGTACCAGTAGAGATTCTTAATTTATCAGAGAAGTTTAAAATCTTTAAATATCATAACACTAATTTGAAGTGAATTAAATTACTTTTTTACGACAAAGATAATATTATTAAACCCATACTACTAAAAATAACTATTAACTAACTACTAAAAAATAACAAAATATATTGATAACCCCTCTCTTATTTTTTGTTTTATTTTCTCGGCTACTCGTTATCGAGTAGCCGAGAAAATAAAAACACTTTGGGAACAAGGTCCATCTCTCATTTATTCTTTAGTGAAAATATCTTTATTGCGTTCAGATATCTCCGCCTGGCCCTTTTGGGATGCGACGTGAGGATATACGATGGGACTCTCAGTAATTTCAGGAAATCATCACTAAAGTAACAAGAGGTAGAGAGAGAGAGTAAATGTAAATTAATAAATAATTGCATATATTTACTCTCTGAGCTGAAAGATTTTAATTCTTTATTTGTTTTGTAACCAATGCAACAAAAAAAATAGAATAATTTTGGACGAGTTTAAGAGTGACAACATAAATTAGGTGTGGATGTGAGTGAATTGATACAAACGATAGCAGATAATTTATTGACGAAAATAAAACACAATATCACGTATGTAACTGTGTTGACATCAAATGATGTTAAATACGAGTACATACATAGGTACTGAAAGATAATATCAATTTATTAATTGCATTGTTGGCTACACGTTCCACTTGCAAAATATTATAAACACGTACATAGCATAATATAATACAAACGTACCTACAACAATAATGTTCTTTGATCATAGTAATTGTATGTATACCAGTTGCGTAATAAAATAAGATGTATTAAAATTGAATAATAATATATACTGTGATAAACGAACTAACAGAATAGTAATTCTATCATAAAACACAAATGTACATACTCATATTTTCATTTTCCCATGTTATATGTGCCCTTGCGGTGGTTCGTATCACAAAACGGCGCTAAATAATTTGTCTAGTTTATTATTATTATTATTAGCTCGGCAAAATATGCCTATGTTTATCCTTAATATAAAAAAAATTCAATACAAATTGTAATTTGTTCTACAAATAGGTACATATTTTTAAGATCATTCAACTTCTCATATACTCGTGTGTCATAATTGAAACGCGGACAAAAATCTCTTTTACGGGCTGTTTCACCACCTCTGGATAAAGTGCCAGATAGCCAATCCAACACAAATCTAACGGATAAAACGAAAAATGCGTTTCACGATTCCCTGACAGCGCTATCCTATAGATTAAGTTCCAGATAAGTTATCCGGTCGATAAGTCTTAGATAGTGTTAAACTGTCAAAAAATGTTTACATGTTCGTTGCCTAGATATATTCCAAGGCAACGAACGATATATTCCTACCATGGATGTATATAGGTAGGGGATGGAACGTTTATAGTAATTTGTATGAATGACAGCGAAGCCAAAAAGTGAGGAAGGGAAATCGACGGTGGCCATTTTGTATGAAATACTTTATTTAACATTTGTATGGGCAATGTATGGAAATTATTCACACAGTATCAGAAAACATTATATTTTCTTCTTAAAATAATTACAATGCCACATAACTTAATGTTTTCATATATTTGATGAAATAGGGAATAGGATGAGTAAATAAAATTGAGTAATTCATTTCAAAATCATTCAGTATTTATTTTTAAACATTGTTTTCATATACACACAATATGGAGAGAATGAAGGACAATTGAAGGAAAATATATAAAAGTGTACAGAAATTATAGCTAGAAATAAAAACAAATTTTGATAGTTCTATTGAATATATAAAAATAAACAGGAGAAACTGAGTGATTTATAATATGTAATAACAAAAAGTAACAAAATGCATTATAATTAACATACAACAAACTCTAAACCCTTTGAAGAGCACTAACTTGTTGAGTGACTTTCGAACTGAAAGAGAACTATCGACATACCTCTTGGCAATATAATGCAGCCTTATATCAATATATTTTTAAATTGTCAATATTCTCCTCAGATAAAAACTTACAGTGACGCTATAACATCCTTAGGAATAGCATTTTTTTTAGCAATATTCTGCGCTTTGGAAGCTCCCTTAATGGGATCTCTTTCTGAAACATAAAAAAAATACCATATAAGTACTTGTATACGCTGATCCACACTGAGCGACATTAACCAACTAACATTTTGAATTAATTCTACACAATTTTATGATAATGTACATAATATTATTTGGAATAGCTTCACAAAACTCTTGAAAATGTTGTGCTATGCAGGTGTTATTGTGAGTGTGGCAAGAGTTATTATTTTACACATGAGTATTATGTAATTAGAGATAAATAACTCCAAGATGACATGGTCCAGGTTTGCAAGGACAGATGCATGTTATTTCACAGCGTATCTATGATGATCAAAGTGTGGCTTTATGTCATCTCTACACACATTCTCTATCTCCAACCACAAGAGAAGCTGTGTTACGGAGTAAAGATTAGATGAATAATATGTAAATGAATAATATAAAACATACTAACTTGCAAATGAGCGGGAAACCCAGGATATTTCGTAAGAATGACGTTTTTCTCCAACCTCGCAGAAAAACGAGATGTTTTTGAACACAAAACACTACGTTTACTTGGTGTCAAATATTGGATAATGTCCAGTTTCTCCTTTCTGGATCCTTTGGAAAACTACAACAAATGATTTTGTTAATAAACATGCTATAATATCATTAACCTGATCAGATTTGTATGCATGAAACATTTCATTCTAACGGGTAAACAAACCAAACATCAGATTGTAGGTTCTTTGTATTGTCAGATGACAGAATGGAAAACAAGTTACATGTGTAGATATAGGAGAATAAGGACAAATAATTATATAGAACGTTTATAACATTATTATGATCATTTATAAGTATACGAATTATAATATAAACGACTTTAAAATCGCTATATACCTATAAAGATAAAAACTACAATACAAAACAACTTACCGAAAATATGGCAAATCAACTCAACATACTCAACATAAGGGTTGGTTCACGGGAGCATAAATGTCACTCGGCATGAACGACCATGAAGTTGCAGTGAGTGGTGAATGTAGCCCCGGATAATCGTGAATAACTTAGAGCGTTTTAATACCCAATGTCATCGTAATGGTGCCATTATTTTTTACGTCTTGACTTTATTATTATTTTTTATTGCTTTTATTACTTTTAAATTATTTTTTTTTGGATTTACTTTTTGTAGTAATTTCTTAAATTTGCCAACGTGTAAAAGACGTAAGTTAAAAATATATTTAAATAAATAAATATTTTTATTATTATTTGTCTGGCGCCTTTTTATATGTAGTAGCATTCCAGTACTTTTGTGTTTCTTTTAAATGATAAAAATATTTTTGTCTCTAACGAAGGAATAAATTATTTTAATAGGTATCTTTAAAATTAACAGTTAAAGTAATAACTACTTGATTAGTTTATAACTAATTGCTTTATACTTTTTTTTAAAAATTATGCCATTATCTAAATTTCTGAGCTTGTATACTTCCCAAATACTTGTTACAAGTTTATATCCTAAATTTATCCAAACGAATTCACTGAATCAGCGTCAGAAAGTATAAATGACAATTACGCAGGAATCGAGTATATTTTCTGAGACTATAATTATTTTGTTACACATTTTGAAAACATAGTAACATACAGTACAAGAACACTATGAATACGTACTGGCATTGTATAGGTACTTTCAAAATACGCGTCGTCGAGTGATCACTCGGTGACTGTCTGAACGCAGCCCAAATGCGACGCACCGAACAAATTTCTTTCATACAAAATGGTCGTCATTCCCCTCCCCGCGCAGCTACAAAATGTTTGCCAAAGTGTCTGTCCATTACTCTATTTAGGTCCATGATTCCTACCTACGTGCATACATTCATGCAAAAAACTCATGAAATTACAACGTTGCCACTGCTATCTGGCGGATAGCAATCCGTAAGAAATCTGTAGGTGGTGAAACGCTCGCTTCAGTTTATCTTGTAGATTAATTTATCCTAAGGATTGTTATCTAGAACTTTATCCAGAGGTGGTGAAACAGCCCGTTAGTGATTTAATAAACAGTACTTTTTAAAAAAAAATTAACCTTTCACAATACCCAACGTATGAAAAACTATACATAACAGGCAAGTGTGCAGTTAAGATATGCTGTCAGTAATGTCTGAAGTAGCCATCAACAATGATAATAAAATAACAAGGTAACGAATAAGATTGTCTGGAAGATTAAGATACATTAATAATTTATAGCTTCACCTAGATACAGTACCATGTACGAGAATAGGATGTGCAGCAGATACGAGGATTATCGGTACTATTTATATGGTGCACTAACCGATATCACACACATAATGTATAACCAAAGGTGGGTACAGTTGAGAGAGATATATAAGTATTTATTATTTTACAGTAACACAAGCACAGTACATTATATTACAATACGTGAAACAAGCCAAGAAATTATAGGTCATGACTCGAAGAATGAAAAGAGATATTTATTTGTTCATTTCGTGTTATTGAATAAACCTACGATCGCATGGAAGATGGCAATGGAAGGACATTTATTTTCAAATCTCAAATGAGATAACATATAAATAGGTACTAAGTTTTGTATCAACCCAAAATAAAAAAAACACACAAAGGACGAAAGCGAATCAAAGGATGGACTTAAAGCCGATTTCAGTAACCGGTTTAGGAGTAGGGAGTAAAAATCCTCGTACGATTTCTTAATCTTAAATAAAAACGAATGTTTCATATGCTCTTGAATATCTTATGATGTCTATGAAGTTACAATGTCAAAGAGGTGAAATAAAAAGAAAGAAGTTTTTACAAACCATCCTAATTTTGAAATACTGTTAAACAACAATCGTTGAGATATGCAGATCTTTCTCAATGATAAAAAAGCAACTCAAAACAATTTCAATTTATTCTTCAAGAGTCTTCTTATATTAAACTTCTGAAATAAAAGGTATTTTCGACGGTCGAATTGCTCCAACGACTGCTATCAAGAAAAAAACTCGCAAATTATTTTCAGATTTCCCTTCTACTTACATTCCGATCAATTTTGAAAGAAAAGTTACTGAATTTATGCGTCAAAAGTTATTATGAATGTCAGAAAACAAAAAAAAAACAAATAAGTACCAAGCCGTGTAAATTCTTAGCGTTTTTTCGATTTAAATACCAACACTATAGAATTTTTTGATTTTTTTACTCGGGCAGAGTCATAAGCCCGTCTAATTATGGTCAAATATTTTAAGAATGTATACGGCTGATATCATTTGAAGGGTCCACTGCAATAATGATTAATGTCCATTGTCCTTTGTTTTGAGATAATTGGGTTTTAAAGTTATAAACGGTGTAAAAAAACTCAGACCTCAAGATAATAAAATGTTATTTATTAAAATTAAATAATGATAGGTACATCACAGTAATATTTCTTTATAAAATAACCATTCTTTAAGTATTATAAACTAAATAAAAATAATGTAATCTTTAGTAAGTCTTTAAAAATCAGGACTATATTTGGGTTAGTTGGAAGAGATCGCGCCTTTGCGATAAACTCGCCCTCTGTATATTGATTGTATTTAATTTGAATGTATACCTTTTATGTAATTGTTTTTTATCAATGTACAGTAAAGAATGAATAAATAAATAAATAAATAAAACTATAATGATCACTGTCCACACTACGTTAACCGTCAATAATGATAGCTGTCCAAATGACTGTTTTATTTAACTTCTGATTTTTTAATATTTGCAGCGCGAGGAAGTTCATCGTAATAACGTCTCGTTTCAGGCCTACAGAACTTTTTCAGGAACTGCAGGTCGTTATATTTTGCTGTTGATATAGGCAGCTTATCTTTATAAGCTAAACCAGGTAGATTGAATTCACCTTCATTAACTGCCTTCATAGACCGAAAAGAAACTGGTGTGTTGACCACACTTGATTCCCATGGACAATTATTATTAAATTTTTTGTGAAACGTGAGCCGTGGGTGTTCTTTCTGAACTCTACATTCATGTTTCTGGAATCGTACATTCTTTAAAACATTACTCATTCTTCCTGTCTGTCTTCTTTTTTTCGTATTTCCGATCATTTCGTTGTTCTCAGCCATAATTTAAAAAAAGAAAACACTTAAATCCGAATAACAAAACATTACAAATCGCCACTCTCACAAAGCCTAACAAAAAAAAATTGGCGGGATCGCCGCTAGTTTGAAATTATTATGGCGTTCAGTGCTAGGCGATGGACATTTATCATTATTGCCGTGAATACCTGTGACGTTGAGCGTTCTAGCCGTGTAGCCAAAATATTAAAAACGTTTTTATTTCGGAACTGCATGCGATATTGCTGAGTTTGTAATCAAGTTATCTTACTACTTTGTTAAGTGATCGAATGGCATTACTAATTTAAAATTTTATATTTTTGGACATTCATCATTATTGCAGTGGACCCTTCATTTGAAAACCAGAAAATAGAAAATGATGATGCAGTTGCATCATACTATACTGACCACAAGATTGGCAAGTATTTGATTAACAATAGATAATTATAAGATTGAACATGTGGAGAAGAGCGGAGTATACCAAATCAATTGTGAAGAATGTGATAAAAAGTATGTAGGAATGACAACAAGTAAAATAAAAACTAGGATTGAGGAACATTTAAACTGCGAGATTCTCTGAATTTGCCAACCATCAATAGAAGAACACCACAGTATAAACCAAAAGGAGCCTTTTAAAATATTGAATTTTAATAATAGTATGTAGTTATAGAAGATTATCACTAAGAGAAAAGTTCAATAGTGTAAATAATTTAGTCAATAAAAAAACAATACCTCATGCTTACCCAATTCTTAAAATATTCCCACTTGGTTCATACTCTCCTACCTCCATTGTCCCCCCCCCCCTCTACCACTAATACTGTATTTTCACCTTAATTGACTGTAATTCATTTAGATCTATTTTCATTAAAAAGCACAATTGGATAATGGCAGCCAAAACAAAAAAATCCGAATGTAAATAAAAAATAGTACTTGTCTGAATGTCTCACATACCAGGCAATTATGAAAAAAATCTAAGACATTGAGCAACATGGCTTGGTTGTCCTGAAATGGAATATGACATATCCGTTTTAAACGAAAATATATTTGTTGTAAAAAGTGTATGTAAAAAGAATATAAAAATGTAAAAATATAATCATTATGAAAAAAAATCAACATCTAATTTAATTTTAAATTAACTACCTACCTGAAAAACGTAATTATATTTATTTGATTAGATAATTTATTGTTGAACGTAATTGCTTTAGTTTTAAAATATATCTCATAGTACTATATCAATATTAATAAACACAGATAATATTTCACTGATTTTTTAAAGCTAATGGAAACATACAAATTCCCCCCCCCCTTCCCTTCACCATTATTAAAGCCCTTAGCCACACCCAATCCTTCCACTCTTCCCCCCCCCCATTCCTCCTTCTTAACTTAGATTTTTATTTATTTTTTCCAATCAGTCCCCTTGACATGTTAAACTCTGCTTTTGATGAAAGCGCTCGAGTTTTATTAAATTAACTGTGTTTATTAATATTGATATTTGTAATCATGAATTTTCACTCTGTGAATGTACAAACATAAGAATTACTATATCTCATAGTATTAGTAGCATATAACATTTTTTATAATTTTGTGTTTCAAATTTATGAATATACTTACTTATTCTTTACTGCACATTGATCACAATATATTCAATTTAATAGAAAAATGCATTCAAATTAGATATAATCAACATACAGAGGGCGAGTTTACCGCAAAGGCGCGATCTCTTTTTTTTCATGTTTTTTGTTCTTCTTTACATATTGATTTTGTGCAATAAAGTTTATTATTATTATCTCTTCAAACTTACCGAAGTTATTTAGAAAGTATTCCGACTCATAAACACATAACTCATATTGGGTATTTGATGTCGTGATGTAATTTCTATTATGAAGTACCGATTAATGAGTATTTATTCTGTCACTAGACTTATCTCAGTGGCTAGACTTATTAATTGTAGTTAATTTGTAAAGTATAGTATTACTTGACAGGTTAATTATGAATTATTACGAGTAACTAATAAATTATAGCTACGGCCGTGTGTGGTGACTGGCTAACTATGACATGAATTAGATGTGTTGATTAACAAGAATATTACATTATTGTTTACTGCAAATTATCACGAAATCCAAACATTAAAATGTTTAAAGCAAATTTGTCACGATTCAATATTTCGTTTATTGAATGATCTTGCCTTTTATACCCCAAGAGAAATAAAAAAGTAAAAAATGGTATAAACATATCGTCTTAGTGTTAACAAGGAATCGAGACGATATCTCTCTCTCTCTCTCTGCCATAATATTTGGTATTCATTGGCAATGTAATGTGAATGCTATTTATATATAATTCACGACAGATAACTAAATTACACGTTTTCATACGATACCCATATTTTTTATTTACCAAATATATGCTAACCGGCCCAACATACATATAATAAATGTTGTGCCCCCATTTAAATTAATTAGTAAATTTCATAAAGACAGAATTGACGTCATAAATAATTGCTATAAAACATAAAACAAAATACTTTTTCTTGAACGACAAAATGTAATTAGTATTCTTGTTATATACATTATTTAATTAAGAAATTGATAATTTATACACATGGGACACGCTGAGGAATTCTTAATCCTACAGACAAAGGAAAATAAATTCATACAAATATAGTATCTAACTTGTTACAACGCAATAAGACATTTTACAAGAACAAAAAATACTTTCGTGTCAAAACAAAAAATTACTTGATTTACATATACTTATTATAATCTATCTTTATATTGTGTGCTTCTTTAAGGCGTTCACAACATACAGAAGCACACAATATATTGATAAATAGGAATTATATTCTCTTGTTACGTTGAAGGAAAAATGTCTCAGTCTCAACTAAAATAACAAATTTCATTGATATACGTTCCTCGAGAATTAATAAAAGAACATTGTCAAAAAATTCACAAAATATTTTGAATAACATTCCTTGTGTTAATTAACACCTTGCTGAAGTGGAAATATGTATCATTTCTGAAAAGAAAAGAAATACATCATAGACTGTGAAAAATATTCAACTATTTAGGTTAAAGCGAAGCTATAATATCTAAGTTCAATCATCTCATCCACAAAGTTCCCTTAAAGCAGGGATGCACAGACTTATAGGGAACAGGGGCCACTCGGGAAGATTATGAGCTAAGGACGGGCCGCTATAAGAAAATTAACACTAAAAATTCAAATTTATAGAAATGTTCACGCATTAAAATTTCTACCCCACGTCACCAAATATATATACAACTGAATAAGGTGAATGACCCTAATAGTGCAATATTTGTTAGAATCCTAGAAGACTTCGATAAAATCCGATCAGTTGCAAATAATACTCGTGACGCTGGAGGATTCCTGGATATACTAATAAGTAGATCAGAATACAGACCATAATTCGTCCCTCATCTGACTAACTGTCGTAACTGGTAAAATGTAAATTGTTCAGGAGAGCATTTTTAGTGTTTTGGCGTGCATAGTTTCGTCTCTCCCAGCTAAACGAAAGAGTCTAAATGTATTTTATTATTTTATTTGTATTTTTATGAATCTCTGAATTATTTTTGTGATAATTAAATTTCCATAAGTATATTGGATTTATTTTTATGCACCGTCAAAGTAGATAGGACCCTTTGTGAGACTTTTTTCCCATGGCCATATTTAGTTATGCTCAGATAGGACCTAACTATTTTAAGAGTCAAAGGTGAAAATAAAACGATTTTATAATTTATGAAAGTATATTAATTAACAAGAGTGTTTACACTGTAATAAGAGCAGTTTTATGGGAAATAAAATGATAGTAAATCACTAAAAAAATAAATTATTATGCAGATTATGGTGTTCGAGAATTCTCATCCTCATCATCAGATGTTAATAAATAAAATTTCGTGATTATTTTCAAAACAACGAATTTAGTGATGGAGGGACTTATAAAACTCAGCGTGCTTGAGTAATCTTATCATCGGTGTATCGCCAGTAGTCAAAGACATCGAGTCAGCAGATTTTGCCTGGGAAATTTTAGATGGAGTGGATTTGAGTTGAGAAATCTCGTTATGCAATATTATGTTAAATACTTGTCGTTTCAAGTATATTGAACGATAATTTGTTTCGCCATCACTAGTTTTAAAAGAAAACTTAGTAAGACTGTGTTTTTCTACTGAAAATTACGTCATCTCCGTTCAGTTTACATTTAGCCCTGTGTCGTCATTCGAAGGGAAAGAAGACGTAGCTCAATGGATAATTTCTTAAAATCCAAAAAATCTGAACAGTTGAGGGGTGTAACGATGTAAGGTTTGTTTCTACCTGCTAATTTGAAAACAGGAAGTAATTGACTAGGAACAAAGATATTACCACTTTTCTTAAGCGCATAGTTAATAGCACTGTGTACCGAATCGCCTTCACTTTGTCCGTGACATGGAACAGATACGTTATTTTATTTCATTATTATTTCTTGAATTATTTATAAAGTAAATTAAGGTAGAAGCAATTATTGAATTTTTGTTTTAACCGCAACAGCAGTCGGCAAATAAATATACTTTTTATAACATTTTTCATCATACGAGTACATATTCAGAAAAGAAAAAACGCAGATTAAATTTTAGAGGAACCCTTCTTGCTTGCACCTTCATGCCACGTGTAACGATAGCACTCACCAGAAGGTATATCGTATATTGTGAAGTTATATACTAATAAACGTCTTTTATAGAAAACTGCCCATACATTGCTGATTGGTAAGTTGATAACTTGCTGCATATCAAACGTAGCACACTGTGTTATAGAATCTTGCTGAGCTTTTGTTTTGCCAACCATTCTAGCAGGACGAACAAGTATTTTTTTCATTTTCATGCTTAAGATATTGATTTTTCAATTCAGTTTTAACATCTTCTGAGCTTTCGCAATATGTCGTTCACAAGCTACACTGATCCTTTTTCGGTAGATGGAAAGACAGGTTTTTTTTTTATATTAAAACTCTTCTGTATGATACAAAACCTAGTTTTTCAGTATTGTTTTTCAAAGTATCCAGAAACATAGCGTACATGTTTCTCAATGTCAAGTCACTATGCAAGTATTTTCATGTCGTCTTTTCACGACAATAGTGAGACTCAACTTTTGGAAATCTCTCAATTTGTTCCTCAATATTGCGACTCATTCTCAGATCAATGTAAAAAGCTTTTCGATCGCCTCGATTTTCTTTATCTAAAATCCTCGCCGAAGTAACTATCGATAGTTGTTTCAACCGTTTTTTTTCCAACACTTATGTATTTTAAAAAAATGGCCGGCATATCTGATGTCCGTCTAGCAGATGATGATAATAAATTGTAAAATTTCTTCAAGACTCCGAAAATTTTCTCAAATTATTTCGGGAGTATATTCGTTGAAAAGAAAACATTGACGAGATGCTGCCTAACAAATTTCAATGTTTCACGCAGGTTTTAGTATTCACTATGCAACAATATTTTTGGATACTTGGGTCATATACTCCATTCTGTGATCTGTTAGTTGTTTATTTTTATTTATTTTTATTGACCTTAGAAGATTTTTTTCTTAGTATTTCCCTCAGTGAGCCGTCAACTTCAAAATCTTGTGGCTGCACTTCGTAAATATTTGACATATTAATTCTTTCAGTACTTAAATTATGATCGGGATATTGAGAATTTCTACTAAAATGATTCCAACAAAGAAAAATACTATCCTATGTGAAAATAAATAAAAAGTTATTCCCAGTTAATGTCTATACTAAGTATCGTATTTCAAGATAGGACCTACATTGGATATGTTTATCATTTATAAAAAGTCACACTAACTGTAGTATCTGCACTTACGTCCGTTAGTAAGATATTATTTTGATTAATTCGTAGATACGACAACAAATCAGAAAGCTGTTCCAGGATAATGGCAGCAGCTACAGCTGTGATCTTCGGTGAGAACATGCGTATCAAATCACAATACATGGTGGCGGTCATAACTCAATTTTGCCAAAAAAGTCAGTTACGACAGTTAGTCAGACGAGGGACGAATTATGTAAAGCGGAAGATGTGAAGCTATCTTTCAGAGTTGTTTAACGAGCTATGCTCCATACAAAACTACTGTACCCAGAATCAGAAGTAAGGAAGTAGCACACTGGTTTAATGAGCAATCCAGGAACGCAAGAAGGCTATGCAAAGGAAGGAAAGACTTTATCGTCGAACAAAGTCACAAATCGATCGCACGCAATGGAGCCATCTTAGCAACATCTGTGTAAACTCCACGCATTGTAACGCCAGTAACTCTAACATAACAGCAACAGAAATCTCCAACCTTCCGAAGACTAAGCTCGGTAACTTTAGAAATGCACCACCATCAGCTACACCTACAGAATCAAACTGTAAATTATGTTATACTTTTAAAAACCCCCGCATATTGCGTAAATTCACAGAGAAAGAAAAGAAGGACATCGAAAAATTCATTCAATCACAGCCGAACAAGCCGTGTGACCTAGATCCTTTTCCTACCTGGCTCCTAAAAACGTAAATCAAAAATAATTAATTCAACATTGTGTAGCACAGTTCCGAATAATTTCAAAAAATCAATTGTAACTCTTGCCTTGAAAAAACCCAACCTTGATCCTGATTGCCCTGATAATTGTAAACTGCTCTGTTGATTTTGTTATAATTATGAATGATGATGTGCAAGAAGAATAAAATAAATAATTACCGTCCCATTTCTAACCATTCCTTCTGTTCCAAACTTTTAGAAAAAATAATATCTTCTCAGATCACAAAATTCTTGCAAAGAATCAGTCTGCCTACATTTGCTATCTGTCTGCCTAGTTTCATGCCACGGAATCGACTTTATTAAGAAAGACCTCTGATCTAATCTCAAGATATTTTAGGGTAGAAATTTAAATGTTTGAGCTACTACTACTACTATACCATCACGGCATATCCCACAAGTCGGGTAGCCAGCAGATCAGCTGCATGTAAGAAACAAGCAAACTGTCCTCTTCGTGCCAGTATAAAATCAAGACATTCAGGATGGGTGGCAAACCTCAACGCCGAATTTAAGATGTAAAATGTCTTATTTTTTCGAACACCTACCTTTTACAGGACACTCGAAAACTTACGCAGAAGAGTGGGAGACCAATTCTTTACCGGGTGCTCCACGGGGTGTTTGAGCAATTGTAGAAATTAAAGGAAGTCAATATTCGCTATTTGCATTCGCACATACGCATACAATCCAAAATCACACATTCGTTACATCACTAGTAATTAATTATAGTGTACATGTGTGTGTAATAATAATAATAAAGAAAAATTGTATTTGGCGCCGTTTAATGATCCGTGACCATCTCAAGGGCGCCATGGCTTTTCTTGAAAAGCAGTGTTTTCAGCTTACTCCTGAACGTAAATGTAGGTATCACAATGCAAAATGTGAGATGTGGTTATACATCATACATAAAATAATAAGAATACATCAGAGATGATAATGAACATAAATATATCGAAACAAACAATACTCTGTCTGGCTTTCAGCCATGTGACTTGTGTATCTCTTTCCCACATACATAGTTATTTCGTTTTTGTCTTACGCATACGAAACTAACTTAAGATTATACACAGAATACAGCATGCACAGATGTTAATATACAGACGCGTGAATTACCTATAAGTTTTTTATACGTGCGATGCAACTGTATCATTGTTATTATTAATGTTGTATTCTATTAAATATATAAATAAACAATTATAAAAAATTGCATGATATTTCGGATAACATTTGATAGCAAGTAAGTTAAGCAAACAAACTCGCGGAATAATGGAAGATAGATACAATTTTTAATGTTTAGATAATTTATTAAAGTCGGTCATCATTTCGTCTCAACACAGATTGAAATCAGCTTTCTCCATTCAGAGCATCTCTACGCCAATTGAGTCACCTGTTTTCATGACAGTCACAGCACTCTGAAGTCGTTGTCATAGGAACGATGTATGTATAGTGAAAGAGGGACATCCGAGACGTCGGAACCCTTGTGGTAGAAAAAACAGTGCTCTTTTTGGCAACTATTACCGGAAATTCTTTAAACATGGTCCAACCAGAACCGTAATTTCTTACGTATTACAAAAATAATGTGTAAACTAATACATAATAATCAATTATTTATAGAGTATTAACATAAAGTTATTTAAATATGATGTATTTAAAATCACAATTGTTAGAAATATGTTATGAGACAAAATTATGATAACTATAATGCTATTAAAGATGTGAAATTTATTGCTAATTAATCTTTCCAGACATTTAATTAAGTTTACACACTTCTTCTTCTTCTTCGATGGCTCTACAGCTCATATCGAGCCTTGGCCTCCGTCAACTTTCGCCTCCAACTCCTCCTGTCTGCCGCTGCCGCCTTCCAGTTTGCTGCCTGTAGTAAGTGGTTGGCATCCTTCTTCACCTCGTCTTCCCATCTCAGCCTAGGTCTGCCAACTCTTCTTCTCCCTCCAGGATGACCCTCAAGGATCCTTTTTGGTACCCGTGAAGACGGCATTCTCTGCACATGTCCGGCCCACCTTAGCCGGTTCAGTCTAGCATGTACACACTACTGGTGCGAATATTTACTTTGATGAAGAAAACTCAGAAAATATTAAATACGTTATGAAACATTAAATAATATTGCACGTAATTACTTATAGAGTAAATAATATGTTACCAATTTTTTTATATTGTATGATAGAGGAAGTAAAGATTTAAAAATATATATATATATATACTATGAGTTTTAATACTTGTAGTTGAAAAAAAATCCTAATTAACTAGTTCAACGATAATTGAGACAAATAAAATCAAAATGTGTTAGGATGCATCTAAGAGTACCTATCATAATATAATAAATAAATAAATGAGTTCGTCGGTAGCCTGGAGGTAGTCTCGGCCTCGTGAACAAGGGGTCCGTGGTTCGATCCCAGGTGCCGGCAAACTCCCCTTTCACGACACAAGCTTTTAGTAGCTTACTGTGAAAGGTGTAGGTATAAGGTTGTATTTGGGTATATAACAAAACCCAGATATATCTTTTTTTAAATAAAATAAAAATATGTAGTTAGGATGAAATCTTTTACAAAATACCGATGCATTCCTGCAAAGTATATTTTTCTAGTTGAGTATAAGTAAATTATAATTATCAAATTAATGTTTAATATTTCTCTCGGAGAAATCTCTTAACAGATGATCATAGTTAGAAGGCGCTGAAAAATATCGTGATCTGTCATTCAACTGGTGTCTCCCGACACCACGCCTCCTACGTTCCCCCCATCGTATCGCAACGAGTTCCCCACCAAATTACCGATCCTCTTCTCCCCCCTTAGCCAACCACGTTGTATTCTGAATGCCACGTGGTTAGCTGGCTTCAACCTAACCTTGGAACTCAGCCCAAAACGAAAACTTTCAATTTCTTTCTTTACTCTGTATTTATTCTATTAAAATATTTCCTGTACACTACACTACATACATCATTATATCACTATGTTTTTAGATATTTCGATAAAATGTATGACAAGTCAAGCAACAACCAAGATATTGTTTTTTTTTCAAGAGAATTACAAGTACATCATATTACATGTCTCGGCGAAAAGGTTTTCTAGCTGTCATGCCGATATATGTTCATTATAGCTATAAATAAATAAATTAAAACATGCATCAAAGTTTGAATACAAACATATGATAAAATGAGAGCATATAATTTTAAAAATAATTACTTCGCCCATAATCAATTTTTTTTCGATGTCAGGCGCCTTGCCTAAAAAAAGAGAAGAAGTCTTTGCCCATACAAAACATGAAATAAAATTAGATTATGGAAAAAATATATGCTCCAATGAAATATTTGATATGAAGCAAAGGAGTGATGATTTTATGTTTAAAAATAACAGCAGAAATAAATATCGCCCGCGGATATAATTCTTAAATTATACCTACTTGAAATTCAAAAAGAATAATCCTTTTAATGAATATTTTAATGAGCTATTAGTAACACAAAGAAAAATAAAATATAAAAGTTCCACTTAAACAAACATGTAATAGATTAGGCGAGGAAATGAGGGCATTACAATATCGGAAAGGGAGAGGGGCATTATTGTATCTGAAATTAGAAAATACTTTAGAAAACCATTCGGCATGTTCTAGATTCACAAAAGATCCCGAACTACTGGCATACCTAGACATAACACTATTGAATTGTTGGCACTTTTGTCACTTGGCACACGCACAAAAACGTTTGGCGATCTTTACAAAACGATCGCAAAACCGTAACGAATTTATATCTTTATGTCTCAGACACAATAAACGAAGAAATAACTTCAATACACACATCAAAGTTATGTTTCATTGTCAGGCGGAACAAAACCACGTTGAGGTAATTAATACTGAATATTGTGTGATATTTGGGTGGGTGGAATAATGTCATCTTAAACATATCTATATACCTACATAAAAATATTATATGTTGCGTATACAAGACAAAACACATTACATATTATACATACACAACACAACATGTTGAACATTGTGCCGCATTGCGAAGCAACCTCTATAAAATATATAAGTAGGTACTAAATATATCAGCTGTTAACAGTATATCGATATGTCGTACTAGTAGTAGGTATAAATTTATGCACTTGCACGTATACTATTATGTAAAATTTAAAAAGCAAGCCATTTCACCAAAAAGAATATACGTACTTGACGAGTTTCACTCTCACTTTTCATAATACTTTTATTCTTCAGCAAGAAAAATTATCAGGAATGTACTCACATATCTTCTTCCGCTTTATGGTGCGAAAAGAATCAAAACTAATGAATAAAAAAATAAGACTACTATATTGGTTTAAATTAAGAAAATTCAAATCGCATTTATTTCTTGATCCATATCAAAATTACAAAAAAAATCAAAAATCATATTTCGAAAAGTTGAGTCAATCACACTGACTTTCGTGATTTTGTAGTAAAGGTTTGCGATAACAAAGCCTGGAAATGATTTTTTTGACATAGATAAGCTAGAATTTTCAACAAAACCATGATTTGGGTTTGAAAGTTACTTTATTGTATGTAAGTGAGTAGAGGTCAAATATAATATTAAAATATTGCATGGCAAAATAGTATATTTTTAATAAATATTATTTATTTTCAACATAAAACATAGTTTTTTTCATTATTATCCAACGATTGAGATAACATTTTAAGTTAAATCTAAAAATTGTAAGATCAAGATAATAAAACAAAAACCGAATAAAAAACATTAAATGTAAATATTGAATAGAGTACACACTAAACATTGAAGCAGATCCACTATCTTCCAAGATATCGCAAAAGTATGGCGACTTCCATCTATCGACAGCGCAATAAAAAATGCAACGTCCCTTGAAACGGTGTGTCCCTCGCCTATAGAATCACACTGAGTGTGCATCAATATAAACCGTTTCACTATCACCAGAAACAACATTGGTTTCATCAGACATCTTAGACTTAACCACAGTCTGAGTCACAGACCAAAGGTCGGCGTATCCTGTTTCCGTTATCACAGTAAACAGCAAAAAAAACTTATGACACCCGTTCCACTAAAATGCATAACATATAAAACTGAAATAATAGAAACAAACAATTATAAATGACACATTGTCGCAGAGTTATAGTACCTACTATATATGTATACATCTAGTAGGTAATGTTTATCTACAGCAATGACAAATTACTATATCACAGAACAAGGCATCGCTAGATAGCATAATAGTCATCATACATAAATCATATCAATTCAATATGGACAATAACATAGTATCTTAATTTACCGCATGAGAGATGTGTATCTGTTACGGTACGGCAGTCGAGGTATTGTAACGTTAGAAAGGGACATTTAGGCTGACTACCTTCGAGATTGCACAATACTTAGTAGGTACAGTATAATATTATGTAGAAGACAATATGGCTTTAGGGAAATATCATAATACTGAGAGATACGTAATATCTATTGTGTTATAACCATCTCAGGACCTATTTACGTAGTAACAATATTAAGCACCATATGATTTCCCATCTTAATAATAATTCATGAAAACAATAATTCCCCTGATTTCTATCTACAAACATTTTGCAGAAGAAAACGAAATTTCATAATAATTACTATAAGCATAACATAACTAATGTACGTATTTAAATAAAGCTAGACACTTTAAATTACAGAATGAATTTATGTTGCGTATCCCGACAATTTCTATTACGAATCAAAATAACTTGCTCCTAAGTAGGTACATATACGAGTACTTCAAACGAATTGCTAAATTCTCTTAAAATCAATAAAACAAAAATTACTTCAAACATAATATATTTATGTATTGTAAAATCATATTTTTAAATTACTGAATAGAAATTTAAAACACTAAATACAAGTAGGTGATGACATTTTGATTTGAGATTCGTATATAATACAAACATTTTCCCACGTGGCATCTAGAATTAGATCTGGCAAAATTTCATATCATTGCGTTAGATTAATAGAGATTAATAAATTACATATGTAATTTATATTTATAATTTAATCAACTCTTAAATTAGATATATTCATTTATTATATTATTCAATGTACATTGGTTGCAAAATTTCAAATCAAAACAAATACATATGATACAATTTTTTTCCTTCAGACATTTAAACTGAAACCAGAAAACAAACATGTTTTAGTATCACTATTTTATTAAAATCTATGTTTTTTTTTTTAATTATTTTACCGGATTCGGGCACATCGTGCAGACAGCAAAACCAATCAAGACATCTCGAATGGAGAACTACGTTCACAAAATGTAGCATTGTGCGAAATCTAAGCGGAAGAAGTGAGAAAAGCATCCCAACGCTTACGAATTGGTTCTAGGCTTGTTTAAATGATCACTTTCGGTGTCTATGAACAACGTTCACCAATTCCGCCATTCTCACTGTTGCGAATATGGTTGTTTTCATATTTGTTTATATAAATTATTGTTTAAAATTAGTTATACATATATTACTGGCATACTTATTTTAATTTGTGATGTAGGTATGTGATCTTTACACGCCTATATTTTTTTTTTAATTTTAATTGCTGTTTAATGCGTTGTTGCACGCTTTACATTTAATCATATTATAAGCCGTGCTTGAAATTTTAATTGAAGACACACATATGTTTACACAGCACACGATAAGTAGCACGTCAGAACGCAATAAACTAGCAAGTTGTCTTCTGCGTACTTATTAAGCGAACTTTATTAAGACATTCAGGACAGGTGACAAACCACATCGCTAAATTAAAGATGTAAAATGTCTATATTTCGATCATCATCATCATCATCTTCACCCTCAACGCTCCTCTCGGGAGCACAGGGCAGAAACCAGCCTCCTCCATTCAGAGCGTCTCTGCGCCAATTGCGTCACCCCTTTCTACGACATTCCCTGCGCTCTGATATCGTTTCACAATATTTCGAACACCTGCTAATTAAATGTTACTGGAAACACTTTTGTTTATTTATTTATTCATTCTTTACTGTACATTGATTACAAACAATTACATAAAAGATATACATTCAAATTAAACAAAATCATATATTATTCATTTATTTCTTTATTCATTTAGTCATTTATTCGTTTATACATTTATTCATTCATTTATTCATCTACATGCATGCGTTAAATTGTTTGATTCATTGACATATTTTCATTTTTTAATTAGTTGGTTGATTTATTCATTGTGAATTTTTTTGGTAGGATGTATTAACCAAGTTAATTGTAGGATATTGTTTTTTTTTATATGCAGCACGTTTCGATACAGGGCAACCTAGTAACGCTGCTGCAACTTAATTGTAGTCATATTGGTGATAAATTGTCTCAACACTTGTACGTTGCTATTTATTGATTGAATAAGTATTTATTTATTTTATTTATTTATTCATATTTATTCATCATCATCATTACAAAACATTTGAAAATACATATGGACAGAAATAATACACACAATCACAAAGCAAAGACAATGCATCATCCTACCTAACCCGCACTCATGATTTAACCCTTTGCTATACACTACCAAGCCCACAAGTTTGTCATTATACTTGTAAAATGAGTTTGAGACCTTTTCATTATCGGGCATTCAACGGAATGCCTTTTATATTTTAAAATATATGACGTATTTCGTATTAAATTATGTCGTACTAAAAATATTATGTCGTATCCACTATGGGGTAATGTATTATTTGTTATTAACATAGATATTATACAGAATATTCAAACGATAGTGATAACGCATTTAGGTGTGAATTGTGTAAGGATTACTTTTGCCAATATTTATACTCCATACATATCTTCTGGTACAGTAGCAAGTTTTAAAACTGGGTTAAATCCAAATACTGTGAGGTGTTAATTTGTTGATGTATTTATCTAGTTCTTCTTTAAGTGTCTTGTCGGATCCCTCGATCTCTTCTGGGCAGCTAGAAACAGCTCCTCCACACCTCTCATCCTGGTCCACCCTCGAATGTTCAGAAGCCAGAAATAGCTTTTTTCCGACCCTTCTACGGCCCTCAATCTTCCCTTGAATAACCAGTTTTAGGATAGCATATTTTTCTCCCCTTTTGATATATTTCGTAGCTTGATTGTTATGAACAATTCTACATGAGCATTTGCTCTACGCAATACTTTTCAACGTTACTTGTCATGTCATTCCCAGATATTATTAGCTTTCTTCGGTGGATCCACATTTCAAACGCCTCATAACGGTTAGTGGTTGTATTTATAATATAATAATATATTTAATTTTATTTATGTTTCATAAAGTATTTGGTGTCATAGATAAATAAATAAATGTAAACTATCAGCATTTTGTTATTAAATATAAATACTGTAAATAAAGAAGTAAATATGTAAACTGTGATGTCTTGTATAGAACTACCGAGTTATAATGTGAAATCCAGTTCTAACTCGCTTAGTGTGATTGTGTTCTTGTAAAATCAGTGAAGTGTAATGTTCAGTCGACGTCATGGCAATTGTATCTTTATTTCTGGATTGTCTCACCAAACCAGAAGAGCGCCAGCATAGGCGGACGAGACACGTCGAGAACGGAAATAGATCATGTAACATTTACACTCTTCAATAGAATGAACACTAATTCAATAAGACAATAGCTGAGCTTATGTATATGTAATCAGTGCGTACTGGTTAATATATTATTAATATAGAGATCGAAATTTTTTACAGATTTACTCTAGATCAAGAAAACCAAGAGAATGAAAAAAATGAGGGTACATTTAGTAATGATATTTGTTCTCTTTAATTTCTCTAAAATATTAGTAATAGTTCATGCAAACACATAAATTTGATGTCTTTCAATAGAAAGGATTAAGTTCTGGTTGCCAATCAATCAAATTGGTAAGTCGCGATTTGCTATGTCACAATATATTACACAATACCTGGAATAAACATAAACAGATATTATCATTGTTCCAATAAAGGAGTACCTCGGATGAACAATACACACATTCCAAGTAATACTAGTATTCATCATTCATGTCGATCCCCTAACACTATTATCCCTTCATTGTTGTGTGCCGTGGAGGAAGCAGTGTTACCAGAGAAGTGATTTGAATCTGTTACAAGCTTTGTGAAGCATTTGCCACAGAACAAGGAGTTGTCTGGCTGAAAACGTTCAGTTAATATACGAAGTGCGGTAATAATAATGAGCTCAAGAAACAAACGATTTGCGGTTAGCAAAAACAAACAAACAAACAAACCTATATTATATCATAATATTTTATTTATCATGTAATCTTGTAAGCAGGCACTAGAACAACCAACGTACGATTACTGAATGTAGTTGAAGATTATAACTCTACGCAGACTAGCTGCACAATAAAATCTATATTCACCTCTTGATATTACATTACATTACATGCATAGACAATTCACACAGATCGAGCTAAGATATGAATCTTGTATTATGGGTACTAACCAGTGATACACATATATACAATGCACTGAACACATACATGTAACACCCAGACCCAGGACAATTTGAAAAAGGTCATTCTTCATTTTGCCCTTATGTTTTCCAAGTTACGTACAGAAGATTGAATTATATAAAACGCCTGATTATATGCAATAAACTTATTAGTAGGTACTAATTCAATGAGTTGTCACATTTTATCTACGCAATTATTATTTTGTTTCTAACAATTTTTTTAACACACACCATTTATTATATTATAATATATAATCACACTGCTATAAAGAAGATTTGCGATATTGATGGTAGATGGTAGAGATAGAAATAATTATCAAAAAAGCGATCGTATTCAGAGTCGGTAAATTTGAAGACATCAAATTTACATAAAAAAATATTATTATGTTTGAAAACGATATACGACGGTCAAATTGATCTATTGAAAACAAATATCGCCATTAACAATAAACGTCAAAATTGACCAATGAAGTGAGTAAACATGAAATAATTTAGAAGGACTGAGTTCCTACTGGAGCCATAGATGAGGACGCGATCGGATAGAATTAATATCATTAAGGGTGCGGTCAACTAAAAAATGAATGCTATTGATGTGACAATTTTGTGTTCATTGCATAATCGTCTGAAACGAGAGAAGGTCATACATGAATTTTATTCTGAAGTGGCGCCTGAGAACTAAAAATGCAGTTTTATTTTTATCTCATAACATAATGATAGTTACATAAATATTTATTCTTTGTTGAACCTAATTACCAGCAGACTTGAAGATGGCCTTTGAAAATATAATAGATTATTCTTTATTGCACAATGATTTGAAACGAATATTTTAAATGATAAAGATTAATTATTGAAAGTCTCGAAATTAATTTTATTCTCAAATTTACCTTGTGAAAGAAATTATTAAGTGAAAATTATCAATTTTCACAACTATGTAAATAGAAGTAAATACAATGGGGAACATGTATGTGTGAGGAATATGAATAAATGTTATCAATTTGTATTAATTACATATACGCTGATCACAAATATTCTAATAAAAAACAATAAACGAGTAGATGATCTTGGAAAAAAAAACGATAAAATTAAACTTTTCAATCATTATTTTCATTTTAATAATCCATATTTTCAGTCAAAATTTTAAACACCGTGTAACTGAATTAGCCCATTGTGACGTCGGTAGGCGCTATGTTCTATTGGAATACATTTCACTCTTAGTGCTGCATATAGCGTCTCATGACGTCACACATTGTTCCGCCAGGGGTGGACATTTTTATCAGCGAAGTGCGAAAATTGCTTTTTCAAATGGTGATAATAGCCTTAAAAATGCACATTTAAAAATATAAAAAGTACCTACCATAATTTTTCTTTTTAGAGCTGATTTTCGTGAAAATTACCCATTGTTTTAAAGTGGATCAAAGCATTAAATAAAGTTTAAAAAGTTTAATCACGCAGGTACTTGCGAATGCAAAATTGGTTGCGAAAAATAATTGCTGAATGCCGTATTGCGGTGTGCATAAATTCGTTTGCAAATAAATAGTTCTGATATTATAAAATATTTACGAAGTTTCAAAACAAGCTATTTATGTAGCAGTATAACAATACTTATTGTAAGATATGAATCAATAACAGAAGAAGAGGTAATTACGCGTATTGTTAAAAAGTTCAGTAGGTAAGTAATTTTTTTATTCAATTTCAAATAAAATAACATTGTATACGTAAGACTCACTTACGAAAAAAATCGTAAATTAAGTTATATAAAAAATTTAACTTCATAAAAACGTAAATTATCAATTATAAAAATGGCATATGAAGTAACATAAATTTATTATGGACAAATCTAATAAAAATAAAAATATAATACACTGGTAGTCCAAATTGATTTTTATTGGACAGTTATGTCGCAAATAAAACGTAAAGTAGAGTCAGACAACAACGAACTGGATTGAAAAACAACGTGGAAAAAACTGTAAAAAAGGGCGAATTCTAGTAAAAACACTTTGAAAAAAATAAAATAAGTAGCGTACTCATGAAATGGTTAATATCTATCTGGCAGTGAGTGAACACCTGCTGACGAGGAAATCAACATACCTTTTAATTTAATTACCTATTGAATGTAACAACTATTATGGTTATGTGATAACGCAAACGTTTCATAGTAATGCATAAAAAAATCTTTAGAAAAATATTTCACGTATACAAAACACATTTTTTCCCCTCTACTATTTACAACAAGGGATGAAAAATAAAGTACAACCCCATAAAATAAATATTCGTTACAAAAGTATGTTTTCTGTATATTTCAATAAAGATTAACAATTATAATCCAACGAAGGTTACGATTTACAAAACCTCAATTTTATTTTGTATTGTCCAAAACCGTGTGATTAATTACTATGATAGTCAAATTAATTGCCGCAATATTTCTCTGAATTTCGAAATTATTTATGGAAATTTTAAGTCGAAAAGCGATGGAAAAGTTACTAAAATTAATTTACTGAGAATAAATTTCTCGAAATGACGACGGTACATGAAAAGAGGGGTGATGAAATTATTACAAGTTAAACAAAAGGGGACTTAAGTAGGAGTCGGATGGATCATAGGACACTAAGAGGGGAAAGGACCACTGCTGCAAGCAAGTGACGCGAAATTAATAGTCAGTCCATATTGGAGATGGGAAAATCTCTTTTTGTAAATCTTTTTTCAGACTAAAAGCATTGTACATCAATTTTCTAAACCTTTTTGTACGAAAAGTACCTATTTGTACAAAGTATAAAGATTAACCTAATTACGGCGACTACCTGAAATATAAAACGGTTGTAATTTTTAAAACAAAATATTTTATAGTAAATTATATAGGTACTATCTTTACGGTGTATGATGAAAACATATTTTATATATTTTCTTAGTAAGTATTGAATCCAAAATTACCCGAAAGTTATAGTAATTTTATCAACTCATTTTTTTACCAAAACATTAACAATCAACAAACGACCAACAATGAAGGTCAAACAACCATGTTGAATAATAAAAAAATATCAATTTGCTGAAAGTACAAATATATCATTGGAGTCTAGGTGTTACATAATATGTATGTGTATCTTCGTATCAATTACAGCCAAACAAGTAGTGCGACCTGGATCCTATTCCTACCTCCTATAAACTACATTTTTTTCTCATTTTGATTTATGTAGAGATTACCCTTATTGTTTGTATTTTTATAATTATTTTAATTATTAATTATTATTTAATTCTTCACTGTACATTGTTTACAATAATACAAATTTACATAGGAAATATCATTTATACAATTCAATGTACAGAGGGCGAGTTTATCGCTAAAATGCGATGATAATAATAATAATAGACAATTTATAATGCGCCGTTTTGTGGAATAAATCCACTTCAAGGGCGCATGTCTTCCAACTAACCCGGATAATTACTATTTTTAATTGTGTTTAGTGTTAATGTGACGTGGTTAGATGGATGAAATCACTATAAAGTGATAATCGCGCCACAGCATATCATCACATTTTTTTCTTATGTAAACTGATTTGTTGATTTTATTATGTGAATAATGATATGCATGAATAATAAAATAAATAAAGTGTGTCGATGAGTTGACTCCAGTGATCGCAAAAATTATAAACGTATCATTGTGTAATAGTGTAGTTCATAGTAATTTCAAAAAATCGATTGTAACTCCTGCTTTGAAAAAATTCAACCTTGACACTGGTTGCCCTGATAATTACCGTCTCATTTCTAACCTATCTTTCTGTTCCAAACTCCTAGAAAAAATAGTAATTGTTGAAATATCTTTATTTCTCGGATATTTCAGGAGTCCAAGGACTCCTATTTAATAGTATCCTCTCAGATAACAAATTTTCTGAATTCCACAGAAGTTCTTGCAAAAAATCAGTCTGCTTTTTTCTCAAGCATTGAATCTGGCAGCCTGGTAGGTACTAGTGGCATTCCTGGACATGAGTACTGCTTTTGATACTTGAGTCCTGCAGTGGATTACATCTAACCTAGCAAAACGTGAAAACGAATTTAAGTTCAACAACACGCCGCCCTAAAAAAGTTCATGCATATACGGTGTTCCCCAAGGTCCGGTACTTGGTCCTCTACTCTTCAATCTATATACTAATAGCTTAAATTTCTAATCCAACAACTTGGTTTCCAAACGTATCCTCATGTTGATAATTAGCTTTTCTTCAAATCGTGCTCCCTTGATTCACAAGACCAATTAAAACAAGGTTTTATTACTGAAATTTCACACTAGATGTCTCAATCTTACATCTCAACTAGCGAATACTTTAAAACATCCATGCGCACTTGAGGTGGATCTGTCCACAAAACGGCTCTATAAAAATCATTCAAATATTATTATTATTAAGAATAAAAAATGGAAACGTAGACAAAAAAATTGTTTTATTAAAGAATGATTTCAAATATTAAATGTTTATCGGAAAAGGAGTATACTTCACAGAAACACAACAAATATTCAAAATTAGGAGGACAATATACAAATTACTGTTATTAATACAACGTGTTCCATTTTTTACAACAAAATGGGGTCGTTTATTTCAAAAAATATGGGGAGGGTTTAAATAAATTTGTGAAGTGGTCTAATTACAAAAACAATACTCAACTGTGACCTCGATTCTAACAGAGGCACTTCAAAACACAGGAACTTGTTAGCATAATATTATATCATCATCAAAATGTCGGATCGTTATTTTGATTGCTTGAATTTTAAAAGGACAGTGATTTGTAAAAAAGGACTTCAGATTAATAATATAAATCAACGTATTCATTTAAAATGTTACACCATACCACCAGAAATATTATTAAAAATCATCGAAGTAGATATATTATATTCGATCCTATCTTCTACAAAATATAAAATAATTCATTTTACATAAAACAGTATCGATGTATCGACTTATTTACAAGTGTATTTACCTATCGTATAATACGGCACTGATAGAAGAAGATTATTAACTTTCAGGTGTGATTTGTCTTTTGTTTACTTTTTATAAATAGTTTTATAAGGTTATGTTACTAACTAAAATGCTACATGAATTAATGATAACTTCATATTAAATTATTTATCATTGAGTTTCATATTTTAAAAGGATTTTCCAGTAAACAACTTTACAAAACAAAGGTACCTACTAACTTTTATATAATAATTAAATTCCTTTTCGGTCTGGATCATGTAAAACTTTTTCTGTATAATGAATGAAAATTCTTGACTTTAGTAAAAGACAAAATGAATATGTTACAAAAGAAATATTTTGGAGAATTATATTTTATTATGGAGTCATGAATAACTGCTTTGACCTCGTAATAATAATACCTTCGAGTATTTTTAATAAAATCATATTCTACAACGTAAATAAAGTTGAGAGTATTTCACGTTTTTTAGTATTTATAAAAAGTATGATAATATTTCAGGGAATTTTAACGTAGGAATTTACTTCAAAGAAAGCAATTTTACATTGCACGAGTTTTTCTAATATAGTATATACTATGGAAATCAAATTATGTATATTCAACTAGTTAATTTTGTTAATGTATGTTAGTTTTATGTTAGAACTTACATATTAAATTTTGTATTATTCAGAATGCAAGGTCCATAATATGTACTTAAATAAACATTTATTATTTTTTTATTTTTTTTATTTATACAAAATAAACAAACAGTTAGTTACATGTTATATAATTTAACTTAAATATTATATGTTTCACAAGCTAGTGAAGTTTTGAACACTTTGTTCCAATTTAAAAAAAAAAAAAAAATTATTTCATCTCATAAACGGCAAAGCCTTTAACAATATAGATCAACAGACATCAGTTTAAAAATTACAGATAAAATAGACACAGAATAACACAAAATAAAATAAATATATCAATGATAAACACAAACAGTAATAGGTAAAAACTTATTTCAACACTGCAATTTTCTAACATCTGTTGTAACCAATTCAATCATTTAACAAAGTGCAACCATTCAGTTCGCGCCGCTAATAGGTATGTATTGTCAAAAGTATTAAGTACAATATTAACATTAAATAAATAGTAGGTACATACAAATTTAGCGTACCTCACCCTTACTAACACTTTCAGATGAATTTCAACCGGGTACGTTACAAGAAATTAATTCATCATTCACTATAAACAGCGAATAATTAGATTTATACTACAAATAATATAATATAACAAGAGTATTGAGTAGTGGCGAATTTGAAATAAGCCATGTCAATGTATGTAGCAGCAGCGTGTTTATAGTTTTCATACTGAGTTAGTGTACTTAGCGCGTGACATAAAAATCTAATAAAAATATAAAATTTTCGTCAGTAAAATTGAAAAGTTATAATAGACATATTATGCCAAATCTCTACTTCTAAGTAATAGCGATAAGCAAATAGAGGTTGTAATAAATTAATTTTATGGACAAAATTTCGATATTTATTTTCTCCTTGTCGGGATAATCGAATAGGTACACGTCTCAGTACCACTATAAAAAAAACTAATATTAGTCTGTTGTACCTACATGTTGCTAGTTTCATTGAGTCCCCTTCAACTAATCCTAGATTGATTGCATTTCACAGTGCTACTATTATGGACGATACTCTATCAATATTTATTCATCCATATTGCTCTTCGATACGGAAAGCATGCAAAATCAGACGCAATACAAGTTTACATTATTATTGAAGGGAAAACATACATAATAATAATCTATTTAAATATAACCAAGGCTGCAAATCGATTTCAACGAAACAATTTCGTACTTAAACACACGTTCATGATTGCGCATTTACAGCATACATTGAAGGACCCACCGACCACCCGGATAGCGCAGAAGTCTGAGGACTTCCATTTATCCAAAATTCTACACTTAACAAATCTTGTCCACAACGGAGGCGCCATAGTGGGCAGTCTGAACGGCTGGCCGGCCAAAACCTCCGTGTGAAATCTTTTGACTAAACTCCTTCGATGTACCTCTATACGAGAGAAGCAAACAACATATATGAAACAAAATAAAATAAAAGTATACAAAAACATTCTTAGCCAATTTTACAAACCATACAATAACAATTAAACAGAAAAAAAAATAAGAAAAACAAATTTACATACATATTTGAGCACGAGGCTGAATTGAGGCGCATTTACAGCAATCTGTCATTGTAGATGTAAGAGTCCGTCTAAACCAGGGATGCACAGACTTATAGGGAACAGGGACCACTCGGAAAGAATGTGAGCCAAGGACGGGCTGCTAGTTACAAGAAAATTAACACTACTCTTCATACGTGTTTTTGTCAACGCAACGGTAAAAGTCGAGTAAGTTACCTTCATTAAACTTGTTTCGAAAATTATCATCATTTTGCAAGTCTGTCAATTCCAGATGCGTTGATTTTGTTGCGTTTTTGGTGAAATATTGAAAGGATTGCCGAAAATGTTTAATTTATTTGTCTGAAAAGTCTGAAAACGATTTTGAAAAGCTTCTATTAAAATATCATTTTTTATCAACACAAGCGAGATTGATGTCAGTTTTATTAAATTCATCCGCAATTTTAATTCGCTGGCGGGCCGCAGACATACCGAAAGCGGGCCGCAGTAGGTATGTGCCTCGCTGATCTTAGCCATTTTAAAAGATTTTCAAATATATTACTTCATGCAGCAAGAAAAATAGTAACAAAATTCTACTGAAGTACCGAGTTCTAAAACAATGCCTGAATATATAATATATTATGTACATACATATAGCTTTGTATACTTAACACAATAAAACATCGAGATACAAAACGTTTCAAAGAATGTTCTTGAAACGCCTTAAGTATTTAACTAAGAAAAACCAAACCATTTTTTTGGAAAGTTTTGCAATGGGCAAACTAACAACATTTTTTTATGAAATGTTCCAAACAAATTTAGACGTAAAGCTAAATAAATATTTATAAATGTTTAATAAAATAGATTCAGAAAGAAAACTTATGATGTTTATATTCTCAATGTAATAAATTCAAATAGTCTATTACCATATTAAATTACGACCCTCGGATGATAAGGAACAATACTGTAGGTCTGTAGGTACTTTGTAGACATGAATGAAGTAGGTGGTACTTAATTGTGAAGTCAACACTTGCTCATGTGTACGAGTACATTTACTATTATTGTTCAATCTTACGCGAGAATAAATTCAAATTATGGTCACCAAACACACAGAGTATAATATTACAACCTCTGTATTTGGTGACCGTAATTTAAATTTATTGTCTTACTAGTAATATTATCGAGTGGAGCTGCTTGCGAGGTTTTCAATAACATGAACAAAGTTTGGAAGGCGTCTGGACTCAGGACATCAGGACAAAATGTCGCCTGTTCAATGCGTGTAGCATCCCAATTCTTCTGCATGGCTGTGAGTTAATTAATAAATTATTTACGTACCTATATATTGTTATGATGTAAAGCAACGCGCCGAAAAATCTGTTTTAATGGATTCGGCGCGACTGTACCTTGTATTTAATGTAGTTTTATATGAAGTTAATAAAAAAAAAGTCTTGACACTTAACTAAGGCTCAAGAGTGGAAGATACTATACTTTATAATAAGTTTCATGGGAGATATTGAATTTAAAATGGTATAAATATGTCACAAATGTAATCTCCGTGATACAGGAGAGACAATGGTCCTAGCTAGGCCATGTTCTGAGAATGCCCAATGATAGTTGGCCACATCACAAACGAAGAAGTTCTTCAAAGAATCGAAGGAGGAAGGCACCTGCTCAAGATCTTGTCAGATAGGCGTGCAAGGTGAATCGGCCATGTAATACTACAAGAAGGCCTCTTGCATGACGTAATGGAGGGCATGACCGAGGGGACAAACTCTAGGGGACGCCCACGCCGAGAGTACCTGGAAGACCTGTTGATGGACATGCGCTGCTCATCATATGCAGAATTCAAAAGAACCGCACAAGACAGGGAGGAGTGGAGGAGAAGAATTAAAGAGATAATTGCTGCAAACCAATCCCAGGATTGAAACCAGAGAGAGAGAGTTGGCCAAAGAGAGCACTGTTCTTCGGTCCGCTAGGGTTCCGTCGGCCGAGCCTCCCTCTTTCACAATACACTGTTCCCATGACAACGACATCACGCAGGGAATATCGTGGGAAGAGGTGACGCGATTCAACGGAGGAGGCTGGTTTCTGCCCTGTGCTCCCGAGAAGAGTGTAGAGGGCTATGTTGATGATGATTAATATTATTACAATAATATATAACATTTCAACATACCCCCGCAAGCACGCACACACACACTAGATAGATATAATGAGGATTAAAATTAATACCTTTTACCTTTATTCGAAAGTTTAATGGAATTCAATAAAACCATGAATGTCTCACGTTACAAATTTTAAGGGAAAATTACCGGTGAAAATATTCTAAATATTTGAAAAGATACAAGCAGAGGTAAATCTATTTATTAAATATAAAATGGATAAAAGATTAAAGGGTAGAAATTTTGTGGATCCGAAATAAATATTCACATGGACAAACTAACATCTACTGTTAAAAAATCGATAAACGATAACTTGGTTTGTGACATCAGAAAACTACTGCATATTGCGTCATTGAGAAATATTGAAGTTACATTGTTATGGATACCATCCCATGTAGGTATATATGGCAATGAGTTAGCTGATAACTTGGCCAAAAAGGGCTGCTCATGTGGTGTTGTTCCCGGTTGCTTCGTCTTACCAATGGGGGATATCCTCAATACGATAAAACCGTTGGTGATGAATGAATGGAAGAAGAGTTATATAAGTACCACCACGGGATCCCACTATAAATCTATCCAAACTGATATTCTAACCATCCCGTGGTTCTGCATTACAAAAATGTCAAAAGTCAAAACCTCCCTCCTTTGTAGACTGAGAATTGGACACTGCACGGTTCCATCTCATTTGTCTAGAATTCACGTAGTGGAATCTCCACTGTGTGGGTGTGAACAGCAGGATGAGACAATAGACCATGTAATTTTTAACTGCCCCCTACTATCAAGTGAGGATATCATTAGGGACTTAAGGAGACTACGGGTGCCTTTTCCTACAAGTGTTGTGTGTCTCCTATCAATGAATGATTATAAGATAAACAGTTGTATACTTAACCATTTAATAAAACATGATAAAATGTTGTGAGTGGATTATTTTATATATTCCAATCATCAGAAGTTTAAAAAATTAATTGGTTGTATTATATTGAACCACCCTACTTGTATTAAAGTGGATCGGTACCTACCTAATTATGTTGTTTTGTATTTTGTTCATTGTTAGATAACGATAATTTTGCAACAATATTCACTCGCTCTGTGCGTGGGGAGAAGGTAGTGTAACTATTTTGCTTCTTTCGTAGTATGTGTACGATGATGTATTTGATGTTTGTATAATATTAGTACCAAAGCAAGTAATATATAGCTGATAGAAAACAAGTTCTCATTTTATATTTTGTATTGAAATATTTTTGATGTGGATTGATACCTACACACCGTTTTGATAATGGCAGCATCACTCAACTATTGGGTGCAATGCCAGAAAAAGAGAGAGAGAGAAAGAAAGAGAAATAAATATTCAATAAAATATTTGCAAAGTGAAATAATAAGCAGTAACATCGGTGCGTCAATACTAGGTACTTTATGTTCATAAAGTTGACAATTTTATAATACTTTTAAAGTCTTAACTTTATACTCATAAATTATTCACTCATATACCTACTTTATACAACCTTAGAGATATTTTTGAAAAAAGTTAATATTCAATTTCACTCCAAGTTCTTTGAGGTTTAAATAATAAGACTGTCCAATATTATTATAAAAGAAATAGGTATTTAAAATAAAATCCCATTAACATCAACTTTTTAAGCCTCTTCATACACTTAGTAATATTTTTTACAGTGAGTTCGTTAATATTCAGATATTTTGAAATCCACAAATGTAATTAATATTATAACATACAAAATATATATAAAAACTCGTATATAGAAGCAATAAAGTCAAACATTTTTTTACTAAATGTTTTAGAACACGTTGAGAAAACAAATGTGAGGACTCTACGTGAAACATGAATGATTTAGGATTGCAAGCTAGTAGAAAAAAAGACCCGTAAAAATGGGATAAATGCTCATAATACTAATGGAAAGGAAAAGACATAAGTTGGAAATTAGAGAAAGAAAGAGATAGTACAATTGAAAGATAAGAAAAATATACGGAGATTATTTCGATTCGTTACATCGAGGAAAAAATTGTAGATACGAGTCGATCCATCATTCCAAACGAGTAGAGTTAGTGATAAAATCATTACAAGGATATGATATAACTGGCTAGTTTATTAACCGTGAAATATAGCACAAGGGGTGAGAAAGAGATATAGAGATTGAAAGGAGTGACCATAGTAGCAGAAATGTTAAGACAAGATGAATGTTACAGATGCCTTTTCATGTAGTTATGTAATGTTACAGAATGGTCTAACTCATCACAGCTGACGGAGAATGCTCTAAGGGTCTTCATAATAACGGATTGTTTGAGGGGTCGTCTTAATAGGAAGGAATAACTGAATTTACATTAAATTATAAGCAGAATAGGCAGTGAAGAATATTTTGAATATAATTATTAAAGTGTACAATATATTAAATTTCATATCTCAAATTGTCGCAGTGAATTAGGAAATTTCATTGGTCACCAAGCAACATAACGCTCCATAGCAAAATAATAATACTTCGCCTCGGTGCAATATTGCGCCATATAAAAATATATATATTTGTATCCTTGCCAACTAAAACACACAATGATAACAAATTGACTGCACTTGATTGGCGCCCAACACATTCAATAATAATAGCTGCAAATGCTCACTAAGTACACAACCAATCAAATGAGTTGTTTTATTAGCTGTTTGTATTTGGCAAACGCTCTCATTATATTAAAGTAACATAATCTCGTTGACAATGGAATTCATATTATAATATTTAATTACAATATTCCCAAAAACTACACATATTATGACAAAAAAAAATATTTGTGGGTTTCTAAAATTAAGATTGCTTTACAGAAATGAAAAAGAGCTATTTACCTGCGGATTATCTTAGCATAGTTTGCTTCAGAAAATTTGGGAGTGGTTGTTTGAAAATTTATGAAAACGAGTTAAACAAACTTACATTCACTTAACAATTTTATTCAATGGCAGAGGCTTTTTAAAACTAGTCAGTCTTTAGTGCCGAACTTCAAGAAATTAAATAGATACATAAATACAGTGTCTCTCTGGTTTATTTTGAATATTCATGACTTTGTATTGATGGTATCATGTCTCAAAGTACAATCAAATCAAAATGAAGATTCTCACTTACCAAAGTATATGATTTCTTACTCTGTAAATGCCCTGTGAGGTCCCTCCGATGTTGCTCAGGCATAGGTATCTGGGTCCTGCGCTTTGTGGAACAACTCCTCCGTACCTCTCATTCCAGTCTAATCTCGTATATTGCGCAGCCATGATGTCTGCCTTTTGATAGTTCCCCGATCTCCCTCTACTTTAGACCCAGATACAAGTTCTTACGCACTTTGACAACCAACAGGAGTTCGCTGTTCATTTCAACTTCTCTTAAGTCTAATGAACACAAGTCATTTTTCCAAGCGATTCGTTGTATTCATTTTTAGGATAGGACAACTGTACAGCAATACAGACCATAAACGGAACTTTATGAGTCTCTGGCGAAGTTTCAACTTAAGATTGCCATTGCAGAAAAGGACTCTCAATTTATTAAATGCAACACGAGCTTCCTTAATTCTGCACTATGTTTCAGTATCCGAGTCAAAAGACTGCGTTATCACAATGTCGAGTAATTTATTTGTCCCGTATCTCTAAATTTATGCCCTTTTACTGAAGGCACGATCCGAAGTAATCCAAACGTCCAAATGTCATCCATTTAGTTTTGATGACATTTACAGATAGGCCTAATTCTTCTACAGCTATATCTAGTAAATTTTCAGCAAAAATTACGCAAAAAAAAAATACATATATATATTTATATTTGAGATAACGCAAAATACAAAACACAGGTTTAGGTATATTATGAACGTAGAAATTACTCAATACCCAAATGAACATAGGTAATATCTTATTATACAAAACAAATATACAACGTAAACTTACGATTTAAAATCGAAATCATCTTATACAGAACTTAAAAGAGAATTCCTGTTATGGTGAAATATTATAACAACAATAGTGAGTTAATCCAGAATAATAGAATTAGACAAGATGTTAATTCACGCAGAATACTCAAAATATTTGCGAAGCAAACAATATACAAGTACCTACCTAGACACTGGTATCGATCTCTGAAACGTAATTTTTGTAAAACGCTGCTTGATAGAGTGAAGAATGAGGATATTCGAAGAATGAGCGGATGCAAGAAGAGTGTTGTGGACAGAATAAACTACGGTGGTTTAGGCATGTTGAACGAATGGAAGAGATAAGAATGACAAAGAAGATATACTTGTCTGAAAGAAAGGGTGTGAGGAAACGCGGGCGTCTGAGAACCACGTGGCTTGATCACGTGGATCAAATTCTCAAGGACGGCCGCGTGTTGAGTAAGAGGAACCGACGTGCTTGTATGAATGTGGAGGAAGCGAAGGAAGTGTGTAAAGATAGATCTGTTTGGCATTCTGTTCTCTCTGCCTACCCCACTTGGGACACGGTATGAGGGTATAGTATAGTATAATTTTTGTAGCACGTGATAAAGTGAATGAGAAGGCGTCAATATTGACTCACAACTACATCTGTGTGAATTTAATGAAGTTCTTTAACTACTACTATACTGCTATACTATCACGGCATATCCCACAAGTCGGGTAGCCATAAAATGTTATTATAACATAGTAAATTATATCATATACAAATTAACAAACACTGTTACAAGTATTTTTTGTTTAAGTAAGTACTATTTGCTATTTTTATTCATATAGTTTTAGTTTTTTTATTATTTATTTATTAATTCCAAAACAGTAAATATGTACCAACAAACAAGCAAAAATGTCAACATTATGGGATATATTGCTCCACTACACTGGCTGTTCTGGGGCAATACCAAAAAATACAACTTTTACCTACATTTACACTTGAAAACAATAATCAAAACAATATAAAAAATAATAAAAATGGTACTTACATCATATGCGTTAAAAATAATAATATATCATCATTATGTGCGTCAAGTCATTTAGTACGTGCGAGTTGGATTTATGTAAGAATTAGTAATTATTATATTATTTATGTTCGTCAGATCTCTTTCAGATTCTCTTCTGCCACTCTCCATGAGCCATTTCGTCACCAATTTGGCTAAGTTTTTCCCACTTGGGAAAATAAAATTAAAAATACATAAGATTATTTGATTATTATACATAGATATTGTTTGCCCTTCGAACACATGTAATGGTAAGCTTCCTGGAGAGGAAAAAACGTATTTCGGAAAATTTATAATTATAATATATAAAATGTATAATATTTTTTAATGTTATGAATATTTATGTTGATAAACTAAAAAAATATAAAGTTATAAAAATATTCAATTACCTACATTATTTAATATGAATCTCGATTATAAATAAACCCGAGTCGCTAAATTGAAAGATCGAAACTCTACTATCGAGCTAGCAACCACCTCATTCACGTAGAAAACTTGAGATAGGTACACTGAAATTATTAAACAAATAATCTTGTTTTATCTAGCTAATTTACATTCATCTCATCTTATTTTATTTTGTTCCATAACATCAATTCGTATTTAAAATAACTGCACCGTAAAAAAGACATGAGCTGGAAACATTAAAGTATACAAATATGTATGACAAGGATTTATGCTACAGACCATTTATAAACGTGAATAATAATGCTTCCATTCTACCTGAAACTAAATCCGTATATGACGGAATTATTGTTATATGAAATAAAACGCACACTTCAAAGTAAAGGTAGGTACCTACTCCAGTTCCATACTTATATAATAGAAATATGAATTGGCGCCACGACAACAATGAACAGATGTAGTAAGTCCCGGGCCTGTGAAGGAGATTATTAATTAGTATGTAAACCATAATACAACTTTATATTGTTGGCTCTTTGTCTAAGAGAAATTGTGTATTACTATAGATATGAAATAATTTGCTGTTCACCTCTTCAACATACACTGCCCATCCTCGAAAATTTTCCACCGTAAAGTCGTGTGAGCTCAAATTTAACAATAAGCTTTTCTGTAAATATACCTGTTCGATGTTCTACAATACAAATAGTAAAATTTAACAAACACCAATCAAGATTCTGAATAAACTAAGATAATAATATATATTTCACAGCATTTTGGCGGCTGTTTAGAGTTGTGTGAACTCAAGTTTAACAATAATTATCTTTTCTGTGAATACCTGTACGATGTTTTACAATCCACACATAAATATTTGAGTCGGTTCGTATGTGCGTATGTCCTCAATGGACTCTGAAATAAGGAAAGACAGAAGTAAAATAATACACTCTATACGAGGTCTCATCTCCTGGGCAGGTTTAAGGCTAAAAACATTTTAAATATCTTATGTATTGATAAAGATATTACAATTTTAATGAGATTCCCATACATTCGCTTGACAAAATTGCCAAGCGAATGTATGAAAATCCAATATTTATAGTCAAACATTTTTCATTGTATTGAATTAATTTCAAAATGGATGTAACAATAAATAAAACAATACTGAAACTAAATAATTAGGGACTGTTTACATAATGAAACATTGTGATTGCTAATGACAAAAAATCCTGAATTATGAGAATAAAAATTGCATATTTTTGACATTTTGAGCTATTTTCATAATGGAGGATATTATGAGACCATAGAAATCCATACTGTAGAATAAGAATAGTATTATGTAAAAAATCCATAAACAATGTTAATTGATTTTTTGTATAAATAAATACAAAAGTACCTCGGTACTAGCCATAAGAACCTATTTATTTTCGCCTAATATTTTTCTTTACTTTTCATGGCAAATCACTTGAAGATTTATGTAGGTACTACAAACTAAAAATACCAATTTTAACCCATGTATTTGCACGGTTTGTGTTTATTTAAACCCGAGCAATGCCGGGTTACAAAAGCTTGTATATAATAAATAGTGAAATATAACAAATACCATTCAAAATTCTGAATAAAATAAGTTAAAACCGCTCTTTAGCAAAAACGGTAAAATATTCAATTTTCAACAAGTTTCGCAGAAAAACTCTCAAAACTTGTTGACTCTGAGAACAGATGTGATAAAATATGAAAACAAATATTTATTGCCAACATTAGTGTTTTACTTAAAAAAAAATATAGATTCAATGCATTTGTTTTAAAAAAAGGATAATTCTAAACATTGAAATTGGGGGGTGTGCTTGGCAGAAAATGTACAAGAATCCTACGATTTTTCATGTTTTTTTAGACAGTATTTCGGAAAGTTAGATAGTTATTGAAAATATAAGTTTAGCAAATTGTCAATTTTTTCTTGGGATATTGACCGATTTAAAAAAAATCGTTGTTTTGATAAAAAAAAAACATTTTTTGAAGTCAAAAATCACCACATGAATTCGAATTTTTGTTTATTAAAAAAGTTTGGTAAAAGCTTGTATTTAAGTTTATGCTTGATAGGATGAATAGAAAATACATATATTTCACTTATTTTAGAGGCATTTACTATGTAACAATTTCTTAATAAATAAAATATTTAAACTTGAATCACTACATATGTTTATTTGTTACATTAATTTAAAATTACGCTATCGCGATTTCAGTGCACTTGCACTTAATGAAATATATGTAAGACTCTTGAAAAGCTCTTGAAAAGCTCGCCCATTGCACAAATTTATTTGTTCATGTTTTAATGTCAAAGTTTGTACTGTATTATTATTATTAATGTACGAGTAGGCATAACTAAATGGAACGTGAGCATCATGGTATTACTCTATTGATTATTGTATTTGTTCGAAAAAGATAAAAAAGCGAAAGAGGGTATTTGAATGACGAATTTATTTCTTAAACCACAAACAAAGAACTAAGTAGGTGCTTTCGAAAAAAGCAAAAGATAATTGAGTTTATAAATTCGAAAGCTTAAGTTGAACAAGCAATACATGTATATAGACAAAGATAGGAAAAATATACAAATCACATATCAATAATTTAAAATCGAATAATATCTCATTCTGTTCAAAACGAAAGATTCTTTTAATAAACTTATAATTTAGATGTAGGTGTTAGTAAAAATGTGGATGAAAGTTGATGTTACATATTATTATACCTACTATACCATCACGGCATATTCCATGAACGGCGTAGACAGAGTAGATCAGCTGCAAGCTATCTATTAAGTGCCTATACAAAATAAAAACATTCAGGAAGAGTGTTAAACCTCATCACTCAAATTCCTGCCTTTTACTTCATACTCGAAAACTTACGGCAAAGAGTAAGAGATCAATTCTTTGGCGGGTGGCGGTGCGGGTATGAAAAATGTATAGTTTTCAATTCGAATAAAACATTGTATTCGTATTTTGTTAAATGAATAAAATAAATACTGATGTGTGGAAAAATATCTGACCCAATAAATACACAATAACAAATTTAAATACTACCATCGTAAAACCAAAATAATGTTTATTTAAAATTAAGAAAATACGAATACAGAAATACAAAATATGAATAAGACAATAAATTGCTACAATGAATCGTTGATAAAATCATACTTACACTTTCGTAGCTGTAGGTATATAATACATGCGTTAGCACATAAAATGTACTTATCAAAAAATATACCCACACGACACCAAAAATCAAAGATACACTCAACTGTAGTGAAAAAAATGAGATTAAATAATTACATAGGTTA
Source organism: Athripsodes cinereus (assembly GCA_947579605.1). Taxonomy (NCBI): domain Eukaryota; kingdom Metazoa; phylum Arthropoda; class Insecta; order Trichoptera; family Leptoceridae; genus Athripsodes; species Athripsodes cinereus. The sequence continues at coordinate 9,042,984 of OX388305.1, forward strand.
ACTGTACGACTATAAATGAAATAAGAACTGAAAATTAATACAGCGATATTCCAAATCAATTAACAAAACAACGATAACTATTGAAAACTTTAAAATTTAACTTTTGGTATTAAATGAAACAATTGACATGAATGATTTTTCAAGAAAATGTTGAACAATGAGAATAAAACCTATTTTTTCTGTCAATCAAGTACAAACACATACCGACCTTTTTATCTACCCATCACAATATTATAGTTTATCTTGCCTAATCGGTTGCTATATCGAATATCATGAATTACATCTATTTCATTTGACATGTTCAAGTGATTATTATTGACATGAAACTTGATTTATCACTTTTCATATTACGACTAAAAGCCTGCTCCATATGAAAGTCCATATGTTCGTCGTATCGTATGCAAGCGACAACTGTGTATACAGTTGTTTTAAAGCTATAGATCTGCAGTTCATTAATATAGTGTCCACTGTCCAGCAATTAGGTTTCACAACTGTCAAGCTGGCACTGGTATATTTTATTCAAATAAAATAAATAAAAAATACTCAATTGCCCTTGGCGACGCCCCATGAATCCCCTCTATATTCCTGGCAAATTTTGTTAGGGAAAATCCTCCACAATATTGTTCATCGTTTCAATATAACCTATATGTGGATATGTCAGCATCTGCCATGGCCAGTTCAGATTTTGTAAATTCTCGACTATTGCTTCCGTGGTAGATTAAACCCTGGAAGTTTTTGAGTCGGACCTATTATAAGATACCTTAAATCAGGATTTTGCGGATTCCATTCGTTTCGCTACGCTTCATCGATTGTGGATTCCTCCTCAGCGAGAAGAAGAACGTTTGGATTATTATTGTATTTGGACCATTCCCTCCTGATTGCTTCCATCCAGCGCAAATCAGCAGGTGCAATATTGCACAGCACGGGGAGCCACCCGGCGGGTCTACACCTAATGGTTCCACTAATCATACGCATGGTCTTGTTTACCTGTGTGTCTAAGACAGGTGTGGCTACTATTTATCCACCCCTGGGCACAGTACTCCAGTGTTACCCCAGAGTTGTCAAGTGTTACCTCCAGAGTTGTCAAGTGTTACCCCAGGTATTAAGTGTTATTTTTTAGGGTAAGGCCATCGAGTGTGATGTACAGTTTGTGGATGGTTAGGCGTTTACTGAGATAAAAGACTGTCACTTCCGTTTTAGTTATAGGTATTTAATTTCAAGCTGCAAGGGTGGCAATGTCCCTTTGTAAGTCGTTCTGGTATTTTTTGAACATGGGACTTCGAATTGTCAGGACAATCGTCGGCACATACCTATATATTTTTTTCTACAGATATTAGAAAGTTATGAAGCTAACACTTGGTTGAGTTCGTCGGTAGCCTGGAGGTAGAGTCTCGGCCTCGTGAACATGGGGTCCGTGGTTCGATACCAGGTGCTCGCAAACTCCCCTTTCACGACACAAGCTTTTAGTAGCTTACTGTGAAAGGTGTATAAAGTTGTATTTGGGTTTATGACAATAAACCCAGATATATCTTTAAAAAAAACCACTGAACCCTGTGGCAACCTTAATAATAATACATATATAATTTTATATTGATGAATTTACAAATTTTATTTTACTTTTGTATCTTGCCTCAAACAAACAATACAAAAGGTATTTTATAATAATAATAATAATAATAATAATAATAATAATAATAATAATAATAAAGCTTTATTGACAGAACATAATACAAAGTTTGTACAAGAAACACATAATAAATAGAGAACAGTGCTCTGTCAAATGGCGGACTTGTTGCAGAGCAACATCTTCCAGTCAACCATTCGAAAGAAGAAAAAACTACAAAAAAGAATAAATATTCACATTAAAAATAAAGATATATACAAGAAAATACATACATAATATATAAAATATAAAAAGATATAAGAATAAATAGTAAATTAAGTAAATTAATTACGATGTCTGTGCAAAAAGAGAGGGAAAGGGGAAAGGGAAGGAATCCTACCTTAATCGACCAAAGACAAAGAAGGAAAAAACCGAATAAGTGTCAACGCCGTGAAATTTTATTCTTGAAAACCAAAAATGATGAAGACGTGCGAACCTCCGAAGGGAGTTGGTTCCATAGCCTAGCTCCATGGACCGTAAATGAAGAAGTGAAAAAATCCGTATGGTGAGAGGGAGTATTATAATATCTCATAGATAGGTATAAAAGATAATATATAGGTACATTTTAAATATTATCATTCATTTTGAATTCAATTTGGTAAATTCGTAAACCTAGACAGATTAATATGTATTTACATTTAAGGAAGACTATAGCTAGATATACACTCAATAAACGAGATTTTCATTGATAAACCTGTGGTTCGTTTTTTTAAAAAAATACAAAGGATATATAATAATATACATACATACATGTGAACGGTTTATATATTAATTTAATGATTAAGATAATTGTATTTATGTAACATCATAGAATCTTTCTCGGTGACCGAACATGTAATATCACTTAACATTATATTACTAAATAATTTCTATCGTTAATTTACGATTCAAGCAATACTCTTACGAAACTTTAACACCCATTATTCAATTCAAAGAAAACATTAATTATATTTGAAACTTTGAGCAGGTTACTTAAGTAATGTTTATATAAAACTTTCACATAAACCCGAATTGTTATTAATTAAAACGTACAGTACCTACTTATGACATTAAATTTCATGAATAATTTAGTAACAATAATTTATATAAAAAAAACATAGAATGTATGTACCTACTAAGGTTTGATTTTTCATTCAAAAAGTTTACTTTGATACATTTCTAAGTTATCATAAAAATTTAAGAGTCAAAAGGGTAATTACATAATGAAAGAAAAAGTGTAGGTAGACACGGAATTTAAAATCAATGTTAAATACATTCACTATGCCAGTGTTTAGGTAGAAGAATTCCATAGTGAAAATTAAACAAATGTTTCGTCTAACATGTTGATTATTTGTTAAGAAAGACGTCTTTCGTCTTCCAAGAACAGTGTCAATTTACTTGGAAGACGAATGACGTTTCTTTCAATAAAAAAATCAACGTAATGCAAGATTTTTTTCTTTTATGTACCTATATTTAATTATTACAAACGTAAATAAATATTAATACCAATAATATCTACTTATCAATATCCTCCAGCTGTGCAGCAGATGGGAGAGGCATCAAAAATATTCCATAAAAACAATTCAAAAATTAATTATTTGCAGACAGCACGTTTTGCGATATTTTGTTCACATTGCAAAAAGAGAGCTTGAAAACTTGGAAAGAGTAGTTATAACTGGGGCTGTAGAAGGGCGGCGTGGAAGGGACTGAGTACCAGCAAGATGGAGCGGCCAAATTAAGAGATTCACACAGAGTTCACTACATGGGGCCTTGCACATGGCAGAGGATCGCTCGAGGTGGAGACAGTTATGGTCTACACAACGAGGCATGATGGTTACGATCCTCAGGATTGAGAGACTGACAGAGACGATGAGAATTTTTGTGTTCATTTGAAAATATAAATTTAGAGCAGGCATTACTTATGTTCACAGTGCATCAAAATTTTGTAACAGAGTTTAGGGAAATTGATTATTTAACATTATTATCAGCTGATATCTTTTTCTTCTTGACATGTCTTGTCAGGTCCCCCCGACGTTGACGACCACCTGGGAGAAATCCTTCCTGTTCTGAACAGCACGAAACAGCTCCTTCACACCTCTCATTCAGGAAAGCCGCTTTCTTCTAACCCCTCTACGGCCCTCGATCTTCCCATCTATGACCAGTTTTAATTTGGCACATTTTTCTCCTCTCATTATGTGACCATAATATGAAATTTTACGAAGCTTGATTGTTTTGAACAATTTTCTGAGTATTTTCTCTACGCAATACTTCATAACGTTACTTGTCATGTCAGTCCAAGGTATTATTAACATTCTTCAGTGGATCCACATTTTAAACGCCTCCAAGCGATTAATGATATTTACCTTGAGAGTCCATACCTCGACACTATAAAGTAGAACTGACAACACATAATATTTGATCATTCTTTGTCTGAGTTTCAAATTTATATTATCGTTACAGAGAAGATTTTTCATTTTATGAAAAGCCACACGAGCTGTTTCTATTCTGCATTTACTATCTATTTTGGGGTCTAGATTTTCAGTGATGATGCTGCCTCAGTAGGTACTTGCACTCCTTAACTTTTTCAATATTGACACCAACCAGCTAAAGATTTGCATTTGGGTGACTTTCTCGGCTGAAAATCATTAGCTGATATAGCAAATTATAATGCATTGTAAATAAACAATAAGTTAACAACCTAACATTAATATATTGTGAATAACACGATTCATCACTTAACCGTCTTTTAGCTCGTTCATTATTTCACTTCTCTTCTCTAACGTAAAAGCTTGTACATAAATCACTTCGATATAAATGTTACCGCAGCGCTACAAATCATGATTATTTAATCAAGGAAACGAGAATAAAATTACATACTCTATCATTCCTACAATACCTACCTACAATTTTGGATGATGGGTGTGGATTAACTTCTATATAACATATGTAGAAATTGTTGAGGAACATAATAATAATGTTAAAGCCTCGAGTACAATAATGTGTTGAAAGCAGTAGGTGAGAAAATTAATAAAAAAGTGAATCACTAACGAACAATAAATCTAGCCAAGGAAGACACATGCTGCGCGATTACATTGCACATTTTCATGAACGGAATCATATAGGTATTTCCTTTATACCTATTTTATCAATAACCAAGGATGTTTTCAAAACGAAATTCATTAGCGATATTAAAGGTGTGTCCTAAAAACCGTTTCCATTAACAAAGTGTAGAAGAAAACCAAAGTACAAAATGAAAGCAATTATAGTAAATACTTTTATATCGATATAATTTGAAGGCCACGCACGTAAAGCGAATAATGGTCGATAATTGAAAATGGGTTGGATTTTGCGGAATACGAGGTGATTTGTAAAGACGGAAGAATAGCGGTTCCAGTACAAAAGGACGGGTTCCACAATGAAAATGATACAACAATAGTATCACCACATTGAATATCGCACCATGACACCTTGAATAGTACATAATACGATAACAATCGAGACCAATGGTTACTGGTACAGAAAACCTGGGAGTTAAAAACATTTTACTCCACACACCACACATTGCAAACCCGTTACAGTGGGCGGAAGACGATGAGGCCTTCAGAATAACTAAAACGGTAGCTGCGGAAAACAGTAGATACAATAAAACAAAGATATTTAAAAGTGATTTTATAAACTGTTCACGACAATTCAGCATCTTGCTGACTGGACGCGGCCAATAACAACTGACACAATGGACTAAACAGCAGCAGTATTCCGTTGTTTTAAGAAAGGATTAAGTTTAAAAAAAAACTTAATTACAGATACAGATTTCAATAAAGGGGGCGAACTCAATATTTGCTCATTTAAAATATTTATGCTTGTAGTATTTTCAATCTATCTATTTCTTAAGTTTCCAGGCGTTTTCACATTTGGCCTTTTATGGCAAATGAATGGTTGTTGAACATTAGATGTTCATGAAATTTGACTTATGCACCGTTCAAGTCAACCATCACCTGGCTATGCAAAGAACTCAGGGAGACCAAATTTAAATTATAGATCCTGGCATTCTTTATGGCGTTCCGTTCTCTCTGCCTGCCCCACTTGGGATACGGTGTGAAGGTATGTGTAGTTTAGTACTATAGTATAGTTTTTAGTACACTGATGCGTGATTTTATTGCTAAAATAAAATATAACACAAAAAAAATATTGAATACTATCAATATGAAAATTGGAATCATACTCAAAACAATTTAACTTAAGATAACATGAAAATCATATTTACATAATATAGATGAAACAATCATTCAAATACTCCACAAGTTAGCTTTTGGCATAATAATAAGCCAAAAATCGAGCAGATGCTGGAGGGATATACAAAAAGACAAGCGAGATGAAAACGGAGACAATGCAAATGAAGAGAGTACAAAATTTGCATAAAAATATATTCTGAAACATTTGATACAAGGGGATAAGGATCTTTTTACTAATGCAAATATTCAAAAATATGGTAACGACGAAACAACACCAAATAAATATTAGAGATCATTATGTTAAACAGTAGGTACACACAATCAATACCGACTTCAAACTATATGTAAGTAGGTAAATCTTTATATCTAAATGTAGTATTTTTCTATTGGTCGGTCTCAATAACATAAACGAGATAGTCTGTTCAATGCGATCCGAGATAGAACGTCGATTTGTATTTACGAGTATCTATAACCTGCGTCTCATTAAAGAAAAAATACGTGATCAAAGATTATCGCCGTTTCCTCCGATTGACCATATTATAGAAATTATAAATCCTGTCTTTAGGGTTCACATTATCCGTGTCAAATCGTGGTATCATTCGTCGTCACACATTGAGACTTCTACTGGTTTGTATCCAAAGCTAATATATTATATTGCATTGATATAAACCACAAAAATTATAATATTAGGTTTCTCCACAGGGAAGTATTTAAGTAAGTATGTTAGGTAAAGCATTGGTCCCCCACTCTTCTCTGTAAGTTTTCGAATGACCTATGAAAGGCAGGTGTTTGAAAAAATGAAGACACTTGACATCTTACATTCAGCCATGAGGTTTTCCACCCGCCCTGGATATCTTGATTTTATATTGGCACGGAAAGGACAGCTTACGCGTTTTTTATATGCAGCTGGTCTGCTGGCTACCCCACTTGTGGAATATGCCGTGATGGTATTGTAATAGTTGAAGCCTACTAGAATAGTTGCATTACTATATACCAACAATTGATTGTGTCCAGCACGAGATACACATAACTTAGGTATGCTAGAGCAATTATACCACACATTAAGCTGTCATTGTGGTTTATTAGAGAGAATTTCGAAGACTTCGTCATGTCTCCTGGTAGCTTAATTGGACAAAGCACTCCACACAAGCCTTACATGGTTGTTTCATGTGTTAATTTTACTGATTATCTTCTTTATAAATACATGTACCCACAAATAATAAAACATTTATCAATAAATCTTAACTGCTTGATAATCATATAATTCAATTAATACTTTAAAGTAGCAATGGAACTTTATTATTTATATTACTTATTCATATAATGTTACGTTATTGTAATGTTTCATGTTACAACATTAAAATGTTGTACGGTACCTATCTATAAATATAGAGGCTGTTGATATGTTATGTTTGCTTTAGAGCAGTAATACTCAACCTACGGCCTGCCAAGCTTTTATGTGCGGTTCTAATTATGATTTAAAAAAAAAAGTTACTTGAGACAATTTTTTAACTATCATCATTCGTTCTGCAGCTCCAATACTATTATCTGTTTTTAAAATCTCAAAATGTTGTCGTAAAAAGGAGGGGGAGGGGACATGATTTTTTTTGTTATACTAGTATAGTGTTGCGGCCTGCGTTACTTTTCAAATATATGTATGTATGCGGCCCGAAGAAGAAAAATTTCAGTATGGCTGCTTTAGAGTCAAGCAGTTTTTTTTTATTTTATTTTAGCGATGAGTATTATTTCTTACAATCCGTATTTTTCTCAAAAATAAAAACAAATGTAGTAGACTAGAGTAACATTCATTCACGAAAAATTGTAAGGTGTTATTTTATGAGACGTTTCAGCCAAGTGTAAAAACACTTTTTGTCCATTTAAGAACCAGAAGATGATTGTCTACTGTTAGAAGTCGTCGAAAGGATGAGCATTAATAATAATAATGTCAAATGGTAATAATAATAATAAATTCCATAACAAAGTCTCTAATATAATGAACAGCTATCTGTATTTCTCGCTCAACATTTCCGCAGTTCCTCTCTTAAATATCTTTTGAATTTGAGCATTATGATCCTTTGCAGGCAGCTCTGCTCTGTTGAATGCTAATATTACGAATATAATGTATAAATATTATGTATCTTAGTACAGTGTAAGTACTCACTCACCCTTCGTCAATACTGTTCTGCGGGGATGAGAGTTCGGCGTAAAAAAATTAATCTATACAATCGTCGTGTTTTTTGATAAACGTAATTGTGTATGTATTTATTAAGGCGTAAATAAAATAATAAAGGTACTTTTTTATTGTAAGTTGGTTTACTTTTTTTTAAATTAAATAAACATTTATATTAACTTCCGTCATTAACAATAATTCACTTATATAATGAGAAACAACAGGTATTGAAAATAATTATTCAACAGAATTTACATATTATATATTCAAGATTAAAAACATTGACAATTTTCTGACTATCTATCTATTTTTTCTATCATAGCATCTCCCACAAATAGAATAAACAATGGGCGAGTTTATCGAAGAAGCACGATACCTTGCAAGTAAACCCAAAAATATAAATAAAAATCAATAATATATAAGAAAAAAAATTCTTCTGTGTCTGCAGGTTTATAGCCGCGTGTTAGGAATGTGTTTGAGGGTTTTAGCTTCTGAAGCTCAGACGATGTAAGAGGAGAGAAGACATAAAAATCCCTGAAGATGGCCCCGGCAAGCGAAATGCTAATCCAACAAACACATGGCTGCAAACCCACAAACGTATAAGACAGAAATTGTAAAAATCACCGCGAAAACCCAAAAACTTATTTGACAATAAAATATAATATTAAAAATGCAATAAAATGAGATGCAATAATAAGATGTAAATAACATTAATAACATGTCGATAAATAAAATAGTACCTACGAATATTTCAATGACAAATTAAAAATAATAATTATATCGTCTTCATAATACATTTCTATAAAGTAAACAATAAATAATATTGTGTGTAGTTTACGGATGTATAATCAAAAATTCCGATTTGTAGTTGCCGGATGGAAGATAAAAATAAAGAAGCATTCTGATGTACATTCGCCAACAAACAATTCCCTAACGATAGTCTGTTGAAGCTTTACGTGGTAGGTTTTGGTCATAAACATCAGACGTAAACGGAACCTCACATGTTCTCCCGAGGGATGACAACGGACCAATAGTGAATTAGAGGAACATATTATTATGGTCGATACGTGAAGCGGTTAACAGTTTGTTGCATTTCGAAGTTTCCACTAGGAAATACTTTCAGTGCAGATGTTACAAATCAGAAATTGTGTTGATGGTGCATTTACTAAGTACAATTTCCATCTGTCTGGTTTCTCCATCTCCCTGCAGATTGGGCACGTGTCAAGATGAGACTGCAAGAGGCTTAACACCTGTTTATCGCTTGGCCATGTTCCAATGTGCGAACTACTACTCGCTTACAATGCCATACCAATACCATACAATTATGCTGTATAAACTGGGTACCTACTCGTAAATATACTATTCCACGTAAATAAACATATAGGTATATCTGATGGTCACATCCGGTTCGCACCTTAAAGGATGTACTCCCACCACGGTTGATTTCATGATTTTTCATGAGAAAATATAAGATTGATTTTTAAACAAAATAATTACACTACACATTAATTTTTATTTCATAGCTACAAAAAATATAATATTATGTTTCCTTGTATTATATTGTAGGTACCGTTTAGTTCGAAACATATTCCTTACATAAATCAATGAATAAATGACAATCGAAAATACCTATCATTTAGTTCTCGATTGAGTAACACTTCAGATTTAATATCACAAAATAAGTACATATTATTGTACTTATATAGGTGTCTGATGATTTTAAAGTAAAAAAGAGTTCTATTAGATGGATAAAGTATGTAAGTTTGGGTTAGTTGGAAGAGATCGCGCCTTTGCGATAAACTCGCCCTCTGTATATTGATTGTATTTAATTTGAATGTATACCTTTTATGTAATTGTTTTTAATCAATGAACAGTAAAGAATGAATAAATAAATAAATAAATAAATAAGTATTATTTTTATTTCTTTTGGAAATTCGAAGATACTAACATATTAAATAACCAATAATATTTAAATTTACAGTACAAAAACATTTACAAAGGTACAGAAATGTGGGTAATATAATCTTTTTGTGTCACCATAATACTCAACAATGTTTTGAACAAGAATAAATGGGATATAAAGTCGATATGTATTGTGATAGTTAAGAAATCCTAAAATAAAAACAGAAAAACAATATTTCTCGGAACTTTCTTGGTTGAAATTGTTATTATTATTGAGAAGGAAAAACAGGTAAAAAAGACAATTCGGAAGAAACAAAGAACACAAAAACAATAATATCATGTGATAGATGAAGACGGATTGAACCAAATATATGTACATATACCTACCTACATATATATATAAGTATGCAACTTATAACAAGACAACATACGAAAACACAAACAAACCCAAAGAAAATGTGAACTTACATGTTTATACTGAAAGAATATTTACATTGATGAAATTTGCGAGGATCCTATTTACCCATAATCTTTAGATTTAAAATGATTCTGTAAGGATATTGTATATTTAAAGGTCATCCAACTCATTTGTGAAGATGTCGTTAATTCAGTAAACCGTGCAGGTCACCAAAAATGACAGTTTATTTATTTATTTATTCACAATCATACGACAACAGGCATAACATAAAGATTAAAAACAGAAACAGCGAAAAAAAAAAAAAGGTTAATGCTGTGCCCTATTACAGGCATAAATGTAGTATTACTTGAATCACTTACCACTTAGCCCTCCCAGCACCCCCGAAGTATCAAATGAACCTCTAGAACCTGAGAGCTCCGGGAGGTCCCCCAGATACGACAGGAATAGCCAGACAGACAAGATCCCAGGGAGGAAGAGGCCCAAGTACACTCAGATGAACGAGTATATATAAGAATTTCAATTATAAAAATGAAGTCAAACTTACAACAGAAAAATCAAAATAATACAATATAAGTTATTAGAAGAATGGATTGCTTATGCAAAAATTATTTATAATAGTTGTGAAAAAGAAAAGGAGGAGTGGGGAACGACATTGTTACGGCTCAAGTAATCTTAAGATAAGACATCCTCTTTGAAAACTCCCCACCTACCACGATTGGTAGATTTCTCAGATCATTTTGACCATTCCACTTGAAGCATCACCAGACTAACTCGGGCTTGCAAAATCCTCTGCAAACGATGATGAAAAACTACGACAACAAAATATTTAAGGATGTCGACATGTTCTGCAGTAGTTATCATACTTTTAAAATTTGTTATTTTTGAAGGTTATAGAATGGCACTTCTTTTATTACGCAGACAATAATCATGAACCCTACCAAGATTCTGTTCCATTAGAATGGCGATTTCTTTACATCGCATATGACGATAAATGTTTAGATCGTCAGCAAATTGTAAAAAAATTGAATGGATAAAGCAGTTTTCTATATCATTTATAAATGCCAGAAAAAGCAAAGGACCCAAAACTGAGCCCTAAGAATTTCCCGGCGTAACCCTTACATCTTCTGAATTGAACCCGTTTAGAGTCACCGTCATAAGTCTGTCAGTCAGGTATGAACTAATCCACCTCAAAAGATCGCAATGGATACGTGGAAAAATGTTGATCAGACTTACAAGGTTGATAGTCAAATAGAGCTAATATATGAATATTATTAGAAGGTACAGTAAAATGACAGTAGGTACCTACCCAATATTAAATAAACACTGAAATCTAAAGCACAGGAGCAAACAATGTGAAATTAATTACTTACACTAATGTCATAATTATTCACATGGAAAACATTAGGTTGACACGTGGGCGTTCGGCCGTACACGTAGAAATATCGTATATATGTGGGAGAGTATAACAACATCGGTAGAAATAATAATAATTATAATAATTATAACAATCTGTATTTTATATCATAGATGGGAGAATTTATAAAATAATATCCAACGTGAATAATAATACTACGAGTTAATTTAGATACCTACTCGTTAAAATACTGGTTGCCACACTGTGAGGAATATATTAATTTTAATCCAAAGGTCGCAACCACAATATTATACTTCAAGTTTTCAATACGTATCTAGTTGCTTAATATGCTTAAATAATTTGTTCAAGCATCATACATATTACCACATTTCCCATTATTCTAATAAAAATATTTTTATTCGAATGGGAAACTTTGCCTACAAGTCTATACCTGGCCACAAAAACATACAAATATTATATACCTAGGTCTGAAAAATCAATATTCCATGCAAATGGAAAATAAATAAAAAACGTAAGCAAATACATGACACAAACATGTGGTGCGTCAAATCTAACGACGTTCGCGAATAGTAATTCCTTAACTAGCTTCATCAATCATGAGCTTTGAATATTTTTTTTAACTTGTGTTACTTGAACGTATGTAGCAGGGATGTTGCGGATGTCGATTTTTAAACATCCCCGGATGTGAATGCGGATGCGGATTTTTGAAAGCTCACAAAGGATGCGGATGCGGATGTTTAAGATGTTATAGAAAAAAAGTAGGAACTATCTTAGTTGGTAGGCCCCACTGTCAAATATGTGACGAAATTTTTGCTACAATAATATTATGGTTTTTTTGGCGAAATGTTTTTTTTTTGTTTCTTGCAAAAACCGGCAAGAGAAAAAAAAAAAAATAAAACCGGCAAAAATAAAAACGCGTCGGATCTTATCACCATTTTTTTCGTTCCCATTGGTTAATGTCAAGTGCGAACGGCACGCGCCATTCGCCGGCCCCGCCCCATTTCTTTCTTGTCGCAAATTGTCTTACATCCGCATCCGCGTGAACATCCGCATCGATTATTGCGGATGCGGATGCAGATGTCCAAATACATGCGGAAGCTCTGCATTTGCGGATGCGAATATTCGCAACATCCCTGGTATGTAGCATTCATCGGCCTAGAAAAAGCATTCGATAAAGTAGAATGGGAACAACTTTTTAACACTCTAAACCAGATAGGAATGAGTTATAAAGACAGAAGAGCAATCTGGAGCCTATACAAGAACAAAATGGCTGTAATTAAAAGCGGAGAGAGCTGCGCAGAAGCAAGGGTAGAACAAGGTGTAAGACAGGGATGCTCAATGTCGCCAGCTCTCTTTAACTGCTATATACAGCGAGCTATTGATGAACTGAGAGAAGAAATGAAGAACTGGACAGGAGTAAAAATAAATGGGAAAAAGGTCGACATGATTAGATATGCTGACGACATAGCACTGCTCGCAGACTCCGAGATGGAGCTGAACGAAGCCTTAGGAAAAATGGAAAGTATACTGTTGTCAAAGTACAACATGAAAATAAATAAAGACTAACAAAATATATGGTCGTTGAGAGAGGAAACGACTGCGAACAGTGCCATAAATGGAGTGAGCATCAAACAAGTAAAAGAATTCGTGTACTTGAGCAGCAGAATAAACCAGGATGGACGCTCCAAATCGGAAATAGTGAGCATAATAAACCAGGCAAGGATTGCCTTTAACAAAAAATCTAAAATATTGGAATCCCCAAATATTGATTTAAGCGTAAGGAAGAACCTAACTAAAGCCTTTGTATGGAGCATTCTGCTTTATGGTTGTGAGTCATGGACCATCAGCAAGAGTGAAAGCGGACGGTTGGCGGCCTTTGAGATGTGGTGCTACAGACGCATGCTGAAAATCCATTGGTCGAAACACGTCGAAAACGAAGGAGTGTTAACCAGGGTAGGCGAAAAAAGGCAACTTCTTAAGAGAATCAGCCAACAACGAGCTAATTTGATTGGCCACAACATCAGGCACCCAGGACTACTCATTGCTATCGCGGAGGGTAAGACCGAGGGCACAATTAATGGCAGAGGCCGACCAAGAGATGCGTATATTGACCAACTGAAGAGGGACATGAACTGTGGCTCATACGTAGAGCTGAAAAGACTGGCTGAGAATAGGGAGGAATGGAGAAGAAAATCCAATGGATTGTAACTTATTATATATACTTGAACGTAGGTAATACTTAGACACATTATCTAAATAAATAGTATTGATTATAAGGGCATTTCGAACTTAAATAATTTTTCAGAGTTTGATTCAGTAGAAAAAAAGTTTGGTGCGATACTCTCGTCCAAAAATTAACGTGTAGCGACATACAATTTATCAATGAGGATAATATTCTGAACGATACCGGAGTCCATTAGTAAAATTATACCAAGAGAGGAAAGCGGTATGAATGAGACAACACAATAATAATAATTCACCCTCACGCAGGCACTCACTACTTGCGTCGCCCCCGTAATACCGCCGGTATCGCACACTGCGAGGACTCGAGCATAGCGCACCGAAATGTAATACAGTATACCTACCTACCTATAGCTAGATAATGAGAATAATGATGAAAGTATAAAAATAATCATAGCAATGAAATGAAGACACACAATAAACACGTTCCTTCAGCCGCAGCCGGCAGCTCAGATATTAAAACATTATAGAGCTCAGATCTAAATTTACTATTTCATTAATTGTATCGGCATTAACTTTGTAACACTTCATTTTAAATTATCAAATAAAATAAAAATAAATATTTACTATTTTGTTTTGTGTTACTTCTGAGTAAGACTAACGCACGACCGGTTTCGCGGACTCCGAGTTCGCATTAGGTGCTGATCTATACTATAGTATCTATACTATGCATCATCAGGTGCTGATCTATATAAATCTTGAGTAGATTTTTTATATAATGTTGAAAAGCATCTTGGAATTTGTCGGCTATAAATATAATGCCTTTATGATGACCATTGTGGGTGATGTTGATTTTACCAGAAAAGGATTTAGATATTCTATCAGATAAAGAAAAAACTAAGGGTAGTATCTTTATCTTAAAAATGAGTTTACTAAAAAAAAGAAATTGGATAGAATACTGATAGTAACAAGTGTGGTAGCAATAAAATTAAAAATGCTCATCAAAACAGTGGAATACTGGCGTGTAAGATTACTATTCGACATATAAAATATTTATTTTATGATGTTTAATGTATGTATCACAATATAATTATAATAAAACGATATGAACTTCTAAGAATCAGTCTGTGAACTGTCGTCGTACATAAGTTTAAAAGAGTATTTTCGGAACTTATGTTCGTCCAATTTCATTAACAATTTATCTTCGCATTAAAACAATAATGGCTTATTTGGCGAGGAAATCTGAATCTATTACAGATGGGAAATTTCACATAATCATTTAGAATTATGGTGTGCATATCTGAAAGCCTTATATTAAAAAGTAACAAGAATTCAACATATACCTACCTAATATCAATTCAACATAATATGTTAACAAACTAAAATAATTAATTTTACAACGATAAAATCTATAGGTAATGAAATAAGAACGACGTGAAGTACCGTATATGAACACATTGCCATCTGGCAGATTATTTTTTTTGTAAAATTATACATATACCAGCCCAGTCACCTTGTACAGTTGGAGGATGATAATATAGGTCAATATGGTTTCAAAAGCATAATCGAGAATACACCAGGGGTTCGACATGTTTATCAACTATAAGCCAATTTTATTAAAGGGATTTCCATTTCAAATGAATACCTTTTTACCCTGTTCACACACAGCTATAAAATATGGAATTTGTTCTTTGTAATCAGATAACACAGTAATCCGAAGAACATTTTTTTGTTGTTGGAAGAGTTGAGCATTTGAAAAAATATTAAGTAAATATGTAAGCATGCGTCCGACTTGATCTCATATTATCGATGAATACATGTTTTAATACAAATTTATGCAATTAAAAATAGCTCTCATAACTAAATGCACTAAATTGGTAAATAAAAAGAATAATTATACTACGACCAAACTAACTAGTAATACATATTTTGTACATGAAATATAACTAGTTTGCAATAAATATTAAAACGGCAGATAGTTAAGTTGTTGACAGATTAAATTTGAATGTAATTTGTCTTTAGCAAAGTACCGAAAAGTTGTAATATCTAATTCAAAGCTTATCTTCTCCATACTTAGGATTAACGTACCTTCTATTAATATACCCATCACCATAAGTTTTATTCAGCTAGCGTAAATTCTACATGTGTTACCTACTTCAGATGTCAAATCTTGACACGTCACTTGTCAAAAGCAAATATTTAGATATGAAAATAATAATACTAATTATTCGACCCACAAGCAAATAAAACTTACAAATATCTCAAATATTATAAACACACACACACATTTATATTGTTAAGACGAAATGTTGTCACATATGTACAAGGAGTTCGATCATATCGACAAGAATATCAAAAAAGTAATGTTGAATTATGCCAGCTTCTATCTCGGGAAATGTGATCGGGGATTTTAGTTAAAAACACGCGTAGAATCGGAGAGAACGAAGTTTATTCACAGAAGTAATGAAGTGACAAAGAGATGATACATAGATCACAATGGCTTAGGTATATAGATGTCACCAGAAAGGTGACCATAAACAAAAAATTCAATCATAGCCAATTATTAAGGTGGCACTTACATGTTTTAACAAGTAATGTACATAGATAACTTTATACTATTATTATTAATTATTATTTAATATTGTACGAGTATCTTTATAGGTACTTTTGAATAGGTATTAATTCTGCAATATTAACAAAACTTTTCATGTCAACATCTACATAGAGGGCGAAATATTATAGGAGTTACAGAAGTTACACCTCCGCCGCCTCATTCTCAACTTTACGAAGTAAAATCTTTACCAATGCGGTAGCACCAACTTGATGTTTTCTAATCAACCATAAAACTTGATCAATTTGATTGATTTCCTTTCAAATGGTAGAAGTTTTAATAACATCTCATCAAATAGGTACCTACTCCTTGTGCTTTATCACCACTGACGTAAATACACCAAAAAAACACCGACAAACTTTCATTCCTATAATTTGACCATTTAGACAATAATTAAACTGTGTATTCATAAAACTGTAGAAAACACTGTTTTGTGATATGGGGATAAAACAAAGAATTAATGTGTTTTGCAAAATATTATTTATATATTGATATATTTTAATTCTTCTTGCACATTTTATATATACACATACGCATACTTTCTGAAAGAATATGAGGACTTCTTTACATATACATTCTAACGTATAAAATATATAATTATAATGATAACTTTATCATTTTATGACACCACCTACCATAATGGAACTGGTGATAAATTTATTACCACGACATATTTAGGATATATATTTATAGACGATAAAATACAGAGGAGAGTCTCCAATATAACAGTTCATTATTAGTACAGGACTAAATAAAGGAGCAAAAGCTATATAACAAAACTGTGTTTATATTATTAGATATTATTATTATTGCACCCTAAGAAACCTACATAACTCATCATTAACTTTGATTTTGATTACTTTTTTCACGAATACCCCGCAAGCCCTTTTCTCCTCGTAAAACTAATACTAGCTTAATAGCATTATATGCACCACTAGTATTACTAAAGCATGGAAAATACCTGATAAAAAATTCAATTGTGTTATATTTATACAAGCTCAAGGATCATCCATCAATATAGATTTAATCAAATTTAAAAACACTTTTCTTCAATTGAATATGGCTAAGCTAGTCGTCAATCTAATAAAAAGCCGGACACTTAACTTGGCCAACAAAATATGTACAAAAAATAAAGTTTGAAAATATTAATAATGTTCCTTGAAATCAGTTGAATACAATTTTCAGTACTGACTTATATTCTGTGTTATCAAGTTTAATTTCATTTGAATTATTCTCAATCCTGCCCTTTTAAAACTTTGTTAATTAAGAATGAGAGTTTCTTAAAGAATTCTTTTATTTTATTTTCGGTTTAAAATTCTGTTTCAATATAATTTGAATAAATAAAATACCTACTACAATACACACTAAGCCAATACAGAAACATCAAGATATATTTTTTATTATGAAAGTCGTAGAGATATTTTAATTATTGTATCATTTCAATTTTAGATTCAACACATAAATAATTTTATATCCAAATATAAATAATAAAATGTAAAAATGATTGTGAATGTAAAACTTTATGTGTCAATTATATCATTAAATATTATTTTAGCTGCTACTCTACAACATCAGATGATGAATAACTAAGTTTAACAACGACAGCGTATTATATATAAAAATATGAAATTTACGATGAGCTGCAGAACAAACTCCCTGGAGTGCTATTAAACAGTAGGCACACGATTAATGATGTAATAACAAATCACATTATAGAATGAACAATGTTTTTGTAGTGACATTTGCAAATAACAAACATATCATTACCTACTTCATTATTGCCATAAAATTTGACCTTTACCGTTACTTGTAATAAAACTAGTACTTCTTTAACTGTTTTGCATACCAAAAAAATCATATCCATAATTTTAAAAAGATTAATGATTACGAGTTTATAAAAAAAAACACCATGAATTAGTTTTTGATCTTAAGATTTTTATAAAGATTAAAAAGAACTAGATTAAAACGAATTTGAGAATGACTTTGTAAGTCATTTTCACTTTGTAACCCAGGTCATTCAAATAAAAAAAAGTAAAATAAACTTTTGATGTTTTCTACATACCTAGTTTATTATCGAGTTTAACAAAATAAATCTAAAAAGAAATCTCTCTTTCTGGCATTGCACCCAATACCTGCGTGATGCTGCATAGAGAAATATCATAACTGGAAAATTAAGGAAGAAAATGAAGTAAGAAAAGGATACAGAAATTATAAAAAAATAATGATAGATACGATTTTTTCAAAATATATAAGGAGTTTTAAGTATGTACAAATTATAAGTAATATTTAAGACGACAAGATGATTCACGTCTAATAAAAACATTTTACAAAAAGCTCAGATGACATTAAATACAAGACGTAAACCCGAAAAAAATAATTCAGTTCTCAAATATTATGAGCGTGTGGATATAAAGTAATTATCTACGTGTCTGTGGATTCATAATTGACAACGTTAATGCAGACATATTATTGACATAGTAAATTACCTACAAAATAAAATTGAACTTATACAGAAATATAAGAAGTTGTATAACATAATAATAATCTTTATTGCACAAAAAATCAACATCAGTCAACTGACAAATAAATTTGTTAGTTTTTAAAATTGGTGAGTTTATCGCAGAAGCGCGATATCTTCCAACTTATAACTTTAATTGTTTTATTTATTTTTAAGTAAATAAACGTAATCAAATCAATAATATTTTTACAGGTAGTGTTCCGAATAATTAGAAATAATAATGAAATAGTTTTTAAAGTTTTTTTGTTAATTCATTCACTTATTACTATACATTGATCACAATACATACAATTTTTTAGAGTTATGTATTCAAATTGAATAAAATTAATATCCAGATCACTTCCAACTAAACCTAAGTTTACGTTTGTTTGAGCAGAAAAAGCACCTATCTTCCCCATACAGGCTACACATACCTACTTAATTATTATTTATCGTGTCGAAACCCAGAGAAAAAACCCATCAAACTGATCTCCAGTACTGCGCAAAACGCACAGCAGGTGGAGATGCGTCAAAAATATCCTCCATAGTGCAAGTGACAGGGCACAATGGACACTCCAACAAGTGTGGCATAGTCTGTGCTGCACCACAGTCACATGCTCCGGATTCGTCCTGTAGGAAGCCCCATCGTTCTATATTGTCGCGGCAGTTTCCTACACCAGATCTCAGTCGATTTAGGGTTTTCCATGTCCCATAGTCTAGATCAGTGTTCCGCAAAGCATGTGCCGCGGCACACTGGTGTACCGTGGTCATCACTTGGTGTGCCGCGGATAAACGGCAAGGTTTTGTGCAGATAATACACCTAAAAATAGTTGAGATCTATGAGCGAGGCGCTTTGTTAAAAAAAAACATTTTTTTTTTCTTTGGTGTACCTCTAAAATTTCTTGATTTGATAGGTGTACCTTGAACTCAAAAAGTTTGCGGAACACTGGTCTAGATCGCCTCCTGCAGGAAGGTGTTCTTGGGGTAGGAAAGGTTCGCTTATTTGCGGATCCTCCGCCAACCTACGTAGGCGTTCAGAGGGAGCAGGGCCCGTCAGTGAGGATGAGGAGTTTAAAAAAGATCGTCTAGAACTGAGACGTTGTGGTGGGGGAACATGGTTAAATAGGAGATGCTTTAAGTCTGTCTCTTGTGAGGTTCTCTCACAGTCGGTTGCTACACTTCGTCGGACAGCCGGGGGAGCAATTCCTGCCAAACAATACAATTTGTGGACAGGGGGTGGTTTCAGGCAGCCAGTTATTAGTCGGCATGTTTGATTCAGTGCTACATCCACTTGTTTCGCATGTGAGGAGCGAATAATACAACTTCAACCTACATAATTTATGTTATATGGTTAAGATGTAGAATATCGCGGAGGTCATGACAAAACATTTTACATCTTAAATTCAGCGATGAGGTTTGCCACCCCTCCTGAATGTCTTGATTTTATATTGGCACAGAGAGGACAGTTTGCAAGTTTCTTACATGCGGCTGGTCTGCTGGCTACCCCACTTGTGGGATATGCCGTGATGGTATAGTAGTAGTAGTAGTAGTCTTGACAAAATATATATTTTTATATCGAATCCTTTAGGGATAAAACTAGGCGAAATAAAAATTGTACATACAATTCGATGAGATTATCTACCCACATTATTTATTCATTTCATGTATGAAACGGATGAAAACTTGAAATGATCAGCTTTTTACTCTAAAATTCTACATCGACACTCATATTACATGTCTCTATACATTTTATATTATGCATATAAGCATACGCGAATACAACGTGAAGATAACATTATTATCTCTTTACCAAATAACGTGGTGGTGGTTATGTAAAGTCTATGTAACAATGTAACATCAGCGTCGCTTTTATTGTGAGTGTGTCTCAAGATTAACGCTGAGCGATTCTTAACGATGATTCTTTTTACCTACATTTGACAATATTACCACGTAGAAGATTTGATATGATACATTGAGAATCTCACATTTAATAAAGTATATTAGTTACCCAAACATTAACCTCGACATCCTAAATGTCGCGACATGATAATAAACTTACCCTTGCAATTTGAATGTTAAATGGATTTGTAAAATTAAAACGATGATTAATATTGGTGGTATTATCACATCGTTTCATTTTTCCCCAATAAAGATATTGGAATCCCCAAATATTGACTTAAGCGTAAGGAAGAACCTTACTAAAGCCTTTGTATGGAGCATTCTGCTTTATGGTTGTGAGACATGGACCATCAGCAAGAGTGAAAGCGGACGGTTGGCGGCCTTTGAGATGTGGTGCTACAGACGCATGCTTAAGATCCATTGGTCGGAGCACGTCGAAAATGAAGAAGTATTAACCAGGGTAGGCGAAAAAAGGCAACTCCTTAAGAGAATCAGCCAACAACGAACTGGATTGGCCACAACATCAGGCACCCAGGACTACTCATCGCCATCGCAGAGGGTAAGACCGAGGGGACAAATGGCAGAGGCCGACCAAGAGACGCATATATGGACCAACTGAAGAGAGACATGAACTGTGGCTCATACGTAGGGCTAAAAAGACTGGCTGAGAATAGAGACGAATGGAGAAGAAAAACCAAACTCGTTGCAGACCAATCCAATCCAATGTAACTCATTATATATATATTTAGCTTTGAATACAGAATTAGTTATGTTTTCGCTAACTACACTGTAGCTTAATAGATACAACGAAAATCTGGCTCTATCTTCAAGTACATCAGTCCTGAAAAATTATCATAAGCGAATACGCTTCAAATAGAGATGCGCTGTTTCGTTGTTTTATGATCAATCTGGATGGCATAGGTGCTCAGCTCTTAAAATATCCAGGGGAAAGCGATGGAAACCCTTTATATTCTAGAATCGATGTAGCATTGCTAATTTACCAGCTGAAGTAAACAGAGGTTTTAGGCTTTATTTATGAGGCCAGTCATACAGTAGGTAATTTAATTAGACAATAACCACTAAACATCACCTTATTTGATAGTGTCCAGTCCCGTCCATTGATTCAAAATTAAAATCTTCCATGAAACGTGAAAGAAGGTACGTATTATAAGTACAGATGCTACATTCAAGTTTATTATTATTTAATAAACAATTTAAGATTCAGATGAGATATTTAGTTCTTATTCAAATTCTACATATGAATGCGGAATACAAATTTGAAGAATTTGATAAAATAATACCGAAAAACAGTAAAAAACAATATCTGATCTTTGACATTTATTTGTACACTTATTTATCGCAATACAATAATTTATATGTACAACAAAAGTTGCTTATTAAGTGAAGGTATCATAATTGTCATGCTAATGCGAACTAAAAGACGAATAAATGTAGCAACAAAATACAAAAATATAATTTCCTTTTAGGACAACCATTCCCGTTCATTAATCACAACCATGACATCCCAATTCTATGATTTAACATTTCATCAAATTTCCAAAACGATTAGGTACATGAAAATAACATCGTACAAAAACCACCCGTCCTTTCACGAAAGTAGATTAATACGTTCTCGATGTGTCACGTCTCCTTTATGTTGTCCAGTTTATACTTATAATTTGCCCAAAACGTACGTCAATGTTAGCGGAATGGGTAATAAAGTTGAATATTATTCATTTCACCCATTATACTAATAATGTCCCATAAGATAAAATAAAAATATACAGAGTTCGTCAGTAGCTTGGAGGTAGAGTCTCGGCTTCATGAGCAAAGGGTCCGCGGTTCGATCCCAGGTGCCGGTAAAACTCTCTTTTCACGACACAAGCTTTTAGCTTACTATGAAAGGTGTATAAGGTAGTATTGAGGTTTATAACAAAACCCAGATACATACATCTTTTTAAAAAAAATATTAGAAAGGCGAATACATGTCGTGATCTTGTTGCACATCAAATATTAATTATCAGAGGTACTATGTATAAAGCTTTAATTTTTTCATATTTTTCAAAAAGTCCAAATAAAATGTGAAAAAAGTTGCAATATTTGTAATGTCATACACAGATAAATAAAATATTTTTACCATAAAATAAATAAAAAATTTACTAGTTTTGTTATGTAATATTTCACCCATAAAACATAAATATGGAACTTCTATAGAAGTTATCCAATTAGATTACAAATCAAAAGCCGAGCCAAAAAAAACCATTGATATTTTTTTTTTTTTATTCTGCATACCCAGTAGGTATGTCATGAATACAACGTAATTTGAAATAAAAATATATATTATAACTATTTGATTCTACAAGCGTCATGGGAAAACTATAATAATAGAAATAGTAGGTACCTACATAGATCACAAATATTATCTTTGTGTGACGATTATTCCTTCATTGCTATTTAATCACAATATCGACAAAACACACATTATTTGTTACGATTGTACGTTAATTAAAGTTATAGAAGGGCTCTACTTAGTGTTTCAATAGTACATTTATTGCTATCATAATATGGGGAACATTGTAGCTACGGTGAACTTCACTTATACGTAAGTGGTAAAGTGGATATGTCTATAGAGAAATGGTATATTTTATGACGTAAAGGCGGACGGCAAGGTATTTCGATAGCAGTAGAATGTATAGTAAAGAAGTAATAAGGTAAGACGAAAAGGGGGAAGGAGAGATAAAACATGAACATGACGAATGGGACAATAAATCACGCTTTCCAAATATTAGGAGAGCAGAAAACAAGCGGTACTAACAACACAACACCTATAAAAAATATACAGATATTTACATATTTACAGAAAAGCATATTATATTTACATGAATTAATATAAAATTTACATACCATCCATAAGGGTGTGTGGAGGGTCTTTTCATTATGTGAGTTAATAATAGAAATAAAATACCTTTATACTTAGTACTTTCACAGAGCCGACTTTCAGGAGCTTCCACATTCATCATCAGGCTAACGTTTACACTTTAGTGTAAGCTTATAGTAGCGACAAGATATGAAAGACTAAAATTAATATTAATTGGTACCTTTCAATATTATACATTACTATAAATTTGATTCTATTAAGTGACCATTACCCTTACATTTCCGTAAAAAAAACAGTGAGTGTATATTACATATACAAAAAATCGAAATTATTTGGTCAGCGAAATACGCATAAATGATTACTATATTCCTTCAAATTATGAGCGTATGTATGTCTTAACTGTATTGTAGAAACTACGTCATCTTTTGTTATGAATTTAAAAACAATTCATTAACAAACAAACAATCTGTTAGGATCAATATTTGTAAAGCACTCAGCGTTTTTTATTAAAAGCAGGCGTATAATGGAACAGGTAGAAAAACGAAGAGAAAGAATTGTAGATAAATAATGTGATCAGGGGATACAGATTGAAGTATAGAGGAGCAGGCAGACAGATAGATTCAATACAGCATTAGATTCAATAAAGGGTGAATGGATGTATAGTCAATTAAAGGTTGATTTTAATAGTAAGAAAAAACTTCCGCCCATCAAATGAGGGAAATACATTGAAAATACTTGAAATAGTTCTACATTATAGGAGATATATGAGATACGTCTCCACGTCAACTAAATTAGTCGACATATTGAAAAAAAATTAAATATGACTTTATGAATACATGTCGGACAATAATCTCTTCGAAAATATCTACACATATTATTTGAATATCATATTGCGTTGTCTTCCGCAAAAGAAATATAATATTTTAAGATTTAGCAATCTACACATGATTATGTATGTGTTTAAACTTCTGAATTCGGCATAACACAGATCTATGTGATTTCGTAAATATATACTGTTTGGATAGCGAATAACTTTATCTTCTGCAGATAAAACATAATTGTAAATCTAAGATCAATTATAGATACTCCTATTCATGTTACTACTCATAGTCCTAGCGTTCTACAGATCTGGGGAAAATCAAAAGAAAATTATAGTTTCTACATTCTAATACAACGCAGATAGGTCTATGAAATTCTTCAATGACTGCAACTCCTAAATATTTAACTAACTATTCCACTAGAGTTTAATACTTAATTACCAAGATTGTTATCAAAACTAATATTATCAGGAGGTAGTCATATTTGAGAAGAACATTTATTCATATTTCATTTTATATATAATACTCACTCAATTTTATTTTTTTCAGACTTTATACTTTTGAAAAACATACTTTGAACCACCACAGACCAATCATTCCAACTGATCAAACTCATCCATAGTCAACCTATTTGAATAGGTATTAACTAGGTAGGTATGTTGTATATGACACACATACATATGTGAACTTCCTTAAGGAGTGCACAATACAGAGTTTCGACGCTTATGAATCGACTTTAGGCTTGGTTAAGAGTACTCTTTAAACCTAGGTAACATTCCCAATTCCTCTGTGTCATGCTTATCACATGACTTGAAATTTTTGAAAGTTGTATATATGTTACAACTCAATATTTTTCCACTCACAAGAGTGATAAGACAAGAGTTTTTCCACTCACACGTCAAAACTGCTTATAGTCAAAAAGAAATACCTATATAGGTAAAAATATTGTAAAGCATAAGCAAAAATATCTCAAACATCATTAAAATAACTCAAACCTCAGTGATTCTTGTAATACAAGGTAAATTGCCTAATTAAGTACAGTTGGATGAAAACTGTATGATAGAGGTAGGTAGGTACCTAATCTTCATGTAATTGGCATACATTCCATTTTATCGCGAAGCCACTCGAAATACCGTAGGAAAATGACTATAATTTTACATAATTCTAATCATCAATGTCTATTATTTCAATTTTAAAAATCGGTGAAAATAGAGATAGAAATACAACGGTATTATATTATCGAATATTATTTCATTTAGTTCTAAAATTAGAACGGAATAAATCCGTTATTATGCAAATCGCTATCATTTGAATACATCTTTATGGAAGCTATTGGATAATAATGAGTTGCTCACACGTACCGAACGCCATTCATGTGCAAATATGAACGGTACAAAACAATATGTTTGAAAATGAAAGCAATAATCTTGCACCACCAGTGGAATACCTATATGCCACAACGTAATAAAAACAGGAAGATAAACCAAATTAAATTTTCCTACCAAAACATCACTAATGCCAATAAAATGTACCTGCTCGAGATAAAATTAAAAACTAAACTAATTCACTAGATTGTTTTCACTTTATTTGAAAATCAACGAAGAAAAGTAATATTTTTTTTATTTATATTTTTTGTTTGTGACCAGCGATGTTGTGTTTGACCTAAATGTTGGGGGGGGGGGGGGAATTTGATAGTTAATGCTAAATCGGTTAGTTAAAAATTAATTCATTTACCGAAATATATTTTTTAATAAAGTATTGTTACACGAGTAGTAGAATCCGATTATTGGATAAATTAAAAGAAGCTCTTCATTCTAATAGTAAAACAACGCGATAGGGACGTCTTTCGATTTCTAAATTGACCTAAGACTGACATGAGAAGTAGGAAAACATATCTCACGTTGTTAAATATACTTAGATAGTTAAACGATACTCTTGTTCCAATTTATCCAATTATACAAAATAATGATTGAGGTAATCAATCTGCATATTGTTGGTAGACAGAATTAAAATTAACAACAATGAATACATACATAATTCTGCAGGTATTCGCAAATCAATATAATTTAACGTCAAAATTATTTTATAATACCTTCATCATTCAATTCTATTCAATTTCAAAAAATGTTAAATGAAAAAATATATCCAGCTTTGTAGGTATATGATTGACCTTTTAAATAAACTGCTAGGGATCACTAGGAACGTATCGGACCTAGTCAATCTTTTCTTAATACATATTAAAAAATAATAATTAAAAAACACTTGATTCTGCCACAATTTATCTTTGTTACAGGTCTAAGAAACGAAGATAATATATTGCTTTGACTCGAAGAAATATCACAACACAACTTCTTATTTTCATGTTCGTTATACATTGTTGGTTATACATTAGATAAATTTTTAAAAAGATATATCTGGGTTTTGTTATAAACCCAAATACAACCTTATACACCTTTCACACTAAGCTAAGGGCTTGTGCCGTGAAAGGGGAGTTTGCCGGGACCTGGGATGGACACCGTTCCTATGACAACGATATCAGAGGGCAAGGAATGTCGTGGAAAGAGGTGACGCAATTAGCACAGAGACGCTCTGAATGGAGGAGGCTGGTGTCTGCCCTGTGCTCCCGAGAGGAGCGTTGAGGGCGATGATGATGGGATGGAACCAAGGACCCCTTGTTCTGAAGGCCGAGACTCTACCTACAGGCTACCGACGAACTCAAATTGTTAGTTATACATTAGATAATAAAATTTGCATTGTATAAATTCACTTCAAATACGTGAAAAATACTTTATCAGATAAAAATCAACCTCTTTTTCCCTTTTTGCAATATAATTCTGAACATATACCTACTTCACTTTTCATAAATTCACGTCGTATGAACATCACAATAGTCGACTAGGTTTTACCAGCTTAAGCTCATACTAATTTAGTACACTACCTATATATATATATATATATATATTTTTTAAAAATATATCTGAGTTTTTGTTATAAACCCATATATTCGATTTGTTATTAGTTAGTAAATTTATAATTTTGCTACATTTTTTTTTTTAATTTATAGCTGGGTTTATTGTTATAAACCCAAATATAACCTTATACACCTTTCAAAGTAAGCTACTAAAAGCTTGTGTCGTGAAAGGGGAGTTTGCCGGCACCTGGTATCGAACCACCGACCCATTGTTCACGAAGCCGAGACTCTACCTCCAGGCTACCGACGAACTCTATATATGTCTTTGTTACACGAATACAAATATATATGTATTTTTCTTTCTTTCTCATTGTAATAAGTGAATTGTATGAAATCAACTTCAGTTACACGTTATTATTGTCCTTTTCTATTGCAATTATTTACTGTAACCTAGATATGCACGAATATATAATATGTAGTCGTAATTTTAAATCAGATTGACAATATTCTTATAAGACGAAAGATGTCTCTCTCAATAATAAAAATTTATAGAGGAAAAATATACAAAGGGGAGATTGAGAAATATTATTAAAAATTCGTTCAGTATTATATAAATGTTGGGTATAGAAACAAAATACTAATTAGATACATATTGAAAAGAAATAAGAATTGATGTTTCTTACTATGAATATGCAGTAGGTATATATTAAATTTCAGTTTTGGTTTAAATAATATTTACATGGTGATATATTTCAGCAGCGAAAAATGATATCCAGTGAAAATGATTACAAGCACAAAGTCAAGAGGAAGTGAAATGACATCATAGAGCAGTGGTTCTTAACCCTTTTTCTCCATGCCACTTTTTAGTGAGCCAACTCTCCATTCCCCACCACAACATCGGTCTTTGATCAATTCAATTTCGATGTGCAGTGAAGTTATAGAGAAATAATATTTAATGGTAAAATAATTTAAGAGCTCACTGAACACCAAGATTTAAGTCAAGTACTAGAGTTAAGAAAGAAAAAAATCAACAGGTTTGGATTAAGGAACGATAGCAAGAATACAAGTCACGTGTTAAGTGAAAATATATTTTGAAATTACTTCAGAGATATATCTACTCCTCCAAGAATTGAACTAATATTGAGTAGGTTCTTTTGACACCAATGTACCTACCTCATGTTTATTTTATTTTTTTGTTTTAAGAACAAAATTTTTAAAATTTCGGTTTAGTTTTTTTTTTAGTTTTCCCGAATCTTTCATAAAAAAAAATTTTAGCCAACCTCGTCAGACGATAAAAGTATAAAGTTGTTGGTGGTAAAACACGAGTCATGTTTTTAAATAACAATTTACATATTCATGTTGGTGCACAGTTAAATGTCACGAAAACACTCCATAAACAGTTTAAACTCCATTTCACACTTCTCACTTGAGAAAACAAATCGCTTTAACTCCCATATAATATACATCACATGTAAAATTGCAAATGTAGAACGGGCGAATGGATTTTCAGTCTGCTCATTTTTAAATCAACATCGATTTGTATTTTGCAAGATTAATTAAAAGATAAACCTTAATCTTAATGGATAAATAATGTAAGAGTACAAATGTTTTTTTTACAAATGTTTTTTTTTATTCTATTTTAGACACACAAAATCGGTCCAGAACGCAGATTATTATTGTTAATCTATGTTCAAATCCAGGCGAGATAAATAGATGAGTTTAAAAAGCTCCATACAATTGGTAACATACTAATTATTATACAAGTATATCGAGTAATATACAGTTAGAAACAATTCAATGAGACTAATATTACAAATAAATCAAATATGTCGGTATGTTTTATTGAATGTAAGCACTATTTTGATACTTTAAATATATTATTAGCAACAATATGGTGTACGACTGCGAAAATGATCCATTATTAATAATTCAAACCATTTCTTACTAATTGTTCCCAGCCAAAAAGTATTGATAAAAAAATAACGGTTGATTTTCGCATTGATTGCATTTAATCGTAGAAATAACGACTCTAATCTAGCTCGGTAATATTATTAAGGGAGAATTTAACGAATAACTTTTCAATGTACATATATTCGATTTGTTATTAGTTAATAAATTTATAATTTTGCTACATTTTTTTTTTAAATCTATATCTGGGTTTATTGTTATAAACCCAAATACAACCTTATACACCTTTCACAGAAAGCTACTAAAACCATTGTGTCGTGAAAGGGGAGTTTGCCGGCACCTGGTATCGAACCACGGACCCCATGTTCACGAGGCCGAGACTCTACCTCCAGGCTACCGACGAACTCTGTATATTTTTATTTTATCTTATGGGACATTATTAGTATAATGGGTGAAATAAATAATATTCAACTTTATTACCCATTCCGCTAACATTGACGTACGTTTTGGGCAAATTATAAGTATAAACTGGACAACATAAAGGAGACGTATAGAAACTCACATTAAAATGAAAAAATAATCTCATCGATTAAGAATGATACAACCAAACATCTACAGAAGCTATTTTTCAAAGTTTTAAAAAACTAAATACACGAGAATACCTATATAATATTATATTATTACATATAATATTATGACTTTATTTAACATACTATATGAATAGATTTAGTTTATTTGTAAATGGAAAAATGTTACACACAACAATATACCAGCATTATAGGGAACTTTCAATGAAAATTTTATTGATAAAAATTCATTTGCAATAAATGAGGGAGGTGTAAAAAACTTGCGTAGGTAATCTAATTAATTTTTACAGCTATTTCCAGAGCATTAACAAAATACAGATTTACAATTTTATATTCGCGATAACGCAGTATCGCCTATCGCCACTTTCAAAGTAATTGACGAAAATTCCCTTTTTTCTGGATAATTTTATACAACCTTCTCGACAAGGGAACATAAAAAATGTCAGGCTGCCATGTCATCGCAACATAATGTATTCCCCCATTTACTTTCGCTACTGCGAATTCAGAAACAAGAATTGAAATTGGTAAAAAATACTATTGAAAATAATGATGCTATGTAAGCAACTGGGTAAATAAGCTCCCATTTCAGATAGATATCTGTTATTAACCTATGTGTTTTTTCATATCGAAAAAATATACAAAACCGCTGTATATTTTAATTAAAATATCTGTTGAATAAAGAAAATTGATAGATTCACAATAATTTTACTCATATTAAATTATGTAATTTTTAAGTAAGTGCATAGATTTTCAAATATTTATTATTCCACTGTAAATTCATAATATATTCAATCATTGGTACCTGCTTAACAAAAAGGCATAATAATAACATATAATTAAATATTTTTTTAAACATTGTATAATTTCCAAATAAAATTTATTTACCTTAAACGTAACAAGACGTAATAGGAAAACGTTTTTTAGGAAAAATAATAAATAGAACATTCATACAACAATAGCTGTGCATCATTCTTACAAATCTCCTTTTACTACCCTGCATTATCACTATCATGTATTTCTGACGTCGACAATCATTATGGAAAAAGCGTCTACGACTTGCGCAGTCCAAAACAGTTCCTTAACTTTTCTTATTCCAACATTGAATCTTAACATTATTCAGCTATGACATCTGATTTCAATCAAGTACTCTGCCTTCTTCTATTTGACATAATATATATAATATTAAACACACTTTGTATACTCATATGATCTGCCGTTGGAACAACAGAGTTACTTCATAATTTAGGTGTTTAGTTTGATAAGACTTGCCTTGTCAGACATCACCCAGGTGTATCAACACAACACTCCAGAGACAAATATCTAGTGCTGGTAGATTAGTAGAGAACCTACTTAACATCTCCCTATCGCCAACAAACACAATAACCGTAACTGTGTACGGTGGCATTACGATATCAAAATACATACAAACTTTTGGACATTAACGGTACCGGTAATAATATCCAGGGATATATATTAAAAGCCTTACTAATACAAATCCCTGGATAGGCAACACTGATGATAGTTGAATATTGTTAATACTATAAGATGTTTTTATTTTGTATAGTTTTCACTATAGAAATTCTGTAATATACCTACTATTAAATACATATATCTAATAAAACCTTTCTTGATTCAGGAATCATAAAATTACTTCTTAAAATTGAGAAGTCATCGTTCATTGCCTATATCATTATTTTAATTATATTTTAAGAGAACAATAGCAACTTCGTATTCCTCTTTATAATATGTGTTCCAAAAAACATTCTACATTTTAAATTCAGTGACGAGGTTTGCCACCCATCCTGAATGTTTTTATTTTATGTTGGCATGGAAGAGACAGCTTGCATGTTAATAACATGCAGCTGTTCTGCTGGCTACGCCAGTTGTGAGATTTGCCGTGATGGTAAAGTAGTAGTAGCAAAGAACAATCTATAAATTAACTATTGAATCGTGTTTTAAGAAAATCTTTATTTGGTGTTTAATGTTATTCACTATTATAAAAGTTTTATTTATTTATTTATTCTTTACTGTACATTGATTACAAACAATTACACAAAAGGTAAACATTCCAGTTAGATAAATCAATATACAGAGGGCGAGTTTATCGCAAAGGCGCGAGCTCTTCCAACTAACCCAAAGTTGTAAAAATAAAAACCAAATTATAATAGTAAAAAAAAACAAATCAATTGAAGAGAAAAAAAAACAATAATAAGAGCCTTCAAAAAATAATTAATAAAACAAAAAACAAGAAAACACTGTACGGGAAGGGTAGAGGGGGGAGGAGTGAGAGGTTTTAGGTTTCAGAGGAATTTACAATATTAAAATGTGATATATGACGTATAAATAAATAAATACATTTTATTACATGGTTACAAGAAATAGCAAAAGGTAGGCTAATCGTATACACGATTTCCTTTTGCCAGTCCGCGGAATGATAATAATATATTAAAAACGTAAACATAAATAATCGCATCTTATGAAATAAATATAATTTTAAATGACCATGAGAAAATAAACTATTTCTCGTAATTCACTGCACTACATTGAAAAATTGAAAAAGTTTTGAAAATAAGTTTTCCTATAAGTTCTTTCCTAACTAACTACCCACTTAAGACTCCTACTTTCATATATCCGGACATCCGGTGCTCTGCGATATGGTTCAAATGAAATGAACAGCTTTATACAGAATTTTCAATATATTCACAACCATAGTAAAATAATTTTTACAAATGCAATAATTCATAGAGATGTTATATTTTCATTATCTCTCTACTTCTTCATTACTTTTTTGGGTAGACAGTGGTTGGTTTGGTAGGTGAGTGGTTGGTTGGTTTATAGTCAAGTAGCTTCAACAAGTGAAAACCTGACAACTAAATTGTGTGGTGGAAAAACTCCACAAATTCAATTTCCTTCGGGAAAACACATGAGCAGGATGTTTTAATTAAAGAAAGTGGATCTTTTTAATCGAATTTAGTGTCCACACGATGAAAATACAAGCTGAGAGTTTTATTGCTGTGACGCAGAATCAGTATATTTTGTTATTAGAAATAGACTCTAGATATTTTGTTAAAAGTTTTTCGACAGACTATTTCTATCATTCTAAGATAATATGTACCTCCTCTACAGGAGCCTGTCGTTGTAATAATAAAAATACTAAAACTTTATTGACAGAACAAATGTTGAAATATCTTTATTTCTCGGATATTTCAGGAGTCCAAGGACTCCTATTTATCCGTTTAGGTGAAGATTTTTTTTTTTAATATTTGGACTCTCTCTATTCTAATACAACTATGCCAGTGTTGGCATCTACGATCCTACCACGTCAGAACATATTGACAGAACATAATAACATAATTGTACAAACACCCATAATAAATAAAAACAATGTTCTGTCAAAAGACGGACTTGTTGCAGTGCAACATCTTCCAGCCAACCAAAAGAAAGAAAAAAAATGTCCTTAACCATGTACCTATACGAAAAAAAGATTTTTTTATCAAAAAGGTAGCAGGAAAATATCCCCATCAACTCGCATTTGGACAGTAACAGTATAATATGGAACGATACTAAAAACTTCACGTGAATGAAATGAATATCATCTCTTCTATAAATGAATGGAATAATAGTAGTAAATGGTGACGCAACAGTTGATGGTTAAACTTCACTTTGCATACATTATTTCTCGTTAATAATACAGTTTCACATTTAGTGCACAATGTAGGTAGGTGTTTAATGCCATCAATTACTTATTAATAGCACATTCAGTAGCGGTCATTCTCATGTACTAAAATAATAGATTTCAAGAAAAAATTAACGCGTAAATTGGCATGATTTTCAGTGCGAGATACTAATACATTGATTCAATTGATTGTAATAAATACTTATGATGATAATCGTATTACATAATATGTACATGCATACATACATGTCTAAAGATAGTTGTGAAATTAAAGCCATAATTCAATCATCCTTTGATTCGGTCGGAGTTATTACGTCGGTCGTATATAAACACTGTCATTACTCACGAGTACCTACCGCAAAGCCTATTATTCCAAATACAATTCGGGGAACAATAATAAACGAAGTCATTCCAAACACCATTTATGTCAGTTTAGCCCATCAGTTTCTAGTATATAGCCCGACAATATAGGCTCATAGTAATTGTAATTATACAGCCACGTACAGCCTAGAGACATAGTGGATTCGACTGGTCAACGTGACAGGAAACAATAATTAACACAAAATAGAATTAAAGATAAATTTACACGATTGGGGTCAACGAAAGCAGAGGCACAGTAAACTTCCTCACTTTAAGTACAAATCCTAGAGGTCCATAATAAAATAAGATAATAACGCATTCATGAGAGACCGAAACCTTTTAACTTATTGGAAATGTGGATTAGATAAAAGCATGTAGACAATCATATCCGACATGCTGGTGCAAGAGGCTCGGCCACATAGAATATGCATAGGTAATTTCAGAATAGGCGAGTGAACATAACATGAATAAAATAATTCTTTCGAAAGAGGTCACTAAGCCTTACCTGAATATCTTTCCGTAATCACAGGGGAATATTTTATCGCAAATAATGAATCTCAGATCAAAACTCTCAAATTCTACTCCGAGAGAGCTTTTTTTGTTATTAAGAGGCAACGGGGTGATTATTTATAAATACTTGCGGATCAAATTGTGTCTCCATAATTTATTTTAAGTACCTATCATAAAGTGTACATCACAGAGAGTCCCTATGAAACGGACGTCCCATGAAGCGGACAGAAGCTGGTATTCGGCTCCTGTTGTTACTACCGTGATGTTGTTAGATGTTTATTGAAGACGCTTACTAACACATTATACCACGGAAGTGTGACAGTTCTGCTCCTGCATTTGACCTTGATACACAAGTTTGATTTTTTCAGACAAAAGTAAATTTTCATAACACAGTCCAAAGTTCATTAAATTGTTTTATTTTTTTAATAAAAACTTTTATTAATTCAATTTTTGTTTTCATATTCAGATAACTCATTATCTTGTAAATAAAAAAGTTGAAATAGTTTTAATAGTATGTGGATTTATAAAGAAGACAGCTTGCATGTTTTATATGCAGCTGGTCTGCTGGCTACCCCACTTGTGGGATATGCCGTGATGGTATAGTAGTAGTAGTATTTATAAAAATTCACATCTTTATTTAAAATTTCATAGAGTTCCATGAAGTGGACACCAAAAAGTACAATGAAACGGACGCCCGATTGATGGAAATATTATGTGTCCGTTTCATGGTTCATTCATATTAATTACATTTATTGTTATAAAAAATTGACTTTACAATGAAAAAAATACGAAACTTATATGTAATCTACTCTCATCTAATTGCTCAACTGCTTCAAAAGAATACAATCTGTCAATATCTTGACATGATTCTGATGACTATGAAGGCCTTATCTATTCAAATGCATTGTTTGAAATGTTACCAAAAAATATTAAAGAAAGAAAAAACGAATCTTCAATATCCAAAGCATCGGAAGGAAGCAGCACATGTCCAGTTAGTCGTAAATCATATGTGACCAGTGAAAAAGATTGGTTGAAGTGCAAGATATTCCAGAAATGGACACATGAAACATGTGGTGTAAAAAAACATTTTGTAAATAATATTTTTTATGCCAAAACATTTTATTTTTATTTCTGCTGTCTTCTGCACAAGAAACCGGAATTTAAAAATAATAATATAAAGTCAATAAAATCGTAAACAGTCATTTCATTACTATTTCCGTTCCATGGGACCCCATGTCATGAAACGATTCCCATGAAACGGACATGTTTTTAATTTTAGAATTTTACATGTAAAAGTAATCTAAAAGATTTTTTAATATTTCTCTTCAGTGCATAACAGAGGCGCAAACTTCGTAGTTTGTGGGTATATGATTATCTTTCATGGACAACTAAATGCAACCGAGATTGACTTTCCTCAAAAATGTCCGTTTCATAGAGACTTTCCCCTACTCATTTCACGTTTGGTATGATAAATATCTGTACTTATCCATATATAAGATTATTTCAATAAGACAACTTTATGTCGAATAAGTGATACAAAGGGACACAAAATAACATCTTTATAACAAGAAAAAAAATATTGAGGGTAAGGTATGTATCATTTCCAGACAAAGAAACAGAAAACAACTGTGTTAGCCAAAAATAATATTATACGAAATAAACTCAAGTTTATTGATATCCATAAAAAGGTTCACTTCCCGTGGAGCACCCGGTAAAGAATTGGTCTCCCACTCTTCTCCGTAAGTTTTCGAGTGTCCTGTAAAAGGCAGGTGTTCGAAAAAATTAAGACATTTTACATCTTAAATTCAGCGATGAGGTTTGCCACACATCCTGAATGTCTTGATTTTATATTGGCACGGAGAGGACAGCTTGCATGTTTCTTACATGCAGTTGGTCTGCTGGCTACCCCACTTGTGGGATATGCCGTGATGGTATAGTAGTAGTAGTAGTAAAAAGGTTAGGAACACAGGTCGTTTTTTACTTCATATTATTAATCCAATCAACCATCATGAGCAGAATGTATTCTGAAAGCTAAACTCTTATTATAAATAACCTTTAAGTTTAGTTCATGAATTGAATTGATGGTTATTGCAAAGAAAGAATAAGTAACTTTTTGTCTATTTGTATGTATGTATACACTGGAGCGACTAGTGTGTTGAGTTGGGTTCACATAAACTTAGGCTGCAGTGATAACACAAAACTGTGAGATGAAAAGAATGAATTATGGCAACATATTTATGACTCCGCGCTTTCAGCATCACGCGGTTATCTCGTACAATGACCCATTAAAATTCTATTTTACACCCTGCACCACCTATTCAACATCGGAGTATTATGATGATATAATGACGCCTTTAAGTTGGAGAATGAAAATTTATAAAATGTTATAATAATGACGTCATATTATTACTTATATATTGTTTTATCTGAGATAAAACAATATTCCTATAGACTATTTTATAAAAACTTAAATCTTAACATCCTCGTTATAGAGACAAGTCTCGTGTAAAGGAGGGTTAACATAATGGGAATACAAACACACACTCACGCACGCACAGCTTGGGTTAAGAGGTGTGATAAGATACTTTATGCAAGAATTTATATTGGATTCATAAAACATATCTAGTAAACTACAAATATAGTATACACATTATGCAATGCAGAGGACAATGCTATGGATTTCTTTTAAAAAATCTCACATCCATGGTGAAGCCCACAGGTACACAAATAACTGTAATATTGGAAAATGCGTGGATAAATATAACGGAGATAAGCTGAACATAGAACTTTGCAAAAAGGATCAAAGGTGGAGAGTGAATAAATTAATAGATAACGGGAGACCAATAACGGGAAAGAGGATATCGGGAAGAAAATAAGAAAAGAAAGAGTGACCATATAATGTATTAAACATAACATAGTAACAAAGTGACAAATTCCAACAGTTCTACGATCGGAGTGTTTTAAAGCTATAGCCACTACTCTCCTATAAAGTATTTGCGTTAATGGCGTACACGGCATACGATGTGAAATAACACTTCCAATTATGTTCATCGATTGGTTAATTTATTTTTTATGACTAATATGATACATCCATATTAATCATACATTATATAATCAATATACAAAATAATATAAGCCGATAAATAAAACTATGGTAAACAATTTTACGATTATTTATGGTACAAATAAAACCACATAGCAGACATTATATTAATTCTGACTTGAAAAGCAATGAAGGCCATCATAATCTTAATAAATCGAGTTATGGACACTATAAATGCTTCTTTATTCGGAAATTCAGACAGCGAAAATATAAGAAATATAAGTCAATAAACGATATTATCGTGAATAGTTCTATTTTTCTCAAGGCCATCCACTCGTTTGATCGTGAATAGTTTAACGATAAAATTAAATACAGGGGGTATTAGGTACATAAAACAAGGAGGGTGTTATGAAAGTGATGAGAAATGTCTGATAATGAAATTGACTTCTTAAACTTTTTTCATAGGCCTTGAGCAAAGATTGTTTAGTAACAACAACACAGAGAACATAAATTTATGGTGTGCAACATCTAAATATATCTTCTAATTATATTTAAAGGTTGACTTATTACTAACGTATAAAATATATGCGTTTTAACATACGGATTCAATACACAAGGATTAAATATTTACGAATTAAAATAAAGAATATTTGGCCAAATCACATATTTCGGATTCTATATAAAAATAATTGTGTTGGCATCAGTGATATGTTATACCTAGATTTGCAATATGAATCTCAAACATGTACCATCAATAAAATCTCTTTGCGGTCCTTGGTGCCGCAATTTTTAGTTTGAAAAAAAAGCGACACACATATAAATTGTTTGTAGATAACAAGAGGTAGACAATATGAAAATGGGGATTATAACAGACGATAAAGGCCGGTAGATAGAGATGAATATATACATAAGAAAAGAGATGAATATATATTACTCAGGTATTGTACCTCGACGGGTGGGTACACATTTTTAGAGAATATTTGTATGACATTGCGAATCTAGTTGTAACATATCACTGGTTGGCATCCTTAAAAATAAAAAAATGTAACATTATGGCTATCACTTAGAAAGGTTCTATACGTTACATTACAACAATAACAATAAAGGGAACATAAAAAAGGATTGACTTTGTTAACCCCGTGGTAATTAAGGGTAACTTGTTCTGAAACAAAATTCAAAATTATAGTCGTGTTATTGGAATCAGAATGCAATGCTGGCAGGAGAGTGCCATCACCGTGTGGAACTGCAACTACTATGTATTCTATGTATACTACAAATTCTTGACAAGTTCTTTAGATAACCCTCCATAACAGAAAACAAAACAACACATTATTAGTATTTCAAATATTTTGTTTTTTTTAATCTTATTATCAACATCATTTTTTTTTATTTATAGGTAAAATTATCGTATTAATATCGAAGAAAGACTCACTTCACACCCGAATATTTAAGGAGTAATAGATTTCTATTTATTCGCCATTCAAACCGAAATTATTCTCAGGTCTGAAGACCTGAGAATAATTTCGGTTCTTAAACTACGCTCTTCTTAAACTACGCTCTCTCTTCATTTTAAAAGTTTGTTTGTTTTATTGAATACAAAATAATGGCAAATTTAAATAATAAATAAAAAAGACACAAATCGACAGCAAAGACAAAATTGCTTTTCATACAGAAGGTAATGTGATAAAATAATTAGTTTAAAGATATTGTAATCTAGCGATAAATTTGCCCGCTGTGCATTTAATTGTTATTTTGTAATATTTTGCAATGAGTAACATTATTAACAATTTAAAGTAAATAATAAAATAAATAAATAAAATTAAACATAAGAAATACCGCAACAAAGAATGGACGAGGACAGAATGACTAAGAAAATATACACGGCAAGGAGGAATGGTCCTCAATGACGTAGCCTCGCAAGGATCAAATGGACCAAATGGTTAGATCATTTTAAGTATGAAGGACACGTATTGAGTACCTACCTACATTGAATTTGAGAGCATCCATGAGGAATTGTATGACAGTGACGGAAGCAAAAAGTGAATGCAAGATCCTATCCTGTGAGTGTGGCTCGAACCTTTATGGCCACCCCGCAAAGAAGCAGAGTGATGTTGACGATGATGAAGATATATATATTAAAAACTAGTTGACCCAGCGAACTTCGAACCGCCTAACAATCAAAATAAATAAAAAATAAATAAATAAATAAAGCTTTATTGGCATCAATATTTATAATGTGTACATGTTTTTGTTCCAATAAACTACCAAAAGGCGGGCTTATCGCATATGCGATTTCTTCCAGCCAACCCGAAAAAATAAAAAAAAATAAATAAAAATAAAACAATAAAAAAAACATATAGATAAAAGTATATAAAAAAAAAGATGCTAAAATAAAAACTACAAATGAAATATATAATAAAAACAAGATAAAATATAAAAAGCACACATACAACAAGAGTAGGAAGGGAAAGGGAAAGGGGAAAAGGAGAGGATCTGCTCGGCGTAGTTATTACGCGAAAGTTTAAAAAAGTAAAAAAACGAAATCGAAAAATGTGTATGAAGACTATAGACAATCAATGAGTTATTAATATTATTTTTAATCTCTTTACAAACTCCCGAGGTTTGTAAACATTTTTTCTCATAGACTACTTTCAAAAATTTGCTGGTTATGGTGGACCCCCTGTATTCCCCCACCCCCCCTTCCCCGTCGCCGAATTTACAAAATGGTATAGGAATTTGAAATAATTCAAAAACTCCTCGGTTTTCTTAAAGAATATTTTTCTACAATGTACCGGGTATTTGTACCGAATATTGTTTATGTCAATATCTGGTGCTTTTACCGAATATCCGATACTTTAACTATGGATTCGTGGACCCCCACTTACGACTTGTGCACCCCCATTTTTAGCCACGCCATCGTAGACCCCGGTCGAGTCTCCCGTGGATCTCTGGGGATCCACCTGGACCATTTTGGGAATCATTGGTATAGTGTAAAATATTTAATTAATTTATGTTGAACAATTATATTTAACTAAGATTTGTTTATAAACTATCTGATGTACGTAATATAATATGTAGGTACTTATTTATTTTTTAATTAGATACCTACTCATTCATTAAAATTTGTAAATTTTTTTTCCATGATTGTTTCAAAATTGAATTATCAGAACCAAAGATGTTAAATTGTATGGATAACGATTCTAATTTGAAAACGTATACAAAAGTTATTCTATAAATATTCTACAAAAGTTGATTTGGTATTATTTTTTTTTTTTTTTTTAAAAAGATATATCTGGGTTTTGTTATAAACCCAAATACAACCTTATACACCTTTCACACTAAGCTAAAAGCTTGTGCTGTAAAAGGGGAGTTTGCCGGCACCTGGGATCCATATTGTTTGTGTGACAACGGAACTGTCATACAAACGGGATTTTCATACAAAAATTCAATCAAAATTTCC
Source organism: Athripsodes cinereus (assembly GCA_947579605.1). NCBI lineage: Eukaryota > Metazoa > Arthropoda > Insecta > Trichoptera > Leptoceridae > Athripsodes > Athripsodes cinereus. The sequence goes on from OX388305.1 coordinate 9,084,062, forward strand.
GACTATTCCGTTGGATTTTCCATAAAATTTCTTTCATATAAACAGTCTCCTGATAATTACGAACACAACAAAAAACAATTAGCCAAGTTGGTTCAGCTGTTCTCATGTTATGGAGTGACATACATGGTCAATCCATTTTTATTTATAAGGGATACCATACAATAATAAATAATACAAAAATACCATGTAATCATTGAAAAATATAGCAACATTTCGAAAACTAACCAACATACCAAAATCTAATGCAAAATGTCTTCGCGATTTGTTGTATTTTAAAAAGAAATTACAAGAAGCTTTTCCATTGCAATCTCCGGAATTCTATTGAAAGTGAGAGAGAAATACCAACGCCCTAATATCCAATTATTATAGTCATTATTATTATATTCAGGGGAAAAAAGTTATTCACTTGATTGCCGTTTACAAGTAAAGTTTTAATCGAAAAAAAATGTTTGTAATTGACTACTTTGAAATTCAGTGATGGAGACAGACACTGGTACGTACACATACAGAAGTTCTGAAAGTTTGGAAAATATAGCAAAACATACTACAAAATTTATCCCATATAGAGGGTGAATAATAATTTCAGAAACTTTTTAGAGATTATAGTTGAAGTAATGTTTTACTCAATGGAAAGGTTCTCCATTATCTAGCATGCAAAATGTTCAACACTTGAGTAGGTGAATGGTGGATAGACTAAAGTATGGAAATAACCATGGTTATAACTAAATACAGTTATTTGAGTGGAAAATACAATATTTCTTTTATTTTGCATAAATTAATAATAAATATGGAATTCCACATTGTTAGTCACAAAACATTTGAAACGCAATAAATTAATTTTGAAGATGGATACTTGTTCCTGAGTAGGAATAAGTATTCATCAGAGACAACAAGAGGTAAAAAAACATCGAGCAACAGAGAAATAAAAGCCAACAAAGAGCATTTAATTAAACACTTTTATATATACACCATAACGCCAGAGGGTGATCTCCGGTCGGAATTACCAATCCACATAGGAGCTGCTAGCGGGGCTTTCAATAACATGAACAAAGTTTGAAATGCGTCTGGACTCAGCATCAGGACAAAATGTGGCTTGTTCAATGCGTGCATCATCCCATTCCTTCTATATGGCTGTGAGTCTTGGCATTTAATCAAGGCTCAAGAGCGGAAGATACTTAGCTTTGAAAACAAGTGTCTTAGAAGGATTTTGAATGTCAAATGGTATAAAAATGTTACAAATGATGCTGTGCGCCGGCGCACCCAGCAGAGACCTGTAATCTCCGTAATACAGGAGAGACGATGGTCCTGGCTGGGACATGTTTTGAGAATGCCCAATGATAGTTGGCCCAAAAGAGCACTGTTCTTTCTTCTGCAAGGGTTCCGTCGGCCCGGGCGTCCCTCTTTCACAATACACCGTTTCTATGGCAACGACATCAGAGCGCAGGGAATATCGTAGAAAAGGGTGACGCAATTGGCGCAGAGACGCTCTGAATGGAGGAGGCTGGTTTCTGCCCTGTGCTCCCGAGAGGAGCGTGGAGGGCGATGATTGATTGATATTTGAGTACCTACTTACATTACTATAATTTTTGATAAGCTAGATTTTTGTTTGGAGACATGACTTGTATTATTCGATGAGATAATTCACTCAGTTATTTAGCCACTGTACGAAAGACTTAAATTCTTTTTTTTTTTCTGCGTGGCGCGCTGGTGCGGAGCGGTTGTGTTTTTCGTTGCAGTCTCGCTGTGTTGATAAGTTTCTTTCATTTATTATTTACTAATTTTGAACATTTTTTAGTTTTCGGCCTAGGGCCGGTTTTTCAATTTTGTTTTCTCGATACTAAACACTTTAGTTTGTTATCTTAGTATATCCGTATTTAATATTTGTTTTTTTTTAATTTTATTATTTTAAGGTATTTGCCTTACTAGAGAAGGATGGACTGCCATCCTTCTCAACCCATTCCCCCCCTCCCTGACCCTCCGGATTCAAAGAAAAGAAAATTCGTTGAGGAAAAAATGGAGGAGTCCTTGTCACCACCACATGACAAGCCATTGAATCTTCCGCCTTCGATTCTAAATCCAAGTACTCCACCACCATCCATCTCACTTAAAACTAACACAGTCAGAGAACACTTTTACTCGACAAAATCTTGTGGGCCATTCACAGTGTTCGCTCAAAAAAGTGAACAAGGAAATCCCGTTTTCCCTTTTGAATTTGGGAAATTTCTTTACCAAAAAAAGATTCAAAACATAGTGAATGGTTCAGTCAGGGCTGAGGGGAGATTCAGAATATCCCTAGAATTTTCAACCGCGACAGCGGCGAATTCCTTCATAAAAAACATTTTTCTATTGTCAAACTCCGTTTATAAAGCATATGTTCCAACATACAATGTAACACGGATGGGTCTTATTAGGGGTGTCCCCCAAGATGTCACGGAAGAAGAGATAATCACCTCAATCATCGAAAGCAATCCAGATGTGGAAAATATTGTCAAAGTCAGGAGACTAAATTACAAGGACAAATCATCGGGAACAGCGGTGTGGAAACCATCTAGGAGCATCGTGGTTACCTTTGAAGGGCAATTTCTTCCGTCACGCATACATATGTTTTACAATTCGTTCAACGTTGAAACCTACTTCTTCCCGACCATTCAGTGTTTTGCTTGTTGCAAATTCGGCCATACAAAAACAAATTGCAGATCTGTACCTAAATGCTACAATTGTGGGGAGAACCACCCTGCTGAAGAATGCCCAGCATCTGATCCAAAATGTTTTAACTGTAAGGGGGCACACAAGGCAATCAGCCTTACATGTCCAGAATACTCCCGCCAAAAGGCAATTAAAAATACAATGGCTTCTGCTAATGTGTCATACATACAAGCATCAAAACGGCACCCATCAGCTAAAACGTCATATGCGGATGTGGTAGCATCCACTTCAACTTCATCAACTAAATATATTTCCATTGCAAAATCTTCTTCCAAAAGCCCAAAGCCTCACTCACCTACAGGATATGATCGAGCAAAACATAACTCCTTACTTATGTATACTAATGGTTCTCCCACATCCAATACTCCTGATGGTTGCGCCATTACTGAAAATCAAATTCCAACTGACTCTAACATCATTGAACAGCTCAAATTAAGTTTGACTTCCGATAATAATAACTTCCTTTTCTCATTGCTTTCAATTATAATAGATGCAATTTCCCCACAAAAAGAAAAACCGTCCAACGCTGCCAATATTATTTCTCTCCTAAAAACTTTACTCACCGAAAATGGCCTGTATACAGAATCCAAAAAATCTTCCAACAACTAAACGCGCTGAATTTACAATCCTACAATGGAACTGCCGTAGTGCGGTGTCAAATAGAGACGATTTAATATTGCTACTCAAAACTCACAAAATCGACCTTGCGTGCTTGTCTGAAACCTGGTATTCTCACGATTCTTTCGTTTCCTTTCCAGGATACAATTGCTATAGAGATGATCGTTCTGATGGTAGAGGTGGTTCTGCTCTTTTAGTTAGAAATTCTCTACCATCTAAACAAATATTACTCCCTTCTCACCCAAAAATTCAAATAGTTATGCCCCTCCTAGAACCCAGTTCGAGTCTGTTTTTTGGACAGATGTCACTTCCAAGCTCCAGGGATCGTATATGCTTCTCGGAGATCTTAATGCTCACTCTTCTTCTTGGGGCTGCCATCTTTCTGACACAGCAGGAAAAGCAGTTCTCAATTTTGTGGACAGTATGAACCTATGCATTCTCAATAATGGTGATCCCACGAGATTCTCTTCTTCACAACAAAATCAGAGTGCAGTAGATATTTCGATCTGCACAGGAGACATAGCTTCATCAACTACTTGGACCATATTAGATGATCCTTATTCTAGTGATCACTTTCCTATCATTATAGACATACGAAATGGATCCAAACGTTCATCTCAATATCAGTCTAAAACAAGGTTTAACACCAGAAAAGCCAACTGGGAGAGTTTCAGGGAACAGTTGATGCTTGGTGTGGGAGGGCTGGAGGCCCAGGAATTTGAGGGAGATACCGATGGGTATGCAGTGATGGTTTCTAAGATTGTCACAGACGCGGCAAATGTAGCAATTCCTACGTCAACCCCACGAAAATATTTTACATACTCTCCCCCCTGGTGGGATAACGAGTGCACACAGGCGGTTCATTTAAGGTCTCAAGCTGTTAAAAATTTCAAAAAAAACATGTCACTAGAAAATTTTCTGAATGTCCGCAGTGTGCAGGCACGCACAAAGAAACTTCTGAGAAGGAAAAAAAGAAAGGGTTGGGTCGAATTTTGCAATTCTCTTTCACCAGATACTCAAACTTCGGAAGTTTGGGATTCAGTCCGAAAATTTAAAGGTTCGTTTACCCTCAGACCAAATAAGTCTGATCTCTCTTGGATGGAAAGTTTTATTGACCAACAGGCACCTCCATATGTCCCAGTCCACCAGGAGCTTGAAAAAAGACCTGGAATGCAGTCTCAAACATGTTGCCTCACTTTTCCTTTTTCTGTTGAAGAGCTGTCCATCTCCATAAATTCAACAAAAGATTCTGCACCTGGGCCAGATTCCATTCCATATTCGTTTTTTCGAAATTTTCCACAACAATTTTTGCTTAAACTATTAACTTTGTATAATCAAATTTTAAAGTCGGGAAAAATTCCAGATAGCTGGAAAAAACAAGCGATTGTCGCAATTTTGAAGCCTGGAAAGGATCCATCATTGAGTTCATCATATCGAGCCATTGCTTTGTCATGCTGCTTCTTGAAAATTTTGGAACGCATGATTAAATACAGAGTGGAAAGATTTCTGGAAAGTAATGACTTACTCCCACCATGGCAGTTTGGCTTCAGAAAGGGTAGATCATGCATTGATAGCTTGAGCATTTTAGTTACCGATATTCAGATAGCGAGAACAAATAAAAATGACCTGATTGCTTGTTTTCTGGATATCTCCAGTGCATACGATAGTGTCATCCTTCCCATCTTACACGATAAACTAAGTTCTATCGGAGTCCCAGACTTGTAATGTTGTCTTATTTTTAATATAATGTGTGAAAGGAGCCTAATCTTTGAATCGGCAAATGGTCTGGTGGAAAGAAGGGCTTATAGAGGCCTCCCACAGGGATCAGTTTTGAGTCCCCTCCTATTTAATGTGTACACTCTGGATATTCGAACATCCATCCACTCGTCCTGCAATATACTTCAATATGCGGATGACTTTGTCTTATATAGTTCTCATAATTCGATGTGTCTTGCGGTTGAGAATTTGGAGACATCTCTCCATGCCATCAATAGCTGGTTGGAAATGCATGGCTTGTCTCTTTCTCCTACGAAGAGCCAAACAGTTGTTTTCTCTAATAAACACAAATCTCCTGGTTGCCAAATAAGCTGCAATAATACTCCAATTCCAATGAAGGAGTCAGTCAAATTTTTAGGCATGACACTTCACCGCAAACTTTCATGGAACTTGCATATTGAAAATGTTATTTCAAAATGTGAAAAAAACATAAATATCCTAAGAGCTGTAACTAGAGTCTGGTGGGGTGCTCACCCTTCTACCTTGAGAACCTTATACTTTGCTCTAATTCGCTGTCATCTTGAATACGGGAGCTTTTTAATGGATCCTCTTCCAAACTATCTGTCCTTGAAACTTGACAGACTCCAATACAAATGCCTCAGACTAATTCTAGGAGCAATGAAATCATCTCCAGTAATTGCTCTACAAGTAGAATGCGTCGATATGCCACTGTCGCTCCGGAGGGAGTTTTTAGCCTTCAAATTTATTATCAAAAGAATGTCACACAAACACATCCTTATTGCTAAATTACAATTATTGCTGAGTCATTGCTTGAATGAGCCTTACTGGAGAAACAGGAAGTACCCTCTCCTGTGTTCTTCTTGGGAATATATATCCCAGAAATGGTTCTTATCATACCAGACCCGTCCATCAAATATCGCAATACCTCCCGCCGTCATAACTTCGAATATTGTTGAATCAATAGGACTAGACAGATCCATGTCTTTACTCGATCCAAACATTGTTAACCAGCTATTTCTCCAAATTGTACACAGTAGATGGCCGTCCTATGCATCATTTTACACAGATGGTTCCAAATTTCAGGATGGTAAGTGTGGTGCTGCCTTTTATGCACCAAATCAGAACCTTGAAATGAAATTGTGTCTTCCGTCTGCTGCATCAATATTTACAGCAGAGTGCGTAGCCCTCAAAGAGGCATTAAAATACATTGTTGGTAATTCTCTTCCACGTGCTGTCATTTTCACTGACTCGCTCAGTGTTGTATCCCACCTCCGTTCTAAAAATCACACTTCATCAAATAACCATCTCATCCTCGACATTAAAAGATTTCTATGGGAGGCGAATGAAAAAAACCTAGACATAGTGATATCCTGGATCCCCTCGCATATGGGTATTAGTGGCAATGAGAGGGTGGATGATTTGGCTAGAGACGCTTGCGTTGACGGCTTGTCACCCCACGATTTTATATTACCAGTTGACGATTGCATCAGTGCAGCCAAAATATCAATTTTTGAGAAGTGGAACTACATATATAACAACTCAGTGACTGGCTCTCATTATAGATCAATTCAAACAAATATTCCATCTAGACCGTGGTTTCTGGATGCCAAACTGCCGAAACTTGATATTACTCTACTTTGCAGATTGAGGATCGGTCACACTGTATTGGCCTCACACCTGGCTAGAATTAATGTTGTTGACTCTCCAGATTGCGAATGTGGAGAGGATTCTGAAACGGCTGACCACGTGTTCTTTGGTTGCCCCCTTTTGCCCAACCAAGAATTTATTTTTGAAATAAGAAAAATCTGCTCGACATTTCCCATATCAGTTCACTCCCTTCTATCTCAAAATTCACTGATTATCAATCGAATTCTCATAAATCATCTTAAAAAATATAGTAAGAACATCTGATGGAAAAATGACAAAAATAAGATCGTACAGATGATACATAAAATATCGTAGTATATATGCATAATCTTATATTTGTTATTTAGTTCATTCAACTTTATATCAGTATTTAAATGATTGCATTGTGTGATGGAATAAAAGAAACAATATTATTTGACTATGTTTCTAATGTTCAGTTAAACATAATTTGAAAAACCGTTCCCAGTTTGTTATTGTAAACAACACAATAATTATGCTGGTAGGCTGGAATCATGGGAGGGAGCGAAACGGTAGATTCCTACTTTGTATAGCTCTGTCCCACTTCGACCACCGTTGTATATTGTGGTATTATGTGCTTGTACCTATTCTCCTATACATTGTTTTTGACTTGGATTGTTTGCTGATTTTGTGACGAATATGATAGAAGGGTAAATGTATTTGATACTAAGCGTTGTGATGACGCATATCGCGTCCTGATTATTGTTTGTGAAATGCATTTTATTGTGAAATTAAGGCATAAATCACTCGATTGCGGGTGCATTGCCGTAAAATGAAAGAAGAAGAAGAAAGACTTAAATTCGAAACGACAAAGTCTGTTTTACTTATTAATGTACTTTTTATATTCTATTATCTTTGTAATAAGTTTTCCAATTTAACCTTTCGTCATCAATATCTTACCAGGAAATTTTAATTGTTGTGTTTTGTATTAAATTAAATTATAATGATATCAATTTAATTCACTCATTTATATTGTTAATCGTCATGGCATCAAAAACAAAAGAACTTTATTTAATGGGGAAACTTTATTTAGAAAATTTGACATAAATATTTAAGTAAATTCGTAAATTTGTATATATTTGTCCATTGCATAGAAATAATATCATATTTTTTATAGATTTCCAGATCCTGACAGTATATCATTGTTGTTTCCTCTCAGTTAATTATGGTTTGCTACTGAATAAAGACCTCCTCCATCTAGCTGTTCGAATCTGAGATGTCTAAATCCAATTAACAGAAATTTATCATATCTGATCGCTCTTTTATCTTGATGGTGCGATCATCCCACTACTAGTTGTTCATTAAAATTTGTGATACACATCTAAAATTTTACCATCGCGCATTTCAAATTATTCGTTTTGATCACTTTTTCTTGAAACACGAGGAGACATTTCTCCCTCCATCTTGAACGTTTCTAAGATATGATATTGATGAATGAATCGCATTATATTTTGGGACAAAGTACCATAAATATTTAAACAAATATTCACAGAAAACGCAAAAATTAGACCGAATACGAATACTTCTCAGTTCTGATTTGATTGAAATATTAGTATAATATTATTCTTTTCGTGTTGCATAAATATAAGCTTTCGCTAAATCGGGTAAAAGGACTACGTTAAAAATTATTATTAACCAATAATTAGCTCGACAAATACGGTACAATATTTATTTCTAGACTTTTATAATAAATATTGTAATGAACAACGTTAAACACTGTTTGATAAGATAATATACATATTATACATTAAGATAAACCATCTTTAGGATATATCAAAGTTTTCAGCTGAAAAAAAGATAATCTATTATTTTATATAGAAAATTTTAATAATATTAAATGCACACAGATTCTTGGAAAATCACTGTGATAATATCACATTAATTATATGAAAAATCTTCAGATTAGTCAGCGAAGCATTGAATCACTTGAAAGAAGGTTATTTCTATTCCATAAAAATAAAGTATTCTAGATACGCGGAAACGGGACGTGAAATGTTACATTTGTTTTTAATGGGGTGTTTAAAAATTTATTTAAAGATCTATGATAATTTAACCCTACAAACTATTAATTGTAATGATATAAGTATTTGTTTTTGATATCGGTATGTTTTACTTACTTTATGAAAAAATACATAAATTTATGACGACCTATGTAGTTAATTCTGATTATCGAGACAGGTTATAAATGAAGTTCACTGAAAATGTTACATCGAAGTTATTTTTACAGTTAACCATTGTATTATGGTCACATATGCAAATTTAACACACGAAACTACCATAAAAGGCTAAGAAAAGACAACGTCACCTCATTTGGTAGTGCCCCGGACGGGACTTGAACCCCCACAACAATCTTGTCGCGAGATGTGCTTTGTCCAATTAAGCTACCGGGCGACTTACCAGAGGCTCCGATATTCTCTTATAAACCCAGTAAATATAGACATCTATCTATATTTTATAACTTAGTCGCTAGGAATAATACCTAGAAGTAGGTTGTAAACAATAGGTATAATCCTATCTGCCTACACCTGGAAGTATCCAGCATGCGGTACCCATACTAGGTATCCCAGAACAATACCTACACGTGAAGCTGTCATTGGAGTTTATAAGAGAGAATATCGAAGCCTGTGGTAAGTCGCCCGGTAGCTTAATTGGACAAAGTACATCTCGCGACAAGATTGTTGTGCGGGTTCAAGTCCCGTCCGGGGCACTACTAAATGATGTGTCGTTGTCTTTTCTAAGCCTTATATGGTAGTTTCGTGTATTAAATTTGCATTAACTGAAAAGGGTAGACAACGTAGAACACCCGAAATACCTGGTGTCACCCTAGACCGTTCCCTAACTTTCAAACCTCATCTGACAAACGTGCAGAAAATCTTAAAAGCCGGGTGAATATTCTGCACAAACTCACCAGCACTACATGGGGATGCAACGCAGCGACACTGCGAACAGCGGGTATCGCGCTGATTTACTCAACAGCAGAATATTGCTGCCCAGTGTGGCATTCCAGCGCTCACACACATCTAGTCGACGTGCAACTGCACGAGGCTATGAGAATTATCAGCGGCACCCTGAAACCTACACCCATACCATGGTTGCCAGTTCTAAGCAACATAGCGCCCCCCACCTACGACGCGAAGAGGCATGCTACAGGGAGTTGAATAAAATTAACGACAACGGGAACCTGCCCATACATATCGATATTGACGATCCGCCCCCCCCAACGACTCAAGTCACGACATCCCTTCTGGCTGATGAACGATAACCCGAGAAATCGCAATACACAAGAGCGATGGCGAGATCTCTGGGCAACAGCAGATACCTCCAGAGGCTACCTGGTGACCGACCCAACTCAACAACAGCCCGGGTTCTCTCTACCCAGAAGGTCTTGGTGCAGGCTCAATAGATTTAGGACTGGAGTCGGCTGCTCGGCAGCAAATCTGCATCAGTGGGGGATGGCCGATTCACTCACCTGCCCATGCGGGGAAACCCAGAGCATGGACCACATCGTGGAGCAGTGCCCTCTATATTCCTTTGACGGGGGACTGAGAGAAATACATGACGCCTCGGAGTCAGCCGTACGATGGTTGAGTGAGCTGGAAGTAGGTACGGGTTTAAGGCCATAAGAAGAAGAAGAACTGAAAATATTACTTTACAATAGAACACAGTCAACAATGTGCATATTACATACAACTTGAACAGATTCTCATACCTGCACTCTATCAAAAGCGCAATGCAGAAGAATGTCAAAGAAGAAACTTGGCAGCGCGGTAGCTATAGGCACATTACAATGACGGTATGACTATTTACAGTATATGTTATGGACAAAAACAGGGATACTAAATACCTTTAATTAACAAAAACATTAGTATTCTATTTACCCACTTGCCACGTCATAGAAAACATATTTGATCAGCATAAAATACACATACATAGCATGGAACATTTTAAATAATATTTTAAAATATGTAAATAAAATAAAAATACACAACCATATACATGCGGGTGAGCATGCGCAATTAAATTATACAATTTAACACCTAACAATTTCAGGATTCATTAAAATTTAATTCATATAGTATTCTTACATAAATAAAAAACACTATAATTATTTATTTTTCATTTAAATTACAAGATCCGAGAGACTTCGGATTAGTGCGTCGTATGTTTTTCATGGAGGAGGGGTGAGAGCCCCATGACAAACTTAAAATAGCTCAAAAATATTCAATCCTTTTTTACTTTTAGTCACTGTATGGTTTACGTGAGAATTCCATGACAATTTTCTTTGCAAAGTTAATCCCAAAAATTCGACCTCCTCACATTGAGAGATTATGTTTCCGTTAAGCTTTACAGGGAAAGATGGTATCACGCCCAATGAAGACGTGGATGCATTGGCAATGGAGGCCACCAGGAATGGTTTGGTGTCCGATAATTTTGAACTCCCCCTGAATAACGTAAAGCGTACTGCCTTGTTCAGGGCTATGTCTGATTGGACCAAGTATTGGAACGAGATCGGTATAATTAAAGATAAAATTAATCTCCAGAAAGTCATGGTTCCATTATTCCGGGTTTTTCAGATCTGAGATTAGCACATTGACTCGCATGCGCTTTAATCACCACAGATTAGACAAGTCAACTTTTTAGGATAGGTTTAGTCTCGTTCGTTGAAGACCAGTATCCGATCAACATGCCTTGCCTATTACAAACTCTTTTTGTATATTTCAAAATTTTAAAATCCGTCAAAAAAAATATAATTTTATAGTTAGTGCCTTAAGATTATATGATACCTTCTAAAAATATTGTATTCGGCACAAATCGTCCCACAAGGGACGGGATACCTTAATCTTATAAATAATAATAAATTACAAGATATAAAATATATATAATGAGTTAATGAGTTACAATCCATTGGATTGGTCTGCAACGAGTTTTGTCTTACGTATTATTGTGTTATTGTGTTATGCAACGTATTATTGTGTTATTATTAGGTCTAATACTAACCTAATATCATTAAGTCTAATTTCAAGAGATAGTTAAAAACATTAAAATCTAGTCATAAACTCGTCACTGCACATTTAATTCTAAATGCGTACCAATACTACTATCCCATCACGGCATATCCTACAAGTGAGGTAGTCTGTAGACCAGCCACGTACAATAAACATGTAAGCTGTCTCCTCCGTGGCAACGAAAAATTAAAAAAATCAGGATAGGTGACAAAATTCATCACCAAATTTAAAGTATGAAAGCTTACGGAAAAACGTCGGATGCTTCACAGATTTTCTTTACCTCTTTGCCTTGTAAAATTATATAACTAATGTTATTTTCGGGTTTATATTTTTGCTTAAATTTCACTGTATTTTAGTAGCGATGATGATAATATCACAGTGTAATATTTTCAATGGCCATCCACTCATTTATGAGCGATCAGATAAGTGTAAAAAATTGAATTCAGGTGATATGGACATTTTGTTAGTATTGTTTTATTATAACTTCTCATATTACTACAAATGTGCGAATACAACTATTGGCATTAAAGCAAATCATTAATACTAATACTTTGTTATCTTATTATTGTTTTATTGAATCTTTTATGAAAAGTTTTAATTTAAATAACCCCTGCATCGACTCATACACATATCGTGCACATACCGTATAAGGTTTATACAAAATTATTCATAAACTTCAAAAGTTTTGATAATGGTAAAAGTATTAAACGTGCGAGGTTTAATCACAAAGTTCATGGCGCAGTTTTCAAGTCTTAGCATAAATAAATTATTATTTGATAACTTACTAAGTCAAGAAGCAGAAATAATAATATTTACACATAAAACGATGCCATATATTTATTTCGTTTATTTCTTCGTCGATAATAAAATTATACAAACACAGCTTTATAACTTTTTTTACTTCTTTCTTTTCTTATTCTTCGATAAAGCGTAAGTGGATGAAATAAGCAAAGCGAAAAATTTGTTTTATTTGCATTTAATTTGTTCAATACTTAATAGTGAAATTTTCCTTTCCACTCAAAACACAACATTTGGAAAATTGATTGAACGGGCGAAAATTATTTCCCGCCGTGCGTTGTATTGTGAGTAACTAGAACGAACCTTTTTAATATATACCCAATATTACATAGAAAGCATAAATAGGTATAGATACATATGTTTGTAAAAATAGATAGAACAAAACACAGATGAATAACATTTTGCTGGTTGCCTTACCCAGTAGAGAAGTCATTAAGATACCTAATTTATGGTAAATATACATCTGCTCAACGCTTGTACTGGTGGGAGTAACAACACAAACTGGTGACCAAATTACCAACAATAAACAACAATATTGTCAGTGTTTCAAAGAGATTAACAAAAATAATTTAACCAATACGCACTTTACTAAGTGACGGAAATAGCGAAGGGATGTCGTCAATTAGAATAAAAGCAACCTTTTTAGACAATAACAATGTTGAAAACATTTCCCAAAAACGGAAATTGGTTTATATTTCACAAAAGCAAAAAACGGTAAATAATCTTTAATAAAAGAAAAGAGGTAATTTTTTGGGACTGATAAAAGCATTGAATTTTATATTGTATGTAATGAGGTGGTTGGTAGCCTGATGCTAGAGTTTCGGATTATCAATCGAGAGACCAAGGTTCGTTTCCCCCCGCTGCCGACTAACTCCACCTTCACGACACAATGTATAGCTAAATGAGGTGTGCGTGTGTGTGTATGTGTGTGTGTGGGGTGTACTTTGATTCATTTCAAATACAGATTAGTTTTTTTTACTAGACCCACGAAATGGAGAGGATTTTACGGGTATCAACACTTATTTAAATGATAGTATTATTCAACACTTAAATAGATAAGAATAACCCGAAACGTTGAACAGAATAGAATGAACAACAGTTTTATAATACTATTGTAAGGAACAATATACAGTATTTGCCTTATATAGTACCTACATAGACAGACTTCATAACGTTTGACAAGTGAAGATCTGTAGATAAGCATTTACCAAATTCAATCAAGTTAAACAATACTAACAATGTGAAGGTAACAATATCACAGAAATTATAGGTTAAAAGGAAAGTATGATAATAGTACTAATTTACGAATACAATATTTCTTATACCTATATGTGGATTAAGTAAATACTGTTGCGTGGAAGTAGGTAGTACCTAGGTGTATTATAAGAAATGATAGAAATAATTTTCATCAATTCTATTTTAGTAATTTTACTGCTGCAATTTTCTTTTCGGTAGAGGTTACGACTATAATAACCCCCCTACCGGAAATAAAGCGAAATAACCGACACTGAGAAGGAAGTGAGGCGAAAACTAGCAAAGAAAATATGGAATTTATTTAACACATCAACAAACTTGTTCGGCAAATTGAGGCTCTTATAATCTGAATTACGGTAATGTTAGTACCTACTGGTACTGCTACAAAAAATATTATTCAATATGAGGGCCTCTTATCAAAGCCACTTTTGTTTTGATTCATGAAAATTATATAATACGATTTCAATATAACGTACAGTATCCTACTAACGTGGAGGTATGTTTTCAAGTTTCAAGAATCGATTTCACTTTTAAATGGTTAATCATATTCTAGACAAACAAACGAAACACGTTTAAAATACTATATAACACGACAAAATCATTGAGTCAAGTCAAGAAACTATCAAAATATTATTATTTTGAACGCGCACAGGTAACACGCGTTGCGCATTTCATAATTAAGTACACAGATTTGCATGATAATATTCACCGTCGCTTAAATAATTAGAAACTCACAATATGATACTAACTGCTGAACCTGGTTATTCTTCCTTACGATGCAGCAAATGAAATATGCTCCCATATAAATAAATTTCCATTATAATAGCATTTATTAAAATTTTAAGCCACAACGAAGAAGACAACATCCGCATAAAACGGCATGTTATGAAAATATGCATAACACAAGAATGGGAGTAATAGTATGAAGGGGACATCTCGAGCAGAACCTCTATACGAGAGACCAATTAATTTACAGTTTAATTAAATGATTAAGCGAATATCAAGTGCAGATCACTTGAAGCATGAAATTAACACTAAAACTGAAAAAAATAAAGTAGTGGAGTTCCATTCGTTCTGTGCGATCAGGCCTAAACAACCGCGTGGAGCCAGGTGTTCGCATGATTGAATTATCGGGCGATGGTCCGTATATTCAATTAATAATACTCGGGTAAATTATCAAATGACTCTTGATACTCTGCTGTTTGTTTGGAATATAGACTCGCAAATGGTTCTTACTATATGAAATGCAAACAAGTATATTTGGGTAGACAATCAAAGTAATTATATTAAAACAATGAAATTATTTATATCTAATATAGAAATACATCTGATATGGCTGTTAAAAATAAATCATTGCAGTTACTGCGTAGGTTTCTGAAAATTCGTTTTAACTGTGAAACATTTTTTTGTTTTTTAAAGTTTTTCTGCAGACATCACATGAAAATCTAGTATTGATCGAAAAAATAGCTTAACAGTGTTATTAATTCAAACATTATGGAATGAGGATTTACTGTTGACAAATTGACAACAAGGGACCAGAATATAAGGTGTTTCTAATAAGAGCAATGTTAAAAGAGAATAATTGACTATTATTAAACTTTGCTAAGACAAAGAATATTTTAACATTCTTTTCAATTTAGTGAGAGAATGAAAGACAAAATACTATGAAAATATTAAAAAAATGAAACGGGGAGATTTTTCAATAAACGAAGTTTTAAGCATTCTGCTTGTCTTTTTATATCTTTTAATACTAACGATACTTATCCTCATATTGTTAAAACAGCACGTTTAATATAAGATTTATGTTGAAAACCTCTGGGAGATTACGACGATGATAATAATAATACATGCTGCATTCTTTAAAAGAGGCAAAGAAAGACCTGTGGACCATCAAAAGAAAATACATAAACACATAACAAACAAATATGAAATTATTTGTTCAGCTTCAAGTTAAATAAAAGTTCTACTACATATCTAAAACAGAAACAACTTGAACATCATACTCCGTAGCTCAGCCATTTTATTTCCGATGTGTTTGGGATTACATTGGGAAAACAAATAATCAACTTTTTCAAATGATTATGAATATTTTAATGAATACCTACTAGTACAATTTAGTAAGTTCGTACATTTCATAAGTATTTGTGGTTTATAGTGATGTTATGTAAGGTGTTCTTTTTTCAATTCTACGCATTCAATTCCTATACCCATAAATAACTATCAACTGTACGTTTTTACTTCAGAGCAAAATCCACACATAAATATTTGAGTCGGTTCGTATGTGCGTATGTCCTCAATGGACTCTGAAATAAGGAAAGGCAGTTAAGTAAAATAATACACTCTATACGAGGTCTCATCTCCTGGGCAGGTTTAAGGCTAAAAACATTATAAATATCTTATGTATTGATAAAGATATTACAATTTTAATGAGATTCCCATACATTCGCTTGATAAAATTGCCAAGCGAATGTATGAAAATCCAATATTTATAGTCAAACATTTTTCATTGTATTGAATTAATTTCAAAATGGATGTGACAATAAATAAAACAATACTGAAACTAAATAATTAGGGACTGTTTTCATAATGAAACATTGTGATTGCTAATGACAAAAAATCCTGAATTATGTGAATAAAAATTGCATATTTTTGACATTTTGAGCTATTTTCATAATGGAGGATATTATGAGACCATAGAAATCCATGCTGTAGAATAAGAAATGTAGTATATAAAAAAATCCATAAACAATGTTAATTGATTATTTGTTTAAATAAATACAAAAGTACCTCGGTACTAGCCATAATAACCTATTTATTTTCGCCTATTTTTCTTTACTTTTTTTTATTTCATGGCAAATCACTTGAATATTTATGTAGGTACTACAAACTAAAAATACCAATTCGAATGTGGCAATTAGAATGACATATTTACCCGATTTTTTTCTTATTAAGTTTTTCAGCACTTTTTTCGATGTAGGTACCTACTTTCTTTTGTTTCAATTAAATATCGGCATGTGAGGTGTCAAACTTTAAGATTTTTAATTGGGAAGATGTATGTAATACTTTTTTCATGAAGGTACCTACCATTTTTTTTAGTTAAATATGGGCATGTGGGGAGTCAAACATTGAGTATTCTCATTGGCTATAACTTTTTATTACATTTTTCCACGTAAGCGCATACTCCATTTTAGTCCAATAAGGTTATGTCATTTTAACCCATGTATTTGCACGGTTTCTGTTTATTTAAACCCGAGCAATGCCGGGTTACAAAAGCTTGTTATTAATATTTATATCAATAAATTTTAAAACAAGTTCCATTAAATTTAAGAAATATTATAATTTTGAAAACTACATACATTACATTGAAAAAAAGAAAAACGCCATAAAATAAGTCCATATAAATGGAATAATATATATCTTAAAATATGTTTGTATGTATGTAGCTATTACCCACTTCATAGCATAAGAGTTACAAGGAACGATAGTAATAATGCCAGCAGTACTGGTTTTGACAACATGAGTAACAATGGTGAACTCTAAAGTATTACAGTCATATTTTCTACAATAATATTATTATAATACATACCTATACGAATTCATAATATGTTCTTAATATTATGTTGTCTGTGATTCCCTATACTGAGTAGGTACAGGTACTTATAACTACAATATTATATACCTACCTACATACCACCGTAATAATAACAACAAAAGTATCAAAAACAGCATAATGACAAATCATTCTTCACCGACTTCAACTTGTTCAACAATAAAAGTAATAAAAACCTTGGAAATATTTGGTATAAGGTATCGATCTAGATACCTACTGAACGGAACCATTGCGACGTATGGGGTGGAATTATTCTGAAAGTATTATATTGACAGCTGAAATTCCGCAAACGAAATAGAAAGCCCTAATACACAAGATACTCTATTACATTACGTCTTATCTACGTATTATAGGAATAATATTATCGAGTGAATCTATCTGATGGGACAGTGTTTTTATACTACATATAGATTATAATATTATGATACTCCAATTTAATACAATGATATAACAAAGTAGATTTAAAACACGTATGAAATTAAAGATTGGATATATAATTCAGAAAGAGAAAAAACTTATACGGTACAAAAAGAAAGAATAAAAAATAATATACATTACGATGATTGCGTTTATTTAAAACAAAAACAAGTCACTTTTTACAAGTTCTATCGATGCAATACATTCTTCCATTTCCAAGTGGTTTTCCTGATATTAATAATTACTACACCTATCAACGTAATTTATGGATGCGCTAGTACATCAAAAATATATTTTACAGAATGATACAAACAATAGCGCACCAACAAAGAAAGTAGATGTATGAAAGAATAATAATATGTTCTACATTTCCGAGTAATAAACAACACAGCCCGGTGAAAAATGTACAATAATTTAGCAAACTCTTACAAACTGTAAAGTAATTTTGTTAAAACAGCGGATGGCGTCGTCTGCTTGGAAAATAGATCGACATTTTAATGAATATTTATTATTACCAAAAAAATTAACTCAACAATAAAACACGAATCACAATGGGAACAATGGACATCGAGGATACTTCAAGAGTTCAATAGTCATGGATAGATTTTTATTTATTTGTTTATTTTTTACTGTGCATTGATTACACGCAAAGGTACACAAAAATACATTTTAAACAAATACAATGAATATGCAGAGGTTGAGTTAATCGCAGATGCGCGATTTCTTTCAACTAACATAGAGTACCACAAGCACATACAAAGAATACCTCATTCCACTGTGTCAAAAACAAATACACGACAGTACCTACTATTTTTTTCATTATTTATTTATTTATTCTTCACTGAACATTGATTACAAACAATTACAAAGAAAGTATACATTCAAATTAGATACAGTCAAATATACAGAGTGCGTGTTTACCGCAACATGTTGGACTCTGGTGAAAAATATATTTCTGTGAAATTGTTGTGAATATTTTTATGAACATACGCTGTAATTTACTTATTTGTTTTCAAAAACAGAATTAGAATATAAGATGTTTCATAATATATAGAGAATCAGATAAAATGTTTTTCTGAAAATAGTTTAAAAATATAATATCAGTCAAAATCGAAAGAAATGAGTTTTAAATTGATTAGGAATATTGAAGGTTTGAAACAGTTAGAAAAATGTATTGTTTATAAAAAGCTCCTAAAAATAAACGCGATGTTTAAACATAAATACAATACGTATAGAAATGTACGAGTGCCTAACTAATATTTCGGAGTTTTAAAATATTCTGTAAATTATAAGGAAGAGAAAGAATATTCATGTTATCGTGATAGTAAGTCGGTATTATGAAAACTAAACGTTATTAACGGCATTTTCGTGATGAGGGTTGAAGTATACAACAATGTCGCAATATCGTTATAGGTACAAAGAAAACAATATCATGAACATTTTTATGCCTCGCAAAATTAACTTCAATTCCCAAGATCATAAATCAATAGCACACGAGTACAATAATAATTGGTAAAAGTGGTGTTTTAATAAAAGGCATCTACCAACGCAACAAGAATGAAGGAACTTGTGCAACTATAATACAAACAAACATACACATTACATGTATTAGTAATAATAGTAAATTTATGGGATTTTGCGAACGCTTAATTTCATGCGGTTTGTATCAATGTCCATTAAACCTAATTTACTGTGACAAACGGGAGATCTCAAACTTTGTCGCCTCATTGGAAAACCAATAATCTAAATAAGACCTTGTTATATCTACTACCCGTTATCTCAAAAGACGTTTTTCGATAAAAATCACTTCAAAGATGTTATTCGCGAAAATCCAAAATCAGAAGATATTCGCAAAATTACTGTATAAACAAGGTAGATATTGAAATAAATATGAATATGCTTATTATCAGAAATACAAGCAATATAAATCGTTAGTAATGTAAGTCAAAAGCAAGTACATACAAAAGTAAGTACATATAATAATAATTTTCATCAGGTAATTGAAAGATCATAAGCGAAATTTCCACAAATATTTACGTGAAAATATAAAGTGTTCAAAATAAAGATTAGTATCATCTACTTTTGTGTGTTTACAATTATTAAAATAATGTTATAAATGTTAGGCAACTGAGTGAAATGACAAAATGGGTTCCGTTACTTAATCTTTTCGTCATAGCTAAATGAAAAATCATTCGATTCCATAAAACCAGATATTAAGTTTCATACAATTATAGAATTAATGGTATTGTACTTCAGTGTTTCATATATGAGAGACCTAGATATAAGGTACCTTCTCTGAAGATCTGAATTAAAGCTTATGCATTGATGAAATTGTTAGTAAGGCCACGAAGACTTTCGTTTTCAGACTGGTGACTAATTTCAGATTGATTCGGTTATAAAGACTACTTTTTTCTCTCATGAGACTATTATTGGAGTTTAATACTGTAATATGGTCTGGTTGGTAAATTTACCAACAATTTGTTAGCGAAAAGTTAATATTATAGATTCGTACTAATGAATCGTTTGTACTATCTCTGGTCCGAATCTGATAGTACGTATCAATGATTCGTTGTGAAATTTCTTAAGTATTTTTCTCAGTGTATGAATACAGAGTACCATGAAAAGAATTATAGAAAACATTTAATTATATTATTTGAAAGTAGGAAAAAGTATAACAAATTATTCAAGGACAAGACTAAACTGAAAATTATTTGTTGACATTTACTAACAATTCATCTTGTGTTCTGTTTTTCTTTGACTCGGCATATCTCGCAATTAATTACGAGAATTGTTTACACAAATAAAAAAATAACACGGCAATCAAACTTTTATTAAAAAACCTACAATAGTATTGTAACTTAGGCAATTTAACTTTTAGAAATTAGAATATATCATTCACTAAATAAAAACACTTAATTCAAATAAAGGTACAAAGGTACTTTTCAGAGTGAGTCTAAAATAATATTGACTTATTGTATGTATGTACATCTTTTATTCAAAACAGACCAAATTATAGCCATCTAGTCCACAAAATCGGTGTTCCCACTCTTATGGATCACACTCAATTAATTATTCATCAAACTTTTTACTAACGTTTCATTGTGATCTGTATTTTTTATTAGCATTTATTTGCTTATTAGCATTAATTTACAACTGTCGCTAAGTAGAGAAAATAATCTAATGATAAAAGACTCGTTTTATAAATGTCACAACGAGCGTAAAATAACAACGAAATTTTGAAAATAAAAAAGGTCAAAATGGTGACCGATAACATTCTAACAACGACACAGTCATTGAACAATTGGTCAAAGGAAGGATAAAAGACGCTTATGGTCGGTGGATATAATACATTATTATTGAGTACGAAAAATGTATTATTTGTCAAAGAAAAACGTAAATCCATTTACAGTAAACAATAATGATGATAAAAATAATAATAATAAATAAACCGATAATCCCTAACAATAGGAAGAGGAAAAAATATTTGAAAAATTACTATTTAGTCAATAGATACAATGTAAGGATTAAATTATGTTAGATCATTATAGGTATATATTATTTTACACATATTGATTTGTAAAACTCCGTACCTATTAAAACAATATGAATATCTACTAAAAAATACAGTTTATAATTTTATAAGATAGCTCTTCATTAAGGAGCCTCGGGTTTTGACATTCGATATCTTTTAAAACCTAAATATTAGACCTACCTAAAACAAATGATGCAGCTTCTTATATGCCTACAACAAATTTCAATTATAATTCAAGAGTTTTTGTGTTTACGCTGTGGAAATCCATTTTTAATTTTAATAAATAAAATATAAAAATATATTATTGAGCACTGTTTAATCTCCACTATGTTAGGTTAAATACCGAACGTTTTCGCCTATACTTGTAGGCATCTTCAGGGAAACTAACTACGTTTCCCTGAAGATGCCTACAAGTATAGGCGAAAACGTTCGGTATTTAACCTAACATAGTGGAGATTAAACAGTGCTCAATAATATATTTTTATATTTTATTTATTAAAATTTCAATTATGATTATGTATATTTACGATTCTATACATTGCAACGGTATACAATCATACGTATACTCAACGATGAAGATAATGAAACCACAATGGAAGGGAATATTTGCGGAGGATATTATATTAATTTTTTGCCCTTTGTTCTAAACTAATAATAGTCAGGCTTATTATCTAAAAGCTGTTGTCATCAAATTTGCATAGGCGTGTTTATTTTCTGCAAATTTATTTAAGGCATTACGGCTATATTGTTTGGTCGCATGCTCATAAAATTAATTAACACCTGTAATTAAATTAATATTTATGTTGTATCTGAATATTATTATTAACAACAATCCTTTTGATTAAACGTATGCTTGGGCATTAATGAGATATACTTTTGTTATACGGACATAACGGGCTTTTCCTTCCAAATATTTTTACAAAAAACTTCAGGAATCATTATTAAACATAGAAATCACACAAAGAACCCCAATTTATGTGAGAATAAAACAGGAAAACTTGTACCATAAAAGCTATTTTTTTAGAGAACAAACATAGTAGGTACGTACCTATAATTTAAATTTAGTTCGTACTTCATACGACATTGGAAACTTCAAACATCGATCGACTACATTTAAATTGTTTGATGTGCGTAAAAGTTTCATTTAATTTCATGGACATTATATCAACATTTTTTCAACGGGTGGTATAGCATTACTTGTGAAAATTACAATGGCGAACATAGAAAATTATAGTTCTTAAAGGTAGGTATAGCATTATGTTGTTCGGTAAAGTTATATACACTCTAGTATCAACAAATTTTAGTAGACGTAGATGACCAATATTTGACATTTGATATATATTCAAATGCTTTCAGCGTGATTAGTCACCACCTCCCAGCCCCCCAGTAGGAAACACCCTAGGCGAGGAATGATGAGCGCCATTATTTCTACGGCAGATTTAAAATATTACAATATACATCATAACAATGCGAGAGAAGTACGAGAGGGAATAATCGAGGAATAAAACATGTACGTACCTAACACTCAATATTGTAGTTAACTACCGTAACTCACATAAACTAATAGAGATAGTGATATTTTTTTATGCCTCTCAATGCTCTTATCAGGGTAGACATAAGTCCCGTCCATTCAAAGCGATTCAGTACCAATTACATATATCTCTTCCAACGATATTAAATTATAAATATAGATTTATAAAATAAAGCGTACCACGTAGAATAGTTACAGCTGATAAAGAGTGGCGTCCTCTTCTGTCATATTGCCAGTACATTTATTATAAAACCACATGATTATTAAAATATATCGTGAAACTATGTGCTATAAAAAGAGAGTTCTTTAACAATATACATAGTTTTCTAGGGTGATATGTTTTATAAAGAAAGTTCACAATATTGTTATGTATAATGTCACTGCAACCAAATTATACGGATTGTTACATAAATACATACATACGTAGGTCGTAAAAAATCTGATCAAAAACAAAGTCTGATTGACTCTGAATTGAATCTTCTGCTTTCGTTAATAATTATTACGAATGAAAACAAAATGTGTCTATTTAAACAATGTTTGTATGTAAGTAGGTACTAAGTAGTCTTATGGAGTGCAATGGGAGCTTAACAACCGCATTTTCAACATAATAATATTTTTAAAAGCCGGACAAACAAACGAAAACACTGAGTAAAACGTAAAACCTTTGTTCTTTCATTTATGCATACCTACCTAATAAAAACTGTTCTACTTCATGTAGATATTATGTAGTAGTAAGACACACAGTGAAAAGGTATTTAAGTATAGGTACATTTTAAAGTGAGTAGGTACCCACTAAACGGTAGAGAATGTTCCATACATAAGTTTTTCCTTTGTTATTATTTTTAGATGATTTACGATCGCGTGAGAAGTCTCCAAGTACAATACAACTAACCCTTACGAAATATTAGACCTCAGTGCGCCGATGTATTTCCGGTAAATTGAACGATTTCAAAACTTCCATAAGTGAGTTGAGTTGATTTAACATCGTCTCTTTATTTCTACCAGTTAAAAGTATACAACTAGGTATATAAACTGTTGCAATATATAAAATTTCACATTCCCTATGGAATAATAAATCGAATAAATTAGCAAAATCATCACAATAATATAATTGCTAATACAAAGTTAACTAACTAATATATGAAAAAAACTTATACAAATTTGGCAACAACACAAAATTACCTTCGATAACAAAGCAATTTACTTTGAGTTATAAGAAGTTCTATGTGTTCCAACGCTAATTATTATTTACCTAAAAATCAATAAGTAGTAATCAGCAAATAGATATGTAAGTTTAAATACATAACAAATAATAATCAATAAAATATCTTAACGCTGTCTACTGTCTGTTATTCTACGCACATAGCTGATATAAGTGGATAATATAATAAACACCATTCAATATTAAATACGTAGTACACATTGTTACAGAATTCAGTAAATAATTTGAAATGCCGTTTTTTGTTATACTTATCTTGAAGTCTTTCTCGTGGGTGGTTGCAGAAGCACACAGAAAAGCAATATCTTACCGTAACCTCCTACTACTTTTACTACACCATCACATCACATCCCACAAGTGGAGTAGCCAGCAGATTAGCTACATGTAATAAACATTCAAACTGTCCCTTCGTACCAATAAAAAAAAATTGGATTCAAGATGGGTGGCAAATCTTAACGCGGAATTTAAGAAGTAGAATGTCTTTATTTTTTGAACACCTGCTTTTTACAGGATTCTCGACAACTTGCGGAAAACATTGGGAGGCCAACTCTTTGCCAGATGCTTCACGGAACATGTATCCTTATGTGACACTTTTCGTCTAGTGATGTGATTTTTTCACTGCAAGTGAATAATTCATATCAAAAAGATGACGCTTAAGGTATAAATCTTTATTAATGTTGGAAATCACCAACAAAAACCAAAAAGTGATTTAAAAGTCATTAAATTAAAAAACATATGTTTGTATGGAAAAGCATTATTACCGTATAACGAAGCATTACTGTATTGTCTTGAATAGGTAGACCTAAAACTGTTTAAAATCCATTCATATTTCGATGTCATAATGATGTAATATTTACAGGTAAACTACCCATTATGAGGTGTCAGTTTTGGCATAATATTACTAAAAACAATAAAAACTGCCATTAAAATATTAGGTAGATTCATTTTGCGCCATCACAGAATTCAAAAAAACTTTAATGAGCAGAAAATTGTATCCATTTAAATACAAGTGGGGCGTGCAGAGATAACAAGTGCCAGTGTTGTATAATTATTAAGTGACATGTACCTAGAATTTATAAAAAAATATTTAGTACTTTTGTTTTATCAGAGGTATGCGTTAGTTAAAATATTCATATTTAAAATAATTTTGGCTTAGCGTGACTAAATTCATCGAATAACAACAGTGTCAAATAAATTTTTGTGATTAAAATAATAATCACAATGAGGGAGAT
Source organism: Athripsodes cinereus (assembly GCA_947579605.1). Lineage (NCBI taxonomy): Eukaryota > Metazoa > Arthropoda > Insecta > Trichoptera > Leptoceridae > Athripsodes > Athripsodes cinereus. The sequence goes on from OX388305.1 coordinate 9,109,387, forward strand.
TCCAAATCAATTATACGTCTTCTACTTTTATTTATTTACATATTAGTTCATTGATAAAAAACAATTACATAAAAGGTATACATTCAAATCAAATACAATCAATATACAGAGGGCGAGTTTATCGCAAACGCGCGATATCTTCCAACTAACCCAACTTTTACCTTTTATCGTTCATTTAGAGAACACATGGAGGAAAGTAACCTCGTCCAACGACTAATTTCTTTTTTAAATAAAATATTTAAACTTGAATTACTATGTTTATTTGTTACATTGATGTAAAATCCAAATTTCCGACTATTCCGTTGAATTTTCCGAATTTTTTTCCAAAAAAACCGTCTCCTGATAATTACGAACAAAAAAAGAATTAGCCAATTTGGTTCAGCTGTTCTCAAGTAATGGAGTGACATACATGGTCAATCCATTTTTATTTATAAGAGATGTCTAGAAATTGTTACATATAGTTAATGCCTCTAAAATAAGTGAAACTAATTTCTTATCAGTATTCAGCGAATGGAAACGCCACACATCTCATGATTTCATATTATAACGCAAGGAAATTATAATATTAGAACCAAATCAAATATAAATAAAGCTCACAATAAAAATACAATTTTGAATTCAAAACAAAAGCTTACATGCTATAATATGCAATTAATTTGGAAATAAGTTCCGTGTTAGCATTTTTAAATTTCAATGTGTCAGAGGGGATCACGTGATTTAGGTAGGTATCCATTACATGTTTGAATTCGAAATGAGCCTGCTTTAATTCATGCAACTGTTTTTTACAAGAGCGAGAAATTGCAAAAGTCGTAAATCTAAGCTAATGTGAAATTACAAGTAAAATATTTTGCTACTATTGTGATTAAAATAGCCTTTGTCATCCACTTATTCTATCTTCGATGTGATATTCGCAAGTATGTACCTAAATGTACCAGATTCATCCACCATACGGGTACAAAATAAAACCAAATACACTCCAAATGGTCCGACATATTAGGCAAAAAAAAAACTGAGTCGTGAAAGCAGAGAAAGTCGGATTCAAGACTAATTCGGTACCCAGATCTCGTGATTGAAAGTCTGGGGTTTTACCGTCAGGCTACCGATCACCTAACATATTGCGATTAGGGGATTCGATCCCGGCCCTTTTTTCTAATTCCGGGATTTAGGGATTATCTACAGTTGATCCAGGGATCCCGGGACTAGTCCCGGGATTGTATTGGTAATGTAAAGTGGTAACAAAAAGTCAGTAAACCATGTCAAAATCAGCTTTTTTATTTATCTGGCAATGAATTTAAGTTTTGAATCTGAAAAAAGTCGGATAAACAAAATTATACTTCAAACTTCTTCTAAAATAAACAAACAAGGCACTTATGATTTATAAAACTAACAATTTAACTTTTTTTATATTTTTAAATTGTATTTTTGTATTTATTTCATAGTTTTAACCCAAAACAGTTTTAGTTGTGTGGGGCAATATATTCTACAATGTTATTTATGTTTGTTTGTATGTACTATTTTGTTTTTTTTTTAATCGTTAGACTTATTTAGCTTAACCCATAACAAAAAAAAAATACATACTACAGGGATCAATGTTTAAACTCGTATTTTTAAATTAAATTGATCAGACTCTTTATGAATTATTTATTAGGTCGGTGAGTGTTTTTTTGATGCTATTTTTTAAAATATCAAATCGCTCAAGCATTGTTAAGAGACTATTCCAACGCGATTTGCAGTTAAACAATAAATTGAGCTCTCTTCCATGTTCCTTTTCAATATAGTTTAGAAGCATAGTATCATTCTTCAAAGATGTTCTTTTGAAAATTAGAACCACTACGAACTTTCTTTTCGTTTAATAGATTAATCCTGAGCCCAGTTCTTCATTATCACCATCCAAATGATCGATGAAAGGCGATAAGCCGTTTATGTATTAAATAAATAAAATATCATCACTGATCCCGGGATCCCGGGATTCGGGATCCCGGGATTGAATCCCCTAATTACGATGTACTACTCCTAGGTACGCCTTCTAATAATAATAATAATAATATGACTATTTATCACTTCAAGGGCGCTTTACATTAAAAATACTAGATATTGTTTAGTGTAAGAAAGTTTATATGTTTTGATTAATCCTAAAACAAAATACTTTTTATAAACCGCTTACGGGTGGATTTAGGTAGGTATACCAATATACCTAAAGCAAATCTCATAATACGGCATATTGTACTATTTACCCAATGCGTGTATGTTTGTCACTTTCACTCTCGGAGCACCTGTAGCGACACATATAAGTAGTAGATACCTATAGACCTACATAATATGTATAGAATATTTTACCAAAGGAGTTGTTGTTTTCTTTTATCCCTCACGCTCCAAACATTGAGCGTAGCGCACAAGCACGCGCGTCATGTTACTGTACCTATACGTGTATTATCATATAAATAAGAAAATATTATTTGAACCCACGTACGAGTACATTCCCCTCACGGCCTCACATTCCTATCTAGGTATGTATCTACTGATTCTATTAAATAGACCTTAACAACAACCTTTCTTATCTTATCATCTTTCTTATTGTCATATTATAATAATAAAGGTTTTCACCTTGCAACATATTACAGTACCTATAATATTTTGGAAATATATAGTACGCTCACCAATGTATGTACACAGCTACTTTTCTTTTGATATGAGCACACGTTCATTTTATCTATACCGGCGGTTTTCAAGTGTGGGGCGCAGAGACCTTCAAAGGGGGGCGCGGGCCAACCGCAGTGGACCTTATTTAGAGATAAAGTGGGCTACTCACACACCTAAACAACGTTCGTTTCTTACCCGATAAACAATAAAAAAAAATCGGAGGAGGGGGCGCGGAAATATGTTTTGGTAGGAAAGGGGGCGCGGCCCAAATAAGTTAGGGACCCCCTGATCTATACCAATATGGACTAGCGGCGACCCTTACATATATGCAAATATGCAACGCATACCCTAAGATACCTAAATAAAAAAATCATAAAAAATGTGTTATTAACATTAAATCTGTGTGAATTGTCTATGCGTGTTATTTTCAAAAAACTCTTCTGCCATGGCCACTAAATATACCGCAGGATATTATTTAATTGTTTATATATTTTTACTGTTCACTGAACCCTTAGTAAAAGCAAATTTGTACAAAATTACATTTAAAACAAATATAATCATACAATCAATATACAGAGGGCGAGTTTATCGCAGAGGCGCGATTATTAAATTTTCTACTAACCCAAATTCCAACTTCAATTTAGTCTAACGTATAAATTCAATATCTATTCAAGGGAAATACCATACGACATTTCCGCCTCTTACCTCGTTTGCTTTACACAGCGCGTGTCAAACTCGCACCATTTTTTCAGTAGAAATGAGGGCATCTACTACAATCTAATACAAGGGTGGCCAACCCGCGCCCCGCGAAGCATATGCACACTTTTTTTTAAATAATAGTCGGTACTAGTACCCATTACTTTTTTTGAAAGAGGTATTTTGAGAAAATATAGACTTTGTTATGTATGTAAAGTTTGTTTTGTACTATTTTGAAACTGTAAAAGGCGAAAGTCGTTTATTGCTTAAATAAATAAATAAATAAAAGGCCTGATATGAGATTGTGTGAATGCAAAAGCGAAAACATTTTCCAAGACTAGGTTTCCTGGAAAAAAAATATCACGATCAAAACAAAAAGATGGGTATGTAGAGTTGCCAAGTATGTAGGTATACGTATTTTTACGAATGAAAGACAAATATTAAAATCTGAAAACTGAGATCTAAAAGTGGTCTCCAATTTTGAAAAGTCTAACAAAAATAACACTTTAGGGAATCAAAGATTCTTTACAAAACCGAAAACATTTCAAATTCTTATACCAACTCAAAAATCTGTAACGTGGGGGGGGGGTAAAAATTATGCGAGAAAGCCAATTCAATAAACTAGCCTAATTTAATAAATTAAAGAAACCTGCAAACTTTTTTCCTGTATCTGTGTACTTTTTCGGTCCGATCTAAGACTTCTTCAAAATCCGTGTTGTCAACACTGTAGGTATATTATGTTTCTGCCACTGTTGATGACAAAAATAAAGCACTTTTTGGAACGATAAACCCGCAGGTTACCTACATAGTAGAATAAAACATTATATTTTTGTAAAAACGATAATGCATCTACGTTTACTGACAAATTTTCTCAATGCGACTAACATCAAGCATATTATATTATTATAATCATTAAAGGTCATTATATATGTAGGGGAGGCCCGGGCAAGAAGCATAATGTGGGTAAGAAGAATAATCGATTTTTCTAAATAATCGCAATAGATGGCGCTTTGATCTGTCGGCCATGATTCCGGCACGTGTTCGGCCACGCCATGACAGTTTGACTAAAACAATACAGGTGCTCGTTTGTTGTTGAGACAAAAAAAAAGAATTTCTGCAGTTTTCTTACGATTTTTGCAAAGGTATGTGTATCAACTTTTTTATTATGTATGTTTTGTTTGTTTATAATATTTTTTTTGTTCGACAGCATATTTGTTTAAGTATAATTTGTGATAATAGTTTTTTTCCTAAGCTTCAAATAACATTTGAATCATTTTTGAATCCTAATAATGGCATCGTGGGCAAAACGAATATGGGCAAAAGGAATAGTTATCCGTTTTGCCCGGTAAAAGAATGTTCACTTATTTCGGATATCTTTTTCAGATGGTATTCAAATATAAAAGAAAAACTGCGAGAGCATCGTGGTCAGAAGAATCGCTAGAGCGAGCTATAAAATTGGTTAAAGAAGAAGGAAAATCTATAAATTCTGCCGCAAAAGAATTAGGAATTCCTTTTACTACTTTACATCGACACCTAAAATCAGGAAGTGTCTCGAAAAAATTGGGCAGATATATACCTGTTTTCACGCCAGAACAAGAGGAAGATCTGTGTGCATATTTAAAAAAATTAGACAGTCTTTTCTTTGGATTGACTCGTTCAGAATTTTTAGGTCTAGTGTTTGAGTATGCCAGAAAAAATAATATTACTCATCCGTTTAAAAATGGCAAAGCTGGTGATGATTGGTTTGCTGGGTTTAAGCGCCGACACCCAGAAATTGTCCTACGAGCACCCGAACCGACATCATTGGCAAGAACTCGAGGTTTCAACAGGCCTCAGGTGGAATTATTTTATAAAAATTTTTGGGACTTAGTAGAAAAATACAAATTTGATGCGACTACAATTTATAACATGGACGAAACAGGTGTTAAGAGCAGCACGAGTCGACCGCCAAAAGTTTTATCGATAAAAGGTAAAAGGCAAGTTGGAGTAGTCAGCAGTGCCGAAAGAGGTCAACTTACCACTGTTATTTGCTGCTGTAATGCAGCTGGCACGTATGTTCCACCTTTTTTCATATTTGCCCGAAAAAGAATGCAAGAGAGGCTATTGGATGGCGCTCCTCCGGGCTCGCAAGCTACAGTCAGTGACAATGGTTGGGTAAACGGAGAAGCTTTTTTAAACTGGCTTAAATTTTTCGCTGATACAGTCCGTCCAAACGAAAACAGGAAGATACTACTACTGCTCGACAATCATGAGTCCCACAAATATTATCCAGCTTTGGAATTCGCATCGAAAAATAATATTATATTTTTATCTTTTGCACCCCACACCACGGATCGTATGCAACCACTGGATGTTGCCGTGTATGGACCGCTGAAAAAATATTTTGAGCAAGAGATAAATACATTTCAAAAATCACACCCAGGACGAATTGTGAACCAATATGACATGGCTAAATTGTTCGGAGGAGCATACGTCAAAAGCGCTTCAGTCCAGAATGCAGTAAATGGATTTAAGAAACCAGGAATATGGCCGTACGATCCGAACGTTTTTGGAGATGAAGATTACGCTCCTTCAACAATGACTGATCGTCCTCTGAATGAAGCTCAAAGCTCTTTGGATGATACTCCATGCAACTCAGCATCATCTGTTGTACCCCACTCTCCCACAGACCTTGTATCAACACAGAATTTGATGACGGATCTTTCTGCAAAGGAAAACCCCGAACAATGTACAACACCTATACCTGATCCAATCCTGGAACAAGGACCGTTGCAAGCTCCTGTAGCAAATCTTACACCATTACAGATCAGACCCATACCAACAATGGCTGCTCCCAAAACAAATCGCAAAAATAAGAGACAAAAATCGGAGATATTAACATCAACTCCAGTTAAAGCTGAGCAAGCTGCTAAATATATAAAAGTAAATAAAAAGAAGACCAATATATCTGAATTAGCAAGTTCCAGCAAAATTAAGAAGAATAAGATAAAGAAGACTGAATTACCAGGTCGCAGCCAAACTAAAAGGACAAAGACATCTTCCAAAGCTAAAACTAAAGCTGATTTATTTTGTTTGGTGTGTGCCGAGAAATATACTGAACCGCTTGTTGAAGATTGGATTCAGTGTAGCCAGTGCCAAAATTGGGCACACGAAAATTGTACATCATACGCAGGTGTTGGAAGTTATTTCTGCGATGAATGCGAAGACTGATTGTTTTATTTTATGTTATTCTTTTTGCCCTTATGGCATATCCGTTTTGCCCGGAGGAGTCGGGCAAAACGGATAATAGATACTTTTTGTTTTTTCTCAATTTAAGAGGCAAAATCGTTAGAGTTTAATTTTTTTTTATTGCTGTTTCCAAAGATTATGAAACAAAGTTACAAATTAAAAGTAAAAAGAGTTACATTGATTATGAACTTGTATTTTATTTTATCACTCTCCCTTAACATATGCGTTTTGCCCGGGCCTCCCCTAATTACCAGTTAAAATTATTGCAGGGATAATCTCATGATGCTCAACCGATGATCACTAATCACGTGGCGACAATGTATAATCCATGGATTACCACACATCCCACATTGTCTGGGTAATCCCCATTATAAATACGTATTCAATACAAAATGAAACGAATACATTCTCGTACGCTAGCATCATTTACTCGCCAGGATAATATTATAATCCCTCGCACTCGACTTCTTGACAGTCAGCTTGAAATAAATCTAATGCAAATCAAACTGTCAGAGACATCTAACAAAATACATTAAAAGATTTTGGTAAGCAGTATTGCTTCAAACCACGATGTACAAAAATACTTCAGCTAAGTATATTATGGTAAAAACTTATGACACAAATCAATAGATGTCTCTATCTATGAACAAATATAATTATTTTTGCATCCAATCACCAACATAATTATTTTTATTATTTTTATGTATCAACAATAAGTGAAAATGAGCTTTCAGAATAACTGTGCACGCAATTTAATATAAGCGACGACATAATACCATAGTGAGCGAACATTCAATATAGTTTGTGCAACCATATAACTATTTGGGTGATAGCATTGTGGTTGGCAAATAAATCAAAAGTTTGTAGACAATGTATTTAAAATAAGATGCATAATATTTAAGATGACATGCTTATCAAACCAAAAACATCAGGCAGGGTGCCAGACAGTATTTTTGAACAGGAGATCATCGTTTTGAACCTTGCTGCCGAATTAATCCTTCTTTGCATTACAAGAATATAGTATGTATTGTGGAAAGATGTATATACTTTTAATAATAAAATGAATTCATCTAAATGGAAGATGAAAAAAGTACAAAAAGCAAGTGGTGTACATCTAGGAGTTCTGGATTTATAAGAAAGTGACGGAAAAACAAAAATCACACAGGTCTGCTAACACAGATTCTGTCAATAGATTTATGGTGCCTAGTAGAGGGGGTCTGGCTAATTATGTTGACCGTGCCTTTTGCGTAGTTGGTCCGTTGCTGTGGAACACAATTCCCTAGGATCTGTGGAACAAAATTCCCTAGGATTTGCAAACTCTTGAGAATGTGGAGGTGTTAAAAGCAAAGTTAAAGATCCTATTGTTGAGGAGGTGTTATGATTCTTGAATGGGGCCCTGCGGTGGTTTTTCCACTAAATAGCGCATCTAGTTATTATAACTATTATAAACACATTAAATTTTATACAATTTGGAAAAGCCAAGAGTAAAAATTTAACTTGCTTATTTTACTTGATATTTTTAAATATATCTGTCACTGTGCATGAAACATGTTGATTGTCCTCTCCGAGCTTATAAGATTGTATGATACTATCAATCATCAATATTCATTTCAATGACAATCTTACCTGATCATCGACAGCTATTTTCTTAACAGCATCTTCCACCCAACAGTCCTCTATATTCTCCACCTGATCTGCATCCTCGACTGGAGCAGGACTGGTTTGGCGATTTCCCTTCAAGATCACAATATCACCTCCATCTTCTTCCTCACTTCTCCAGGAACCACACTGAGTTCCAACATTTCTTTCATATACCTTTAAATCAACACTCAAATCCCTTTCAGCAGATGCAGATGTTGGAACATTTTCTCTACCACCGGTTAGTTCGGTACCACTTCCAATCACCTGAACATTATGAATACTTTCACTAGAAGATGACATTTTTGAGAAGTGACGAACAAAGTTTGTTTTCGATGGATTCACAACTTTTATTATGCTCTTTATTTGAATATTTTTATTAAATATCCTACAATTATCTTTAAATTGTTGGAAATTTACTCTTGGATACAAATTGGCACACACAACTTTTTTAAGAGTCACAAAACGAAACACACAAATATTACACCTCAAGAACACCTGAAATATAAAAAAAATTGTTTTATAAAGTATATTCTCGGAATTATTTTTTATAATTACGAATAAATGATCAAACATTTTCACATATTAATATTGATTCAATTTTATCTAAAAGATGAGGTGGAAGAAAGCACGGTTGTAGGAGAACTATTTGGTTTGACCATGTGGAAAAAATTCTCAAGAACGGCCACCTGTGATATAAAAAAATTGCATGAATGTGGAGGAAGAAAAAGAAATATGTACGATAAAAAGTAAATCTCTATTTTTTTCCTAAGCACCTTTAGAGATTTTTATGCAAGTTGAGTGAAACTCATTTAGATAAATATGTGTGTAATTTAGCCACATGTGATATATAATTTTAATATAACAATCCAAAAAACACAGATGCTGCTGTGAATATGAAAAAATTAACTAAAAATGTTCTTGATTTAAAATCATCAAATAAATTTAATGTAAGCAGGTAGGTCGTGTAACTAGCAGCCACATACTCATGAAATTTTTACATCTTACTAAGAGATTGCACAAAACTATAAAATTGTAAATGGAAAATGTAATGTAGGAAGAAATCCAGGATTAGTCTACACTTCCTGCTTTTTATTTAATCTGATTTCTATTGATAACGATTTAATAATAACACCGATCTAAATATTCAAATTTGATAGTAATGAAAGATATACATAGTAATGAAGTTTTTTTTTAAGTAGGACAATCAAAAAATAAATTACCGTTACTTAAAATGTAGTTAAGAGATTTAATATACTTACTACTTTCTGCGAGAAACTCATGAAGATACTATAAAACACAACAATATTCACACCGGCGACAATATTACCGAGCAATGTTTATGGAAATCTGAACGTATTTGAGGTTATGTTTTGTATAAAAGCATTGAAAGCGTTTTTGACATTGACAGATTTTTTTTCGTAATATAACTGTGAGACTGTCGCAATTAAGTGTCTTTAACCAGCAATAAAAACGCGTGTACTCTGTCTTAAATTTCAATAAAATAATTTGATCAAATGAATGTACAACGTTATAGGTATGTTACAACGTTAAATTATATAAAACATAAGTTTTCCTTGGATTTGCTTATACGTATACCTAATAAAAAATTGTTAACATTGATTTGTAGTCTATCATTCTATTTTTGAGATTCTATGGGGGAGACAAGACAATGTCCCCTCCCTGGTTACTCCCGTGGTAGTGATGGGTAAGGATAATTTCCAATACATTTACTACCATGAAAGGTTTAGAAAAGACAACGTCTCTCTATTCGGTAATGCCCCGGATGAGACTTGAAACAGCAACCCTATCTTTCACGAGGAGTACTTTGTCCCAAAGGCTTCGATATTTTCTCTCATTAACCCCGATGACAGCATCGTGTAAAGGCATTGTTCTGAGATACCTACCTAGTATGGGTTCCATGCTAGATACCTACTTCCAAGTAGTGGTCTCGAAAGTCATTGTGTAAAATCGGCAGAGTTCACCACAAAATCCAATAAATGGAATATTCACTACAGCATAATATGAATCTTACTTTTCATAATTCTGTTTCATATTAAAATATCTGCCCCGTCACCGAATTTTCTAAATGAAGTTTAATAAAGCTCGAATCATCAAGGGCACAGGGCCCGTAGTCAAAACACATTTAAGCGTTACGTTTTCGTTCAAATGTGAATGACGTTGCGAGAACGTGTCAATTTTCATAGCTTCTTGTGTATTTTAGCTACGAACATTGACACGTTCTCGCAACATCGTCTACATTCGAACGAAAACGTAACGTTATATGTATTTTGACTAGGCCTACTGTACTGGAAGTGAACATGTAAAGTAATATGGGGCAAGTAGGTATGCTCAAGTGATCAACAACCCAGAAAATGACGGGTGCATCAATGCTGTCCTCACTCCTCTTAGTTGTGAAGTAGCTTTAAATTTCTTATTATGTCTGTAAACTTTGAAATAACTTTATTGGATTCCAAGGACTCCTATTTATCCGCGTAGGTGACGATTTATTAATATTTTATTTCTCTCTAGTTGATTACCTACCTTACTATGCCAGTGTTGGCATCTCTGATCCTACCACGTCAGTGGGCGGGGGACCCGGCTGACGTAGCAGATCCCATCTTGTGACCCACACATCCACGAATGTCTTAAAGCGTGAAGCGTTTGTGACATTTAAAAACACTTCCCCAAACCAGATGGGTCGAGGAGTGTCAACAGTTATACCCAGAATCATTTCCTCTCTTGCATCCATCATCAAAGGACATTCCCAAAGGATATGTTCCGCATATTGAGCTCCTGTCCCACATGTGCACCATGGATTATCGGTCAATGCTAACTCAAAAAGTTTAGCTATCAACTGGCCATGTCCCTATTATGTCTTTAATATTATTTAATACAAAATAATTTTAAAAAATCGGTACTTTTACCACCGATTATCCGATACTTATCTACCGATTTTATACTTGCCGGCAATCGGTAGAAAACTAGCGCATTTCGGTATTTCGGTAGAACACGGTCCATTTCGGTGAAAATCGGTAGGTTTGAGACCACTACTTGTGCTTCCAACTTTCCAAGTGAAGTTAGAATAAAAATGAAATAGAAATATTAATATTATTCCAGCGACATCTATCATTATTTTTATTTTTTTGGTTCTGTATATTGTTGTTAGCTTTGATGCGAACCTAGATGTCGCTATTGTCACTGAAATTATTTTTCTTAGAGCGAGTTGACAGTTTAGTTGACAGCAGAGATGTGCAAAATACTTTCAAAAAAGTATTTAAATACAAAATACAAATACTTTTGAATTTTTGTATTTCAAATACAAAATACTAAATACTTTTTCAAAATGGTATTTAAATACAAAATACAAAATACGTATTTTCAAAATACTTTTTTAAAATACCTTTTTAAAATACTTTTTACAAATAGTCGAACAAGGTGTAAGACAAAAGTATTTAATATTTAAACCATTGATGAATGAAAAAGAAATTAAAAGCTGGACAAAAGTATTCATAAATGGAGAAAGGGTTGACATGATTCGATATAGCATTGCTTGCAGACAATTGATGAATGCCATTGATGAATGAAAAACTGGACAAGAGTATACATAAATGGAGAAAGGGTTGACATGATTCGATATAGCATTGCTTGCAGACAATGAGGATGAGCCTTAGGAAGAACTCTCAAAATATAAAAAAAAAATTAACTAAGTCAAGACAAAATGTACGGTTGTTAGATGAGATAAGCCGAAAATTGTCATAAATGGATTGAGTATCATCAAGCAGGTAAGAGAATTCCTGACTTGGGCTGCAAAATAAATCAGAATGGATAATCCAAATCTGAAATCGTATGGACTACTGTAACATCATATTATATACAGGACTGCTCCAGACTCTTCCTTATCGTCTTCAGATGGTTTTTAACCCTTAGCAAGAATCGCTATTTTAGGCAACGTAACTGGAATCGGGGGTCAAAAATGACCCCAACAGAGTTGTTAGGTACCTATCATATTCACACCATCAAAATATTTTTAATTTTTCGTTTAATTTATTACTAAACAACTTATTAACAATTTTTATTACACATTTTACCATAAACTATATAGTTTTTAGCAAAATCAACTTCTGTCTAATTATTTTGACAGTATCAACTACAGAAGCTTTTATTCATTAAATAAATAAAAATAACATAAAAACATTTACTTTTATCGCTTTCTTATATGAACATTTGACAAAAAAACAGGAACTTCTTTTGAGATCAACTCAAACAAAAAAAAAACAACCTAAAACAAAACTCCTCTTATAAGTCTTACATTTAGTAGGTACATGTGATATTTTTGGCACTATGTTTTTTATATATAAAAAGTAAGCACTTGCTACACTTTAGGGAACCTTTCAGGTCCTTTTTACGATGACATAAATAACACCTTACTCTCTTACGGTTCTTTGTTTGAGTGGCATTAGTAGCTACGTCTTCTTCTACTTGATGTTCTTAAAAAAAATACCATTCTTGTTTTAAGGTCTAACAAAAAAAAATTATGTTGTTTTGTACAAAAGCATGACTAATTCGATGCCAATTTTTTTTATATATTTAGTTTTCTTTAGACGCTTTTCTGGCTTTCACGCCTTCCAAAAAACGTAACAAAAAACAACCATTCCCGGACTCGGGGGTAATTTTTGACCCTAGATGTGTACATACCTCCACTTCTAGAAATATTAGAGCGACGCAAGTTCGTCACCAGCTGCACCCCATGACGTTATGAGATTACGTAAGCGCCCAAGATTGCAGGGCCTAGTTCTTCAAAGTTATTACTTAGAATTGTGTCGTTGGGGTCATTTTTGACCCCCGGTTCCAGCTAAGGGTTAATGTTGCCTCCAGATCATTTACAGAGAGAATAAGAGCTGCCACATAACTTCACTACTAAGAAGTCTACACTAACTGAGAGTCCTAGAGATACTGGTGTTTAAACTGTGTCTCACCGTCCACAAGGCAGCACACCACCCACTGAGCTGTTCCGCTGACGAAAATGTGTGGCGAAGGCTGTGCTCAGCTTCTTAAACTCGTTGAACTCAAAAGGGCAAATACCTCTAAATTTGCAGAAAGAAGAAACAAAGTCGCAGCGTCATCTGCCTGGAATAGATTGCCTTCAGACAAAATTGAAAATGCTACCATTCAGGAGAAATCACAGCGCCCTTGAAATGGCCATGGATCATTAAACGGCGTCATGTATAATTTGTTCAATCATCATTATTATGTGTGTATATCTCAAACATGGAGTACTCTAATGGAAACGTTGTATTTGTAATTCAACAAATTGGCAAAAAAAGCTTGCGTACGCGCATATCAATTAATGGCAGAATTTTGTTTCAAACAATAAAAAGGTATTTTGTAAAAGTATTTTGTGTAAAATACAAAATACTCAAAAAAAGTATTTCAAATAAAATACAAAATACTTTTTACAAAAAGGTATTTGAAATACAAAATACAAATACGTATTTTGTATTTTGTATTTGTATTTTAAATACTTTTATTTCAAATACGTCACATCTCTGGTTGACAGGCATGTTGTCGCTGTTATTTTTACTTATAATAGACCTAAATAAAACCTAAATTAAAATAAAACTATGGTATAGGCACTTAGGTATATAGGTTCGGGTGTTAGAATTATATTTAACAAAATCCACGTTTTACCCTTTTAGATATATGTTAACTAGTGCGAACTATGTGAATTATTGTTTTTAAAATACCAACAGTGAAGTAGCATTAATCCAGTATTATTTGTTTGGATTAATATTACACTCAGGGTAGAAATAAAAAAGCTGTAAAATTTAATCTACTATTCACATATTATTATTAAATTTAAGCATCCCCTTCCGTGATATTATTATGATGAGGAACATAGAAATAATAACGAATATTATTTTTATGGCCAGTTTCATTACATTGCGCCGTTTTCTCTACATAATATTATTATTATAAACTTACCTTGGCGTATAGAATTGCCCAGTTGGTACTCGGATTCATAGGGAAACCTTCATGTTATAATTATTATTGTATCGAGATATATTTTCTCTAGGTGCCTACGGATGTAGCGAGATATAATTATGGGTATCGTGTATATCTACCTATTATTTTTATTCACGTACCTACCTAATATTTGGAAAATAAACATAAAATCCTACCAAATTAATTAGCTCTAGATTAAACCTTCAATAACATTGTATTTACCTAGGTACCTAATTAAAATATCCAATATGACGTACGTATTACTTTTTCTCAGTCCACTCCTGGAGGAAGACTCTCCTATTCTGAACCGCACGATCTTAACTGTTGATGAGCTTTTCTATTATTTTTTTTTTCGCTAGATTAGGGGTGGGAATCTCTTAGACGACTGGGTCCGTTCCCGCTGATGTGTCTTTAAGTCCGTTATCGATTATGATTACATAGACCTTTTGACCTTACCGAACTCACTTTGTTTGTGACGTCCTTCCTCCAATAAAAGGAGATGTTCCTCTTTCCTTTTTTTTCAGGATCTATCGCAGAGAGAGCGAGGTAAAAATAATGACTGTACCCTCACTTGTGATTTTCTTACCATTTTCATCTGTCGTGTGTGTTGTGCATGTATTTATCTATTTCTTTTCATGATTACAGATACACTGAACATTAACAATACGCTTAGAACAAACTGCTTATTTAATTAATTGTGGCTATGAAAATGCTACTAGTTTTAGGGAACTTCAGGAACTTCTAGTCTTAAGGTATTTCATATTAATTTAGGCAAACAACTAGTAGGTAGTAATTACGTACCTAACTGAAAATTAATTTTAAATTCTTTTTTTTTGAAAAACATAAGAGTTGGTGGACATTAACGGTTGTATTTAATTCTGGAGAGGATTTTGTCATTGTCGGGGATAGTCCTTTAGGCGAACCTTGAGTCGTTCCTTAAGAAGAGTTTGCATAAAGAGTATGGATGACATAGGAACAGACATTCCTGCGACAGCCATCCATTTTTTTACCATTTCATGTAACACGCACCTGCAATTCACTTAGATAATGGTTAGGTAATATTTAAAAATGTTGTAATGATTGTCCTGAATGACTAAGATCCTACATTTTATCGCTTTACTGAAGTCATGTCAGATGTGATTCTTAACACTCTAGAGTTCACATACTGAAAGACAAAGGTAATTTTATTTTTTTCCAAATCATTTGAATAAAACTCTGTAATTGCGAACTGACCCATTATTGAGCTCGAAAGATATCTATTTTATATTGTCGACGAAACAAGAGAAAGACAAAATATACTTACATAATAATATTTAGTGCACTGAGGTAAGTAGGTATGTACCTACCAAGGTATGTGTATGCATGAATATTTTATCATAATAATGATTAAATTAACTAGACGAAGAATCTTGGAGTATACTACAAAATTTAATACTTCTTCATGGACACTTCATAAAAAGCTGAATATAAAATAAGGGCTTTGCTAATTTACATATTTCTCATGAAGAGCGAAGAAAGATATTCAGTGTATTGCAGGTAATTCCAAAGCTGATTTTCTCATCCGTCAAAGATCATCTTTTTATTAACCATTCTCAATTATCCTTTCAACATCTAGATACCAACTTGTGCAGATGTAGGGGAGTAGAGGCTGATTAAAATAATAGGTATGGTTCTTTGTTACATTACGTAAGAATACAATTTGTAAGTAAACACTAATGAAGTGTGTAAATTGAAAGAGGTTAGTTAGAAGATATCGTAAACTAGCGACAAATTCACCATCTGTAGGTACTGTATTGATCAACCGATAATTATATGATACCTTCTTTGTAATGATTGATGTTAAAACCAATGCACAGTAAAGAATAAAATTTATATTTCACATTTATTAAATATTTCACTTCATTTTCCTATTAAATGTATTCCACCAAGGATCGTCGATCGACAAGGAAAATATTGGTAAATTTTGTTGGATGAGGCAGAGGTTCTGTGTAGAGCAATGGAAAGAGATCTCTGGGAGTTGTACCCACAGCAAACCGTTGACCCAACCAAGAGAAGGGGAAGACGTCCGTATAAATATATACTGTATTTTTTATATTATTTTAAGTATCTACAAATTTCAGCGGGAATCTGCTTTAATCTAGCTCTTCAAAAAAGTGGTGAGTCGGTAGGTAAGTTTGAATTGCCGTAAGCATAAACAAATTACCATCCAACAGGGGACTATTCTTATGGTAATTCGGTAACGCTTAACACTCCCTTCTTATAGCCTACATCACTGATACTACTTATAGGTATATCTATAGGTACCTACTCATCATAATATCTACATTGTTACATTACTAACCTCATTGTAAGTAGGTACATATAGATAATGACGATTAAAATAAATGTTTATTTTGCTACATACCTACCTAGTACCTACATCATAATGCAAACATCTAAGTATATTTGCATGCTTTGTCTATCTTCCTTATCGTCTACTGTAACAGCATTTTCCACAACTAGTGAAGCCAGCGGATTAATTGTATGAAATAATACACATCTAAGTCGTCTTCTGCATACCAATAAAAGTAGAAATTTAAAATGGGTGGCATACCTACGTAATCACTGAATCAAATATGTAAATTTTAGTTTATCGACGGAGGTTTCATTATTATAAAAGTTATTAAAATGAATAAATATATTTGATAATTCTTGTAGTAACTAGTAACCCCATCAACATGCGAGCTGGCTTTCGAAAGGTTCTGTAGGTAGGTATAGTGATAATATTGTTCATCTCATATCTACAAAATACATGTATATACAAACGAAAACAGTTGTATAAACAGATTATTCCAAAAATAACTAAATTAAATATAATCATATTTTTGATCAAATTTATATAATTTCAATGCAGTAACCGTAGTCAAAACAAATTTAAGCGTTATGTAGTCGTTCGACTACACAATGTATTATATATACGAAAATTGGTACATTATCACAAAGTCGATTATAGTCGAACGACTACATAACGCTAAAATGTGTTTTGACTAAGGCTTCAGGTACCTATATAATGGGAATGATATTCTGTTTAGGATATTTACTATTTTTTTTATTATTTATCTGGATTTGGGCACAACGCACAGATGAAAAATCTTATCAAATATCTCTATTAGAGAACCGTGTTAACACAATGTAACACAAAATCTAATCGGAAGAAGTGAGAAAGATATTCCCACATCTTTATCTCCATAAGTAATCACTTTTGGTGCCCATGAAAAACGCTCACCAATACACCAACTAAACGAATGGCTGCTTCTATGGTTTTGCATTAAACGTTTCTCAATTGGTGAACCTTCTAATATCTTGACAGTTAGAATGGCAGAATTGCTCACAATCACTTAAACCAGTCTAGAGGCAATTCGTAAGCGTTGGGACCCTTTCTAATTTCTTTCGACTAGATTTTGCATAGTGTTACATTGTATAATCATGGTTCTCCAATCGAGATGTCTTATTGTGTTTGGAGAAATAATGGAAAATATTTGAAATGTGCGAGCTTTTTATAAAACTAACAACCCTGAAATCATTATAGATGATGTATCGTATTATATTAACATTTTATTTTTTGTATTTGGGTATCTAACTCTGCACTCATTTAGGTAGGTCTGGTATATAACATCTTATCTGAATACTTTTACCATCAAACGTTCAGCATTCTCCACCTTTGTTAGTTAAAATTACTGCTCGACAGACAAAATAAAGGGATAAATTCATTTGGCGAATATATTTTCCGCTCCAAAAGGGTTTGCAAAATAAACCATAGCCTTTTGATGCGATGAAGAGTTACTGAATGAATATAAGCAAATGGTTTGTTATTTTTTGTTTCTGAAAATAACACATTTAAATAAATTTCACTTAAATAATAACATCGTTATGAGATACCTATAGGCACTCTGATCCTCCAAAAGACAGAAAAGAGTGACATTGGGTAGGTACCTATCTCACCCGAACGTTATTTAGATAAAAGAGAAGCGAACAAAATATGTATATTTTTTGAAATATGTGTAGGTATATCTAATTCTTTCGTAATTTTTGTACCTACATACAAAAGTAATGTTGAATATGCACGTAGCAAGAAGGAAAAAGAACTAGATTGTGGTAGTTTTGTATCCTAGATGATTTTCTATAAAAACTCTTCTATTGAATATGCTCAACACATGCTCTCCTTTTAGATCTGAAGGGTTATTATATTCATGTATACACCAATTTCTGGTACATTCTTGGGGTTATTTCACGTAATAAAATCACAATACTCATGTAACTGTTAAAAACCACTATTTTCAGATATCGCGAGATTGGCGTGCAATTATTTTGATTATAAACACAAGACAAGATTAAGATCGTATTTAAATCGTAGCCGTAGTAGCCCTGCTGGTTCTGGATGAAATAAGTTTTTTCTAAATGCAGTTTTCTTTTCTATGATAACAATATCAGAGGTAAAGAATTTGGTTTTGGGTTTATAGATATCATACATTCGTCTCACATTAGGTGTAATTAGAAACTCAACGCACCGCTTAAAGCTTTAAAGTGGTGACCTGTTTACGCAACCACGGCCTCTCCAAGGAAAGAATTATGCTGGAAAAAGAGTAACTTGGGTACTTAATTATAAATAGTTCGCTGTTATGGAAGAGATTGATATCTTCTTTCATTTTTTAAAAGGAATCTTAGATAAAAATTAAACATACTGATCATATTTTTCTAAAATGTACTGTACATATGTACATAATCAAATATTTATTCCTCGAAAGACAAAAAAAATGGAAAGAACGACCGATCATCTTGTACTTTTTCTTTGAGTTACATTTACGATATAGACTATTTCGATCCATTCTGTTAAAAAGTATCTATTCAAATGACAATGCAAATTTTTCGAGTGATATTACTCTTTCTTGTGATGTAAGATGATACACAGAATTAGCATAATGAGAACGTTTATTTATTTATTTATTTATTTGAAGGGATGATGTATTTATTTGTTTTTAAACACGAGAATCTTCAAAGACATCTGAACGAAAAATACATAATACGTCGTGTTGCTTTTGTGATTATTGTATGTCTACATTTGTATTCATATTAAATGGGATTTTGAGAAAGAGATAAATATGATGGCAATATCGGGAAACGCGTTTTAAATATTGGGAGGTAGGTAGATGATTTGTAAGGAGAACAATTTTCACCTAACGTGAATGACATAAACAATAAAAATTACACCTTTTAATAACTTTCAACCCTAAATCAAATCCTAGCTAACAGGAAATCTTGGTCATAAGCTTGTGGTTTAGTTGATCTTTGCTTGTGGTTCTCCATGAGTAGTTTTTTTTTTAATTACATTGTATAAATACAGTCAGTATAACAATGAACCAAGTAGATTGATCTTAATTGCATACATTGCTGAATAATGGTGTTATTAGTCTTGTACAAGCATAATCTCTCCTTCACTCTGTTTCTTGAATAACAATAATTATTATCATCGAAACCAAATGTCATTTTGTAATTAGATGTGCATCTGCAGCCTTAATACTGTCTCGTATACGAGCTACATAATGATGTGAGTACTTATTATACCTATTGCGTTATTATATTTGTTAGATTGTTTTAATCCCATTAAATAAATTGTTGATGATGTTAGCTTATCAGTGATCTGAGTGTTACTCAGCTGGTAGATTGTATTGTGTTATTAGTTCATAAGGCTCCCGCTGCCAGTATATTGGTGGCCAGACAGTTTAATACTCTGGTGCCAGGCCTGGTGAGATGGTAGCAAATAAATAAATCCATTTAACAATCAGCGTGATGCAGATTAAATCTAATACATGTTCAGTGTTGTTATGATACGATCTAATGATGAAAACAATATTATTCTACGCGTTATAAGGAACGAAACGTTTGGTTACAATTATGTCGTAAGCTATATTTTATTTCACTCACTCCTTGTTCAGAGAATATTAAAAAAAACTCTTTTGAATACTTATTGAAACATATTTTAGATATCGTCAAAGCACAGACGGAAAGGAAAGACTAATAATAGAACAAAGATTGTTTCCAATGGAAAGGTCATTGACTGATTTTGTAATTTAAAAAAAAAACAATCGTGTGCTGAGCAAGAGAAATCGTATGAGAAACTGGATGAATGTGGAAGAAGCGAATAAAGTTTGTAAGGATAGATCAATATGTCGTTCAGTTCTCTCTGCCTACCCCTCCTGGGATATGGCGTGAGGGTGTAGTATAATAGTAAGAAAACAATATGCAATTGTAGAGGTTATTACTGTGATTAAGTGAGATTCTTTTAGTGATATAATTATCCAAAAACAGATATGTACCAGTACCTATTCCAATGAATTTTTTTCTAATTTATTGTTTTTCTTGCTAGGGTCTAAATGTTCTAATTTTTTTTTTTTTTAATTAAATGTCAGGTGTAACTAGCCGCCACACATCTTATTTATCTATTTGGTGAAAAATTCTAAAAGAGCTATGTAATTTTCTTTTAAATGCTAAAAAGATTGTTTTGTTTTCCCCATTTTTTACGTCATTATTTAGAATTGCCAGGTCATTTGTTGCCACCATGTCTGTAACGTAAAATAAGATTAAGACCTTTATCAAAACCTTCTTCACGGATTTGCAAACATTCACTGGCGAGCTTTTGTAAAAATATAGCCCAAGGGTGAAACTTACATCATCCCTATGTGCTTCTCAAAGTTCTGCATTTATTTACATATTATACATAGCTACGAAACAAAATTTTATCAATAAAGAAGTACACTAATTTTAACTTGCTTAAAAAATAAAGTATCAGTGTGTGTACACAATGTATAGAATATGTAATTCCATACCTAAAGAAAGAAAGTTGGCGTCAAATTATTTTTTATACTTGCATTACGATTATATCATGAAGTACATATTCATATCTGATAAAATCTACCAAGAACCTGCACCCTCACAGTAAACAATATAGTAGGTAGGTACAGTTTTATGATATTATAGGTATATATCAAATAGTTTATTGATAAATTGTAAGAGACATTTATCCAAATCAACTTTTCGAATAATATGGAAATCACCCACAGATTTATATAAATTCCTGTTATAAATTCAGTTTATATTTTAGTTACATTCTATACGTTTTATAATTGCTTTCATTTTATTTAAGTGGATTAGTTGGAAGAAATTGCGCCACTACGATAAACCAGCCCATTGCACAAAAGTATTTATGTATAACCTGCTGTAATTTTATTGCTGTTTATTGTGTATTTTCGTTACGTACACAAGTTGGAGAGTCTGTCTTCTAAAACAACACATGTTCCAACAGAGCAATTTTCCCACACTGAATGTGTTTTGTCCGTAAAAATAAGAAACCTCAGTTGTAAAGATTTCCTCCGCCTCTTCTTTCTTCCTTCGCCTGTTTTTTTTTCATATAATCTCCTTCATCTTCAACCAGAATCATCTTTCTTACAGTTGTATCCATAAAACCTAGTACCTACGCAATTCTTAGAAACAATTTCCCAGGCAGAGGTTTTGTCTTACATTATTTATATTGTTGTTTAAGATTTAAGTAACTTTGTCTACTGATTTCCGAGAAAAACGTGTTATTGTAGTCACCCCTGTATATCTTACATAATTTCTCACACTTTATATTCACAGAAGGCACATAAGTTTTTGACAACAATTAAATTCAAGTTTTACAATTACAATAATTACACAATTTTGTCCCGGACAGAGAAGCCTATGCCAGAGTGATCGTCAATGTTGTAGGAACCTGACAGGGCACTTACAGAAGAAGAAGAATTATTGATAATATTGAATGTAGATATATTTATCGTTATGCAATATTATCAATAGTTCAGTGTGTTGTAGATTTTCAGTGTGTAAAAGGCGGGTTTTCGTATAACATATTTTATTTGAGACATTTTACATCTTCGATTCAACAATGAGCTTAACCTTCTATTCTGAATGTTTTCATGTTTGATTTGCATGTTTATTTCATGTTGTTAGTTCGCTAGCTAATGCCGTGACGGTATGTATAAATTTGTTAATAGTTATGATGCATATTTATACACAACATAATACCACTGTCCTAGTAATTTGCATTTAATGTTGGTTTGTTATATAATGACGATGTGCAAAAAGAATAAACAAATAAATGTATTTGTAATACAAGGGATACAAGATCCTGATTGAATAATGTTTTAAGGTTGTCTGAAACCCAAAAGGATAACATATCACATTAGGTATACAATAGATTATTTAGGATAGAGCAATCATACCTTAATACGGGTGGAAAATCTATAAAGCATGTATCTTAATACATGGAAAAGTGACCTATGCAAAATTGCAATCTTCATTGCAGAAACATTTGAATTATTTAAAAAAAAACAGATGAAAGATTTCTTTTACTGTGACGGCTTATCGTAAATGGTACTTAGAACATTATTGTCGCCAGTAGGTCTCATCCGTTGGTGATAATATGAAGTACATTTATATTATGTGTCATGAATATGGTAACTAAAGCTATAAATCAGTCAGACATGAGTGAACAAGAGAGCTGTAAACGCATTCCTAATATTTGCTTTTGTGAACGCAAACATCTGTCAGCGTTTTTAACTATGAATACAATCATATGTACGCAAGAATACAAGATCCTAAAAATCTTACAACTCGAAGATCTCACAATCACAATGATTGCAGACTGTGGATAATCATTTATAATTTTCATTTTTCATTTTTAAAATTTCATTACTACACACTTAACATACCACTTGTTTAGGCACTTATTTCATAGGTTGTTTTCATTTTCAAGCGAACAACAGTTGTTTGAAATATTTTAAGCAATAACTGTTGACACTTTTCACATAAATGATTTACTTACAAAAAAAAACTCCTAGAAATAGAGAGATTATTAGTAAAAATGCATGCACCTTTTGCAAACTTTTATATCTATATAATTTAACAGTGATAAACATTAGAGATGTTGCATAGTGTGTTATGATAAAAATTCACAATCCTATGCATGTGCATAACTATGTACATATCTGTGGGCCTAGTCAAAACACATTTAAGCGTTACGTTTTCGTTTCGTTTTCGTTCAAACGCGGACGACGTTGCGAGAACGCGTCAATTTTCGTAGCTACTTGTGTATTTTAGCTCCGAAAATTGACGCGTTCACGCAACCTCGTCTTGTTTGAACGAAAACGAAACGAAAACGTAACGCTTAAATGTGTTTTGACTAGGCCTACTGATGTGATAAAAAAAGAAAAATATCTCATATACCAATACTCATACTATACTCGATTTTGAACGGTTTGTCATGAAAGTAAAAACTACCTTATTGATATGTTTTTACAAAATAATGGATCCGAATAAAATGTAGGTACCTATCTCGTGATAGGAGATAAAAATGGCCAGATTTTTATGAGAGAGATTTATATTATTTCTATGAGAAAGATAATATTATATTATTAGGTGTACGCAAGTAGGTACATACTAAATAAACTTACAAAAGTAGATAGATGAGATGAGTAGGTGGTATTAACTAAAGATGGCGATGATTCTCAGTCTTGAACAAATTAGGTATGTAGTAGTTCTGTGAGAGAATCTTTTCCTTTATCAGGTGTAACCTCATCCATCTTTTGGTGACAGAAGGATTACTAGAAGCTCCCCTCGAATGGGAGGCAGCTGCTGCCTCTCTAACATACTTTCCTACCTCCATTCTTCCCTCCTAGATAGATGAGAATTATAATCATTTCAAGATTTCTTGGAAAACCAATAGTGAGAAATATATTATATTACATTTCCAGTATTCCTATGCCATACCTAAATATTAAAGGTTATTGATGCGCTAAATCATTTTTGATAGATATTTTTGTTCGAACGGAACGTGTCGTTTTACAGAACAATAAGCCTGCCTAAAGTATTACTACTACTATACTATACCATCACGGCATATCCCACAAGTGGGGTAGCCAGCAGATCAGCTGCACTTAAGAAACATGCAAACTGTCCTCTTCGTGCCAATATAAAATCAAGACATTCAGGATCGGCGGCAAGCCTCATCGCTGAATTTAAGATGTAAAATGTCTTATTTTTTTCGAACACCTGCCTTTTACAGGACACTCGAAAACATACGCAGAAGAGTGGGAGACCAATTCTTTACCGGGTGCTCCACGGGATAAAGTATCAATATGTTAATCTTCAAATTTTATGAAGAGAGCATTTTCTGTGATGTTTTTAAATTTTGTCGAATACTTACTACGCTAAAAGTAAAACCTACAACGTACACGACAAGAAATGAAAAATGTTGGCGAAAAATGTGTCACGAACAATATTATGTATTTTTAAGATTTATTTAAGGGCAATACATGAGTTTTGAGGTGCAAAGTCATTGGCAAATAATTACAAAACACATTAGAGCCGTGACATAAATTCGAATCTGTGTGTCATGTACCTACTTAACAACTATACGTTACTAAGAAATATGTGGTTATTCTACAACTTATTATGAATTTACGAAATAAATTTATTTATCCATAATATCAAATCATTTTTTTTATAAGTTAGGAACTTAATTGCATGTAATATGCATCGATGTCGTCCTTTGCGTGCTAATTAAAGTTATACAATTCAGGGTGGGTGACATAACTCACTGAACTAAAGAATATCCGCCTTATACCTACAGGGTACTCGAAAACAAACTGAAGAGAGCGGAAGACCTATTCTGTCAGGAACTTCATGGAACCCGAAATTAATTCCATCACAATTTTAATACTAATGTCATGTCATGAATGTTTACATTTACTTTGACGTGACGCAGTCTACTGACCCTGAGAACAATGAAACACGTTCCTATTATATATTTATAATATGTAGTGTGACTGCTATTTTGAAGTTAATGTTAGTAATCAACAAAAAATCCATTCTGTCCCCCCCAAGTGAAGTTAATAATCTCCTGGAGACTAAATTAGTTTCATTAATTAACAACTCCAATCAATATTAACTAACTTTTAAATTGCCGCATAGGGTGAGTAACTAATAATCCTAAGGAAAAGTAACTAATAATCCAATCATCTACTTTGTTAACTTGGAGGTGCAAAATGTTTGCATGTAATTTCGACACATTTATTGAAAATATTTTTTTTTCTTATATCACCCTGAATCTTCAGTAAAACTTTTCCAATCAAAAGGATTTTGTTTATTGTGATTAACTCCTTTTCACAGTATTCAGAGATTAAATATTAATAAATATATAAAACTTTATTGGTATAATGTAAGTAGGTATGTTATAAATATATGGCTACAAAAAAAACACCAAAAGGCATTTATTATGAGGCTTCTTTTACCCAACCCGGAAGGTTAAATTTACAACATATTCCATATTATAATTCATCAAATCAAAAACTTTACTTGTGCAATGACGAATTGGGAATAATTAGTAACACATTCATATTGCGTACCTAAATGGAAATAAAATATGAATAACCATAGTGTACAAGTTTTTAATATTCTACAAATACACCTACTACATGCATTAACTGATTTACGACACGATTTTATACCATTACGAAAAAAAATTAAATCAATTATCTATTTAATCAATGTTACTTTTGAAAAGTAAACGGCTTGTAAAAACGACCCGCGAGGTTTTAATTTGTGATGGTTTCTTCCCATGTTGAGTATACAAGTAGACATCGCGTGCGCTGTTTTTTGTATTTTTTATGGTGCCAGGATAAATAATAATTGTGATTTTATTATTTAGTTACATCCAGAATGCCTTGTTTTATGTCTGAATATTATGTACTGAGAATTAAGGCGGGTAGCACTTCATACGGGTAGCAGATTGCATCAACAATACCAACTCGATTTTTACATTTAATTTTATGACGTGTCAACCAAATATGTTGTTTTTTTGTCTGTCACGTCCCTCCACAATATTTCTTGATGATTACAGTAGCTATAAACATCAGTTATATTCAATATTAAAATAAATATAAAGGAAATCACTAATTGTGCATTAATTGCGTTGTGCTATATTTCAAATGATTCATGCTCCAAAATATTTTTAATAATGGCTGTAAGCTAACAATAATAATAAATCAAGTAGGTAATTAATCAATTCGAACCTCAATAACGATTTACTAAATATACTTACTTCATTGGGTTAAAACTACATATTATTAATATCTTATTATCAGATTTGTATAGATTTTAGTATATTGTTGATATTTTGATAACGTATGGATAGAACTATGTAACGAATATGGTTTAAATTTTACTACTTAAAAAGTCATGATCAAACTCACTCCATAGTCTTTGTAAGTCTATGGAGTAAGTCAGACCACAAAATTGAAAAAGTAGTAAAACTTGAACCATTTATGTTTTCTCACATAAATTAGTATGGAGTTTTACAAAATAAACGTCAACTCAATCGATAAATGGATGGATCTGCCATTTTTTTTCAAATTCTTAGGTAAGTACCTACTTATGTCATCTACAAATTTTAATTTGTCGATTCAATATTTATTTCTTGAGAGATGCCAGGTTAAACTACTCTAGTTTGAAAAAAAGTGCAGTAGCTATATTTTCATTGTCTCTGAAGAATTATTTTTAATAGATATGTATTTCCATTGAAAAGTTTTAATGGTTATCACATAAGAGACAGAACTAGCTACTGCGTGCGGTATAGACAGCACTAGTTATGCACAGATGAAGGTATACGTACAATAAATAATAATATTATACTATATTAATAAATATACTTACTTAATTACTGCTCTCCACACAAACCAACCTCGACCGACTAGTTGATATAAGTAGCGAGTTGACAGTATGAGTAGCTGGATATTGTTATTATAATTACCGCGTTGTTAATAATGAATGAAGGATTACATAGGAAGGATTAATAAAACAACAATTAAATGTTCCACTTCTGAGAGAAGCAATCATAATTGGTAGGTATTAATATACACAAATAATGTAAACACTACATACGTATAAAATACATATAGGTACATGCTCAGCATGAAACAAATCATTATTACATTTATCGATTCTTAAATACTGAACATTTGAATTTTATAATACCTATACCTAATATACTATACCATCACGACACACCCTACTTGTGGGATAACCAGCAATTTAGCCGCATTTAATAAACAATCAAGCTATCCTCTTTGCGTCAATAAAAAATTAAGACATCAGATGGGTGACAAACCTCACCGCTAACCTTATAATATCAGAGTATTTGAAGTTTATTTGGTATTGAAATGAAATCTTATAATAAAGATATAATAGGGTTAGAATTTTCCTAAAAAAAGTTACGCCAATTGGTGCATAATTGCTTCTACTTGCATCCTCTTAAAATAATAAAGTGAATATA
This sequence comes from Athripsodes cinereus, assembly GCA_947579605.1. Taxonomy (NCBI): domain Eukaryota; kingdom Metazoa; phylum Arthropoda; class Insecta; order Trichoptera; family Leptoceridae; genus Athripsodes; species Athripsodes cinereus. The sequence continues at coordinate 9,136,997 of OX388305.1, forward strand.
AAACTTTTTTTTTTAAAGATATAGGTATCTGGGTTTTGTTTGTTATAAACCCAAATACAACCTTTTACACCTTTCACAGTAAGCTACTAAAAGCTTGTGTCGTGAAAGGGGAGTTTGCCGGCACCTGGTATCGAACCACGGACCCCTTGTTCACGAGGCCGAGACTCTACCTCCAGGCTACCGACGAACTTGAATGAGGGTAAATACTTTCGAGTGAAAACATAGGGTGGGTGTCTTGAGTAAACACAATATTACGTAGGTATTCCGCAAATTTTAAGAAAATGCAGAAAAGTAGATGTCGTTTCATTGTTTCATAAACTATCAGTTTTATAATATATCTATGAGAATAGGATGAGTAGTGTTTGCCAGAGTATCTGAGTAAAAAGTATCCTATTAATTAATATGCAGTAGGTTAAATGTATAATTACATAGGCAATAATAGGTATATACTCGTATAGTCACAATAAGCATTCTGTGTTAGGATTTAGCTTTGCTGAAATGCGTTAAATTGATCACATCCTTTCCCATCGTATTACACTATACATAAAATATTATGTATACATGTTTTATTAAAGTATTAGGTACATACATGTCTCACAAGTAGGTATCACATAAATTTACAGATGTGAATTGTTTTATACAAGTTTCTATATACCTATAAACGAATCAAATAATCAAAGTGAATTAATATTTATACTGAAGCGTTATAAATACGTATTTTTCTTTGGTACTCTACGTACAGTATTTAAGAATAAGACTTTTTCTAGACTATCTAGAGTATTCAAAAATTTATTTTTATATGTTTACATATACAATATGTATTGCGAAAACACTTTTTAAGTTATATGGATACACATGCATCTTTTCGAGTTTTCCGTATTACTTAAAAACCCCTGTAGTATAACTATACCATTTACTTGGCATACCCTTATCATCGAAATATGGATTTAATATTTGCGAACATTTCCAATATTTTAAATTATTGGGAATATTTGGCACAGAAAAGCAATAACTGAATTTTTGAGGTTATGGTTTTGTGATTTAACTTATTTCAATCTTTATAAACAGAAATAATTATGGTGAAATTCATTTTTTGTTACCTACTTACAGAAATACGTTTTTCTATTAATGATATAATTCATGACGTCATTTACTACATTTACTACGGAAATTCTTATTAACGAAATCAAGACTCATTGTTTATACGATAGTGAGAACAAACCACATCTTATCTGAACGAATCTGTACTCTGATAGTCTGATCCACATCACCACCATAATATAATAATCATCCATCACAAGCCTCCTACGCTTCTTCCCATGGAATTACGTAAAGTCTTAGGTACCTACACAGATAACACCAACTTATATCCAGCTAGAGAAAAAATATTGGTACCTAACAGTATAATTATTGTCACACAAATTTAATTTAAATAGAAAATATGAAAAAAAATACGTATGTATATTTTACGTATAAAATATTACTATTAGTAATTTTAATAAACAATCTACTTAAAAATTATTTGATAGATATATTTCAATTATTTGCCACCCATTTTGAATGCCTCAAAGTTTGTTGACACGGAAAGGATGATTACAATGTTTATAACATGAACTTTTTCCTACCTACTCCACTGTGTGAAATGTCTTGATGGAATGATTGAATGAAAGAATAGTTTCAATTAAGGTTATTCTTATTCGCACGGCGTGCGAATAATATTTCTTCCTTATTCGCACACTACCGTGCGAATAAGAGGTAAATATTATTCGCACGGCGCAGCTATATCAAGCCAAAGTGATAATTTTTTTTTTTTTTATTTGTTACGTACTCTTAATTTCGATTTGTAACAATCTACCTTTATGTATCTATATCGTTAAACTAAAAACTATGTGTATATAGTATTTTTCATCATTTAATCAGACTATTTGGCGTGTTTTCTTATATATTTTGACATAAAAACACTCCAAGTGTAATATTTGTATGAAAAAAATTCTTGATATTTTTATTTGTTAGTCTTAATTTCGATCTGCAACAATCAACCTATATGTATCTACATCTTAAAACTAATAAGTATGTGTATTTAGTAATTTTTCATCATTTTATGAGACTATTTGGCGTGTTTTCTTATATATTTTGACCTAAAAACACTCCAAGTGTAATATTTGTATGAAAAAATTGTGAAATTTAGGAGGAGGAGGACAATAACATGGCATCTTATAGAATTTGAACTGACAATTTTAAATTATAAATGTAGACAAGGCTATACTATACTATACCCTCACGCCGTGTCCCAGGTGGGGTAGGCAAAGAGAACGGAACGCCTTGTTGATCTTTCCTTACATATCTCTTTCGCTTCCTCTACATTCAACCAGTTTCTCATACATGCACGCCGATTCATCTTACTTAAGACGCGACCGTCCTTGAGAATTTGATCCACGTGGTCAAGCCACGTAGTTCTTGGACATAGATTGGTTATAGATGTAGACAAGGCAATTGAATGAAAAATGAAATACAAATACTATAAGATGTTTGGAGCAAGTGGACGAATATGTTTATTTAGGAAGTATGTTTGTAAGGGATGGTAGGTACGAAAGGGACATTGAAAAAAGAAAAGTGGCTGGTGCGAGAGTGAACGGTGCACTTCGATCTATTGTTAGCAATAGCAATGTCTCGAACATGGCTAAAATGCTGGTGCACAACGCCATCCTCGTACCGACACTGATGTATGCAAGCGAGACTTGGACATGGCTGAAGAAGGACGAGAGTGGAATAAATGCAGTGGAGATGCGATCACTGAGAAGAATGGTAGGTAAAACATTGCGTGATAGAGTAAGAAATGAGGATATTAGAAGAATGAGTGGATGCAAGAGGAGTGTTGTTGATAGAATGCGTGTAAATAAATTGAGATGGTTTGGTCATGTGGAGCGAATGGATGGTGTAAGATTGACGAAGAGGGTGTATTTAGCTGAAAGAGAGGGTGTGAGGAAGCGCGGGCGTCCGAGAACCACGTGGCTTAACCACGTGGATCAAATTCTCAAGGACGGTCGCGTGTTAAGTAAGAGGAATCGGCGTGCATGTATGAGAAACTGGATGAATGTAGAGGAAGCGAAAGAAGTATGTAAGGATAGAGCGACATGGCGTTCCGTTCTCTCTGCCTACCCCACCTGGGACACGGCGTGAGGGTATAGTATAGTATAAGATGTTACTGTAAGATGAAATTTTCATTAATAGGTACTATATATTACCTTTTTCCAAGAATTTCTCCTAACTAATACTTACAATAATAATATCCTATTTGGTTCTTAGTGAAAATGTTGTACCATTCTTAAGAGTATTTCCAATGCAACATGTAGGTACCTAATTTATTTATTTATTTATAATAATATACACGGCTTACGCCTTTTATACACAGTGTTTATAAATAATAGTACCTACAATACTACTACCATATCATATCATAATTCAAAATAAATCTGTTATGGGTAATTGTCTTTCTTAGGTGTCAGATATGATAATAAACTCTTATAAATATGCTAAAAAAGAGTGAAGAATGAGGATATCAGGAAAATGAGCGGATGCGAGAAGAGTGTTGTGGATAGAAGGCGCGTAAATAAGTTACGATGGTTTGGACATGTTGAGCGAATGCATGATGAAAGAATGACGAAGAGGATGTATGAAAGATGAGGTGCGAGGAAGCGCGGAAGGCCAAGAACCACGTTGCTTGAGCACGTGGATCAAATCCTAAAGAACGGCCGCGTGTTGAGTAAGAGAAATCGGCGTGCATGTATGAGAAACTGGATGAATGTGGAGGAAGCGAAAGAAGTTTGTAAGGATTGATCTATACGGCGTTCCGGTCTCTCTGCCTACCCCTCCGGGGACACGGCGTTAGGGTATAGATAGATATAGATAGATTATATGCTCAATACATAGTGTACGGCCCTCCTTGCCTTTGCTGCGGGTCACCATCGAACCATCTGAAGCGCACCCCGTGCTAGCACCCACACTAGCATACGTCATTGTTTCCACCAAGGAAGCCGTTCTGAGGAGGGACCATGCTCCACGCACCCACAGGTGGTCCGCCTGCTCAGAGGTAACACACAGATGACACAGACACTGGTATATGAATAAAATTTCACAATTTTTTAATACAAATACAACACTTGGAGTGTTTTTAGGTCAAAATATATAAGAAAACACGCCAAATAGTCTGATAAAATGATGAAAAATTACTATATACACATAGTTATTAGTTTTACGATATAGATACATAAAGGTTGATTGTTAGAAATCGAAATTAAGAGTAACAAATACAAATTTAAAGATTTTTTTCATACAAATATTACACTTGGAGTGTTTTTAGGTCAAAATATATAAGAAAACACGCCAAATAGTCTCATAAAAGGATGAAAAATTACTATATACACATACTTATTAGTTTTAAGATGTAGATACATAAAGGTTGATTGTTGCAGATCGAAATTAAGACTAACAAATAAAAATATCAAGAATTTTTTCATACAAGTATTACACTTGGAGTGTTTTTATGTCAAAATATATAAGAAAACACGCCAAATAGTCTGATAAAATTATGAAAAATTACTATATACACATAGTTATTAGTTTTACGATATAGATATAAAAATATTGATTGTTACAGGCCGAAATTAAGACTTACAATTTAAAAAAATAAAAAAATATATCATTCTCTTGACGTATGTCACTTTGGCTTGATATGGCTGCGCCGTGCGAATAATATTTACCTCTTATTCGCACGGTAGTGTGCGAATAAGGATGAAATATTATTCGCACGCCGTGCGAATAAGACCAACCTTAAATTAAAATACGAGCACATATTCTGTCACATTTTACTTTCATATTGTCCATAATCTGCGATAGTCAGGTACCTGTAGCAAAAATGTTTTATAATAAATAAAAATCATTGACATTCATTAAGTCACAATCTTCAACGATTAGAAGGTTGTCATTTACAGTGCATCATCATGTGACAATGATATCAATCAATAATGTATGTATAATACTAGTAATGTGGTGGAAATATTTTACTCTTTGTGAACAATATTATCATATCAGTATGAACGATATTATGGATTTTATGAAGAATTGTAGTTTTCATGAAAATATTGATGGCGATTGGAGAATAAAAATAATGTAGATAAAGATATTAAAGAAGTGGACAGTGAAATAAATATTCTAATTTAAAAGCTACAAAGTATTCTATTAAGCAAAGACATAAGATTCATTCTGTTCATTAAATAATTTACAAAGGCAATTCCCCGACGGGGCGTAGTTAACCATAATGAATAACATCACGCAGACAGTGCTTGGCCTGGATGTGTTATGGAATTAATAGTATCTAATATAAACTATCCGGAGACCAAAAGAAAATAAAAATATTAAAGCTTATGCAAAGCATATTTCAAAATACATATTTTATTAATTTTAATGTCTTTGATACTTATAATATATGCAAATGTAATTTTTTGAAGCTGTGTGAACATAACATTTCGATTGCTAGACAATATTTGCATCATCTCGTCATCGGCAATTTGTAAAATTAAGGGTAGTTACTAAATGATTGAAGTGAAGTTATGTACGTTATGTCACAAAGTACAAAATGTTTGAATGGAATTTCAGCATTCAGGACTAATTGCCATGAAAATAACAAAGTGTTAATCATAGGTACATAATAATTATACTAATACTGAAAACAATTCTAACATCGATTCACAGGAATTATTAAAAAATTCACAAAGAATGAACAACCTTGTTTCGTCATCTCTCCACATCCACAGCCACATGATGATATTAAGTAGCTGATCATTTGATTTGTAAGATGGTCGATAAACAACAATTAACGAACTGCCCGACCAATTAACACAATCACACTTAAGTTGATGAGAGCTAAATCTTGGTTACTTGGGGATCACGCTTTTCGCACGCTCTTTGGCTGACTAATATTTTATACCTACTTACATATATTCACTATTTTAGTGATGACAGAGATATCATCAATTTAATTTTATCGTTAATAGGTTTTTTCTGAAGAGAGTACAGTTGCCTATTTCGATATTATCTTTGAGCTACTAGGCCTTATATGGAACTCTCCAATTATTGTATTCTAATTCGTTAATTTGCTTTAAGAACAAATATGTGTATTATTGAAATTTGTAATGGGTACTAATAATCCAGAATTAGAATTAAAATAATAATAATTACGTCTAGTTTTCTATCTATGCCATTACATAAATGACATTCTTCTGCGCATAGGTGCACAATGTAGCCATAGCTGATGAATAACATATAAACTGTATTGATAAATTAATATAAAAATATCCACATATTCGAAAAAACAAATTGTAAACATATACATTTATATTTTTTAAGCCGTCATTTCTTCGATCGTTTCATAAAATTTTGTTGAAATATTGAAGTCACTACCTACTAGTCAATTTAGTTTCACGTAAATGTAGTTTATAAGATCTCTACACAAATAGGTATCTATGTGCAATGACGTCGTTAGTTTGACCGAATTTACAATTAGTTATTATTTTCTTTTATTTAAAATTACTAGGTTTCATTGATTTCGAACAAATTCAGGAGACCACACAGAGTTCACTACACGGGGCCTTACACATGGGGGAGGATCGCTCAAGGTGGAGACAGATGGTCTACAGAACGAGGCATGATGGTCACGATCCTCAGGATTGAGAGACCGACGGAAATGATGACGATGACTAGGTTTCATGATGTACACTTTGATACGAATTATTTGTAGAACAAAAAAACCTAAAAAAGAATGGATTTCCAACTTCCAAAAGCCTCTTGCATAACGTTTATCATTCAGAATGAGTAGATGGCCTTAAAAACGCTCTCTAGCAAAAACGGTAAAATATTAAATTTTCAACATATTTGGTAGAAAAGCTTTCAGAACTTGTTGACCATTGCGAATATTTTGATTTGGTAAAATAAAAAAAAAAATCTTTATTTCCAATACCTATTAGTTTTTTTTTTACTTAAGAAAAAAACTTGATTATAGCTTCATAGTATTCGTTTATAAAAAAAACAGCAACAAGTTTTGAGAGTTTTATTGCTAAACTTGTTGAAAATTGAGTATTTTACCGTTTTTGCTAAAGAACGCTTATAAGAAGAATTGAATTCCATACACAGATTTATTTTACCCAAGCTATTCAAAAGTATTTTATTCATACTGGGTTAACAGTGCTCCATTTTAGAAAAATTGGATAATGTTCCCTTTTAGACAAGTTGTTACGGAGATTTGACATACTCATATTAAATCATTAACCAACACTTCTGTATAAGTAATTATAACTATTAACCAACACTTCTTGTACCCACTGATGCATATAGGTATATAGGTACATCTAGGGTTAGTATGACGATGTCGCATCTTGTTCGTAAATATATTGAAGTAGGATCTCATTAGTGATGATTTAATAGATGATGTGGGCGAAAGATTTTCCTCTACGTGTTCTGATGAGGTGACTGATGATGATATGAACAGGTGCAATATGTAGACACTATAATATAATTGAATCGATGAATGTTAAAAGGTACCCATGTCTCATTTTTTATGGTTTTGAGTTAATGATGTAATTTTTCATTCTGAACCATTACCCGTCGTTTGAGTGTAAAAAGAGGCTAAAAATCATAGAATTTCATTTAAAATCAATACCACGAATATTGAAGTTGAGTGTTAAAAGGTACTCATGTCATCGACATAGATACCTTTTAACATTCAATTTGCGATCGCCTATGATTTTTTATACTATTGTAATATATGATTATTTCTAGAGCACTGTCAAATTTTGATGTTATTTCCATTTTACGAATACAAGAGGTGGGAGCTGGTTGTTATTTTTAAAAATGGAAGATATTGGTGAACAGGTTTTGAAAAAAATTATGAGGGGAGTTAAAAATGTTGAACTTCATAAGAGGAATATTATAAAGAGATCAAGATTGCGTGGCTAGGAATATATTAATCAAAGAGACAATCCTACTACTGCACAAAAGTAGGAAAATGCTGCATGTAAGTTATACAAATGCTTAAAATTGTTCGATTATTTACCTAGTGCAGAATATGCTCAATACAAGTGACAAAGCAAAATGAATCATTCAATCCATATTCATTAAAATCATGACAATCATTCGTACCTTTACGAATCCAATATTATTTTTTATGCCTATAATTTTATGATAATTTATTAAAGATTAATTTAGGTTCGTAATAAAACTACAAAAACTCTTGCATGCAGATCCCCCCGTTCACTATATTCAGATATACCTTCGGCTAATCTACTTATGGTAAATGTGATGATTTTGAGAGAGAAAATAATATCTTCATACGAAATTACATGCCTCTATTTCTATCGTAATAATTCCAAATATACGAGTAATAACATAAGGCTAGTGTGGCTAAACTATAAATAGTGTTTTTATATTATATACTTCTGTAAATGAAAAAAAAATGTACTTGTGAAAATATGTTTAAATAAATTTAAAAAAAAATATTGTATATACTGACCTAATTCAAAATTATTTGTGTCGAAAATAAAACCCTCCAAATATTTAATTTCCATGTTACTAGTAGGCACATTTAAATAATAATACATTATTCAAATCTATTTCTATAAAGTAATTAAACTAAATCAAAAGCAACTTACATTCATAAACTGTGACGTAACTACATATATACTTAATCTAAGGTCCGTGGCAAATTCATTGGATGGGGCTCCCTCAGTAAAAATCATCACGTTGTAATGTAGTTTAAATAAATTACTTAAGAAGTCAAATTTCTAATAAATTTTATTTTCTAAAGCATAGGTATCTAATACATAATTTTAATGAAATCACAATTTAATATCACCAAGATATTTATAAATAAATTCCTTTTGTTCGAGATTCCTGTTCCACAAAAGTGTAATTTGTATAAATGTTCTTTAGCTATGCTCAACTTTAATTGATTTTAAGCACTTATACAAAATTTATAATTTTTACCAAATTTTGTTAAAATTGTTAGGTTACTTTTGAGCTCGCGACCTCTCGGACCGGGGCCCCCATAGGGTCGGGGGTCTGTGGCATTTTGCCAGCCCTGCCACCCTATAGTTACCCCACTGAATCCTTCATTCATACAATTTGGAATATTGTAAGAGAATTCACTCATCATCTAATTACAACCCCAATATTCAGAAATAATACACATGTAATATTATAGCACCTAAGTATATGTTTATTTAATAGGATTCACAATTCATTCATCATTCTGTTAAATTGCTAATTAACAGCCTCGTAAATAATAATACTTAGTCATTTATGCGTATATATGTACATTGTGAACCGAAAACACTACGCGTATAAAAAAATATTCATTCATACACCATGCACCGATTGTAGCGATTTGTACATAACACAGTTAAATTGTTGAGTTAAAAACTTTGCACTCAAAATTGAAAACGAATTAAACCTCTTTCAGTGAATAACATCACTTGAAATGACATCGTCATAAAAACGTGTTTTATTTTTTAAAATTTCGATACTATTGACCCAAGGCCATTTCGAGATAAATTGAAAAAACACAGTAAGTATGTAGTTAACTTCCAAATGACTTTTATTAACTTCGCGTACTAGTATTCGTAGACTCTCATCTCCATCATCAGGCGATTAGTAAAAAGTGAAAAAACATATTTTACTAATCGCCTGATGATGGAGTTGAGAGTCTCCAAATACTAGTACGCGAAGTTAATAAAAGTCATTTGGAAGTTAACTACATACTGCTGTTTTTTCAATTTATCTAATTTTTTAATATTCAAAAGCATAGTTTCCGAAAGCTATTAAAATATTGCAGAAATTTTAATTGTTATACATTGAGTCTATGTATAAATGAATCAAAATAAATAGCTTATAAACGGGTAGCAGGGGCGCTTATTCGGGTATTTCATCGGAGAGTATACTTATATTTTTAATTTGTGTTATTTTTACTTAATTATTAAATTGTCTTATTTTTCTTGTTATTTAATTGTGTTGTTAAATTGTATTGATTTTTTAGTATTTTCTTAGCATTGCCCTAGAACAGATTTCTGTCCAGTAGGGCAATATATTCCATTATGATGTTTTCATGTTATTTGAGTATGTAATATTTTGGAAATAAATAAATAAATAAAATTTATGGAAAATTTAACCATACTCTCGTTTCGGCAGTTATTTACCCATCTCAAATAAATAAATAAATCTTTCGAGAATATATAAAATTTTCTGTAATTTAAAAGATTAGATATGCAGCAAACAGTGGCGGGACTAGACTTTTGGTATAGGGCATGCGGTTTGTGTAGGTGCAGTAGGTAGAATTTATTATAATATGTACCTACCTATGTTAGAAACCAATTGTTGGCCAAAACCTACTTTCTGTCCACAATCATCCAGATAGTTTGGATGACCCTCTTTTACAATATACCGTTTTAATGACACCAACATTTGAACAATATAAATATCATTATATGAAAAAATGTTACTCAATTTGCGCAGAATCACGTTGAACGGGGGAGGCTTATTTCTACCCTATATCTACTCCAAAGAAGAGCTATAAAGGGTGAAAGTCCCTTTGTTAAGAAATTCTTATTGTAAAAAAAAAAATCAAATAACACATAAAACTATTGAATATAATCAAAAGCATCTCTAAATGTACCTAATCTTTTGAAACTGAATACCTTCTTTCCATAAGGCAAGGCACCCGCAATCGAGTTAATTTATGGTACTTAATATTATTTTTCATTATAAATTTTAAACTTCTACTATCCGAAACACATACAATTTTACAAATGTTTGGATTAGAGAAAAATATCTAGAGATTGTTACAGTATTTCTAAGAAATAAAGTGGAATAGTATCATAATTATAATCATAAAATTATACACCACACACATTTATAATTGTTAACTTCAAGTTATCAATTTTTATTAAATATCAATAATATGTTAAGAAAAAAAATTAACATTTGTTAATTTTTTTAGATAGTATTATTTTCCAATTAAAATTAATTGGAAAATAATACTATCTAAAAAAAGTCTAATTTATAGTAAACTTATATAAAAAAAATATCATCAATCAGATGCAAATTTGAAAATAAATTAAAACCCAAAAAAAAAACAATACATTTGGAGATAGATGGATTTTTTTGTGTTTGTGTTGAAATAAAATTAATAATAATAATTATGTTTATTTTTTGTGCAGTCACTAGAACGAATAAAATATTTGAGAGTATGTCTTTGATTTTATAAGAAATTCTGCTTATTGATTAAACATCACATATAAAAAGAATTAAAGAAATAAATTGAGTTATGAAAAATATTAAATAATATTACAACTAATGACAACACCTACGTAAGTAAGATATAAATAAATTTTGAAGTAATGACAAATATATAAAAAGTACCTATCAAGATTTTCATCTGCATCCTCTAATTGAATGAAATTGAACCTCAATATTATATCGCGTTAACATGAATGTGGTATCTCAATAAACACCTTTTATTTTACCGCTATTAGATAAATTTACAAAATGAACAACTTCAATTCATCAAAAATAATTTATTAAAAATGACACAACCGAAGCCCAATACACATAATAAAATATAATATATATTACTGTCTTATGCAGTATGCACTAATACATACAAACCTATCCGAAAAGCAAGCTTCTAGACCCCATATATATTGTACCACTTCACATGCATGTAGACTTGTATTTGTGTTAAAAAATAATATTATTACTAACGTACTTTCCCTGCGTGTGACAGAGAACATAGAAGCTCCATATGATGCAACGAAACAGAACTATTTTTGGGAGTCATACCTACTAATGTATCTATGGTAACCATTGAACTGAAGTTTGCAAAGGTTTGCAGACATTTTGCGCGAAATTTAAATCAAGGTTAATTTGCTTTATGGGTGCATTAGAGGTCACATAAATTTGTCTATGTTAGCTATTGACCTGAAGTTTGCAAAAGATTTGCTATCGTTTGGCGGTGAATTTAAATCAATTTAAACTTACTTCGTCGTTTTTTTAGAAACTTCTTTCGATAATTATAGTTTTATTCCTTGGGCATGCTTTGCTTTTTTGCAAGTATGGAAGGCACGCCACTGGCAGCAAACTCTATATCGTGTCGTGTGCCTTTCTTTTGTAAGAAAGATTTTGTTAGGTGTTTCATTTGTGGGTGACATACAATAGAATAAAATGAGAAAAATATTTAATTTTAGAAATTATAAAACAGTTACAAAAATATATAAAACATCATTAAAATATGATTTAGTAAATTTTGTCTCGTTATCTGTAAGTAAGTATAATATGTACACTGGTTTTGTCACGTACCTACCTAATATAGGTAGATTGTGTTTATTTCATTCTTATAGTTTTGGTATATCACGGTGTACCATAACATTCATCACGCAATAATTACAAATTAAGTATGTATAGGTACATATAAGTATATAGGTATATAAGTTGTATATATATAATATGTACCAATAGTGATGTAAATTAATAACAATAATTGAAGCTATTGAGCGGATGCTTAATATTATATGACCACGTCACACAAAGACACAGTATGTAGTGTTGTTAATTAGTGGCAGCACCATTCACTACTCTCCTATTTGTGTACTTACAATATTAATATAAATGATATTATACAACAATGAGTCGGTCTACTAAACTGAAAATTTAATTGTACCATAATCAAATCTGAAAATGATATTCTTGCTTTGCTGAAATTATTTAATACAAAAACTAGATAATTCTTTTTAACATGTAAAATTATAATTTCCATGAAAATGTCCAATATTATTTTTACTTGCTACGTTTACAATTCATTCTTCCAGAATCTGGATATTTTTGTGTTGAGCGGGAAGGAATTTAGAGCGGGTATCTGAGGCTTTATGTTTGTCGACGGTTCCGTCGGCTTGAACGATGAAAGTTTTTCCGATTCGGATCTGTTGTCGACTCCTCTATAGCGGTTTTGTTTATGTAGATGTCACATTTTCTAATTTGCAGAGTATTCTTATTCTTTTAGTGTCCGATATTGTAAAGCATTTTTTTTAATCTACTTAATTAGTGTAGGATATTATGATTTCCCTTCTTTTTGTACTTTTTAAATTTCTTTTATATAACGGCTTGATTCATTAATGGGTAAGAGTGGATACTTTGCTGGTTTACTTATAGCTTATTGTGTACACTTGTGATATTTTTTGTTTCAACTGTTTGTATCTTTAAGGTCTCCCTTGGTGGAAAGTCTAAGGTCTGGGTGGGACGTATCTTTGGGAAGGGAAGCGTTTTCATCGATGGCTCCGGCGTCTGCAGTCCTCGGTTTGCCGTCTTAAATACCCAATTAATGTTTCTGAACACCTCAGCTCGGCGCTTTGTACTAATGTGTATATTATGTGTATGAATATTTTATATTGTTTTATTATGCTTATTTGTTGATCTGGAAATGCTTTTATTGTTAATATATTTTATGTATGCACATGCTTCTCTCGGCAAGAGGGACATCGAAGGAGTGTAATTAAAATATTCCGCACGTAGAGGTTTTGGCCGGCCAGTCCTTCAGGCTGCCCATCATGGCACCTCTTGTGGACGGTGAGTCTCCTTCAATGTTTGTATCTTTACATTGATGAATAAAACAAAATAAAATACAAGCTCACAATCCTTGCAACTTTACTTATGACCCAAAACAAAATATTGACTATCTCAGTTTTATGTTAGTGTTGTTTGACACGTTATTGTATGACGCAATGCAAATAAACATAATTTTACTTTTATTAATATAAATATCTACTTAAAACAATTATGACGTTGACTAGGTACTTATAAACCACCACACATAGGTATTGATAGTCCCTTCTACTAATTAAAAAAATGCAAATATGAACAATATTATGTATTCTATACAAAAAAATTACTTCTAAAATGCAGCAATCCAAAGTTGAATTCAAATCTTTAACTATGAAGGTAAGTGTGTGAGACAACGGGAGGAGAATACGATTCTCAACTATGGTATTAGGTAGGTATGTAAAATTTCAAAAATGATTCATCGTCAACAAAATATAAGACACATAGGTACGTTCTTAGTCATTTTTTTTTTTTTATGGGAGTAATAATAATAACTAGACATTTTTTTAAGATGTGCTCACCGCAAGGACCTATTCAAGAATCATAACGCCTTCTGAACAATAGGGTATTTGACCCTGCCTTGAACAGTGAACACCTCCACACTCTCCAGAGTTCGCAAATCATAAGGAATTTTGTTCCACAGCATCGGACCAGCCACACAGAAGGCACGGTCAACATAATTAGCCGACCCCTTCTACGTGGGTAGTTCAATAAACACATATTTTTAAAATTAAATTCAGTTAGATTTAGTTACAAAACATTGTAAACTTTTTTAAAGTCTATGTACCAACCTTACGTAGGTAATTGAATAACACCTGTAAATTCCCAATAGATATCAAATATGCTTCTCCAACATACATGTACGATAGTTTGCTAAAGTACCTGCTTGTAGATAGATGTTATAAATATATGAAGATCTGAAAGAATATTGAATGTCTAATATTTCTCAGTAAGCTGCGACAGATCCTCCATTACACAAATGACACTAGGTCACACGGGATCTGAACCAATCCAAATATTCTGTCATAAATTCTTTATAAATTGACACGCCGGATATATCAAATCCATATTTGGTATGTCGCGTCAAGAAAAACATAGATTCTACGCTTTTGAAATATTTTAGCCTTTGAAACTGCTGAAGAATTCTTCATTTTTATTTTGATAAGTTTCTTCTTACGTACTGGTCTCTATTCTAGACTTCTTTATAAAATTGGAAGACAATGATAGTCAACATTTTCCCATTTTCGTACTATTTTCTATAATTTCACACCTAGGAGTTTCATCTAACGATTATCTATCAACCTACTAAAAAATTACATATAATGAATCAAATATTTTTTAATAAAAAGTTGCCATAATTTGTTAAGTTAAAAATGTTGCTACAATTAAATGCAGGTGCAATACACGATTAACTATGAAATAACTAATTATCATGCTAGCACTTGTCATGGGACCCTTATAATTTAATATCCAAAAAATGGTACTTGTGTTGCCATCTATCGAAATCCTGTGAAAGCCCTGGCCCCTATCTAGAGAAATCGTAAATACCTTTTGCTATTATCATAAAAACAGATTCCTTCTTCTTGATCCTTTTCCGGGAGTCAGCCATTTTGGCCAGTCTCCTACTATTCGTCTTACAATAGACATAGCAGGGGCTCGCTGCAAATAAAAATGTCTCTTCTCTTCTACAAAATACTGTGAGTGTCGCTATAATAATGTAATTCAGTATTAAAAACTGTGAATTGTTTTGTTTGGTGTAATAATAATCTGTGTAACCATATTCTTCGTCAATAAACTGATCATACAACATCATGCTAGTGTTTCCTTAGCACAACCACCACAATAAATTTACCCAACGATAAACCCTGAGAGAGTCACTGAAATCTGCCGACTATGGGAGAAATGTTACAGTTTGAATGTTACAGTTTGGCGCTCCAACGTGATGCCTAATTATTGTGGTTTTTGTTGTGTTTGAAGTGAATTTAACAATGCATAAATGATAACATTAAATAGTGCGTAGATAAGTTCGTTACGTATCACGTGACCCACCCATGTTTCCATGCATCACCAACACACACACACTTCTCTAGAATGTTCGATCAAAAAACGGTTGAAATTCCATTACCATCACAACAAGACTGTACAACTTCGCTCTTCAAGAAATTTCACCGCGTGACCAATAAGGACTATGATGGTGCTTCAGTGAATAATTGAATTAAATAAACAGTGCTATAAATAATAAAGAAAAAACATTTTAATAATTAAATAAGTGAGTTTTGAATTTTCGCCTCACTACAACAAGTGTACTTCGTAAATTTTACCACATAACCAATAAAGTTATGTTAATGCTGCAATGAACATTTGAATTGATAAATAGTGTAATAATAACCACATTTTAATTAATAAATAATCAAGTACGATCAGATATTGTTAATGAATGGAGAATTTAAGAAATATATACAACAAGAAATTGACAAGATTGTGAACAGATACTCCAAACTTTCCTAAGACGTCCAGATAATTTCCTTCTGACGAGATGAAGATCTCCAACATTACAATCCCTTAAGAAGCCTGCTACCACCACTACGAAGGATGTCTATGACGGAATTTTCTTCCTTGACGGTTCCTGACCTCCAATAGAAGGATGTCCCATGTTTTGTCATCTAGATCTGACGTTTCTTCGAGGCCTTCTTTATCTACACAGAGAACCCTTGATGCTTGATGGTTTTGAGGATGAGGAAATAAATGCTTCCTTCACTAGTAATAGACAACCTTAATCGTCTGACTACTACACAGGTTTTTATGGAAAAATATGGTGTTGTTGTGTTCATTTTGTACTGAAATATTTTATATACCTACTATAGATACAGTTTTTTACATGTTGTTCCATGCTTTGCCTTTTGTGCCAAAGAGATTGTAAAAATTCCAGTTTCAATTTTGCATAAATTCAAGTGATACTAGCTAAGATCATTTTACAATTATTTGCGGAATTATTTGCTTGTTGATGTAAGATTCTACACTGAGGGATCTACAAAATAAGAATTGTAAATTTATAAATGTCTAGTTTGTGAAATATTCCAAGTAAAGTTTTTCTATATCTGGCTAATTACACTCAAAAGTAAAGAAATTAAATTTAAATTCATTATACTTGTACCTACCTAGCGTGCGTGTCACGCGGGCTGTGGATGTATTTATGTATGGTTTGAAGTGAAATGATCATAGACCTCAATATTGCTGGAAGAGGCTTAACAAAACAAATTTGAATAATTACCAATAATTCTTTTACTCATATGCTGGAATTGTTAATTTTATGATATGTAATGTATGTAATGTCATGTCTACGATATTTCCAGGGAATGTCAAACTTTCCAGCGGTTTCCAAACTTTAAGAATTTAAAAAAAATATTGTTATTAATTTTTTTTTCGAGTCTTATCAAAGGACAAGACTTCCAAACAATTTTTTTAGTATCCAATGGTTCCCAACTGTTGAGATTTGATGTTACAAAGGTTGCCAAACTTTTTTTTTAACATTTTTTTTGCTTTGAGGAATTTTTTTTTTGGATTCTTATTAGGAGTCCATATTTCCTAGAGCAATTTTCAAACCAAGGTGTCCACTGTTTCTCAACTTTTTTTGTTTTGGAAAAAATTTTTTTTCCTCTTTCAAAGAATTTTTTTAATTCCTGCAAGTCCATCGCAATCTATCCAGCGCTGAATATTGGTACGTATAATCTTTTGTCTTGTTGATTATTATTTGCCAATTTTCTTTCAGATCGTCAATTCAAAACGTTTTGCATGTGCAATTTTTCTATTTCTCCTGTGTAAGGATCAGCTTATATAGAAGAACCGTTTATTATTCTACTATCATTCCACGTTAGAATCTCAAAATGTCTGAATCATCTGTAATTTTTCGAAAAAAATTGGCACCTCGTTTCATCAAGTCTCTGTTTCTCCAAATTTTGTAACAACTTTGGTTATATTTCATTCTGAATGTAAATCCATCAATGTAAACTTGAAATTTTGGTAATGTAAAGAATTTATGTAAAAATGTAATGTTTTCTTGGGCTGCAATTTTAATGAATAAAAAGAACTATGTCTATACATCACAGGTCAATGTTAATAGTGAATTTTGTATGTAATAAAAATGCTAGACTCACAAAAGAAATTATATTTACAGTCATAGTAATGTCAAAGGAATTATCTTTCTTTCTTCTTTAAAGCAAAATAAATTATAATACTGTTAATAGTCAAAAATTTGGTATTTCTACTCTTAAAGTACTTGTAACTTTTGCAGCCCATGTTATTGTAAACTTTTAGTTAAAAAAAACTCATAGAGGCTCTTCAAGGTTCCGCTTCTGTGAGAATTTTGAATTGTTCGAACCTTGTGGCGCCCTTAAATAATATTTTTTGTATGTTTGATCACCTTTTTTTTGTTTGCGCCCGTGGATGCATGAAGTTGCCTTTATCATCTCATATGCTAGCCGTTTTCATTAGCAACGTGTTCACAATAATCTGAACCCATCCACTGTCGCAGGCAAAAGTCATACAACATGTTAGTTTTAAGGAATTTTGTACTGTACAACTGATGTAATTTTGACCCTCCAGTATACGAAAGTATACGAATTCTTTTGTTGTTTTCCTTAAATTTTGTGTGAACTCTTGAATCACTGAGTTATGTGGTAACTGATGAATGACTTATGACAGATGATGAATGCAAGGTACGGAAGAATGAAGTATACATGAAAAAACGGCCGATAAAAGATGAAGTATGAAAATGCGTGAAAAGTTACCACTAATTCTCTTAGTTTATCAAATCATTAATGTAAAATCTTAACTTGAGAATCAAGGTTGCATCAGTCAAATTATAATAAGTTTATTGTTATCAATCTTTAGTGTGCATGGTTTTCTAAATAAATTATATGGCAAGGTTTCTCACATGGTGTGAACCTGCTGGCCATTTTGCGGCAATTTTACTGTATGGAATGCGTACCCTTACAGTAATTTCTATTTGCCTAGTATGAATGTTAAGGAGTCATTGGATGATTCGCCATCTTCCATGTACATCTCCTGGGTTAGACTGATATAGAGGTATGACTAAGCGTCCTACCCTAATACAATCAGTTCTAACTCAAATTTATTTTAGTAATTATCAATTTTTTAATGCCCGACAAGCTTATTGTCCAAGTGAGGTTTGAGGACGCTCAAACAAAGAAAGTTCATACAGGTCGCTTAGAGAAGCTCTGCGCGATAGGTTTGGTACCTGATATTAACCATTAGCCTGTATGAAATTGGTGGGAAGTTTCCACAAAAGAAAAATGCTATAGGGTAAAGGATTACCGCCCTTATAATAGAGGTAGATCAGATATAATTGTAATGGATACCTCCTCTTGGAGTAAGGAAAAGTGTTTGGAAAATTGTTGAAGGTTTTTATTGTATTATGTAAAGGAAATTAGTAATTTTGTTTGTCTTAAGCATGTAAAGGTTTACCTAGAAGTATGGCGAGAACATTGTCTACGATTCCGTATCCGCGACCTGTTCTGTCGGTGCATCTCCCTGGTCCCTTGCTTGCTTGAGACATGTCTATTTGTAAGGATTAGTTAAGAATTTGTTTCTAATGTCTGTTATGATAATTTGTATCCTTGTTTTGACACTCACAGTGTTGTAAAATCTATCTTGTTTTGACACTCACAGTATTGTAAAATCTTTCTTATCTTTGACACTCTTAGTTCTGTAGAATCCTTCTTGTTACTGACTTTGAAACTTTTCTTTTTTTTTTTATTCATTTTTTTTCTTTAAAAGACAACTTGAGATGGTGTCATGGGACCCTTATAATTTAATATCCAAAAAATGGTACTTGTGTTGCCATCTATCGAAATCCTGTGAAAGCCCTGGCCCCTATCTAGAGAAATCGTAAATACCTTTTGCTATTATCATAAAAACAGATTCCTTCTTCTTGATCCTTTTCCGGGAGTCAGCCATTTTGGCCAGTCTCCTACTATTCGTCTTACAATAGACATAGCAGGGGCTCGCTGCAAATAAAAATGTCTCTTCTCTTCTACAAAATACTGTGAGTGTCGCTATAATAATGTAATTCAGTATTAAAAACTGTGAATTGTTTTGTTTGGTGTAATAATAATCTGTGTAACCATATTCTTCGTCAATAAACTGATCATACAACATCATGCTAGTGTTTCCTTAGCACAACCACCACAATAAATTTACCCAACGATAAACCCTGAGAGAGTCACTGAAATCTGCCGACTATGGGAGAAATGTTACAGTTTGAATGTTACACACTTTTAAATTTAACGTTTACAGTTTTATTGAATTTTATATTTTCATGATTAATTTAAAAATAAAAGAAACTTTGTATTTTCCACTTAAATATTTTATGAATAAATCATATTTTCAGTTCCCGAAGCATCTTTGAGAAGAACTGAATATAATATTACATATATTTTGTGGAAAACTATCGAGAGATTTATACTTTCCACCAACCCGAGAACGGAAATTGATTTACTTTCCATATCTATGTAATAAAACTTATTTTTCTACCTGCTACCTAATCTTGAACAGAAATACTTTTTATCTCTATTATTTATGCCGCACTACGTAGATTTTGAAGGGTGGTCACAGAAGTGGTCAATTCTGGCGTACACTGCTTGTAAAGTCTTCGAAATGTAAAACTAGCACTCTTGAAAGTAAACAATCTAAACAGTTGCAAAAGTATCTCGTATACTTGCTATCTAAATTGTTTTAATAATAACAAAACTGTTCATTACAGCATACCTACTGTTTTAGAATAGGAGTACCTACCTACAAATTGTTTCTTTCAGTAGATAAAGAACTTAAAAAGTAAGAACTGTAAGTAAGAATGAGAAAAATATAACTCAACAAATACAGTTATACGTAACTCATTTATCACGCTCAAAAAATTCAAAAACAAATATAGCTATAATATTATGTCTCTTCAAAAATACTAATAAACGGAGAATGAAACGATGTGTTCCCTTTTGCTTGTTACTTGTGGTGTGTAATGCACAGCACTGGTAGAGAACTATTTTGTGAGATTGTTTATGTACCTGTAGCTACAATGTTTTATATGATATCGTAGAGTAGTAGTAGTAGCATAGCAGTTAAAACTCACAGTCTAGTCTCCACACCTGAGCCCGCTAAAAGCAATGCTGAATCAGAACGCGATCTGCAGATGAGCCCTCGGCAAACTCAATTACAACAATGCTAACGGTTCCAACTAAACATGTATTTCACTCTCCGTTGTCTGGTCGATAATATATTTTACGAGAATCACTGTTTATAATTTTATTACCTACACAATTTGACGAGAAAAGTTCATTCATACCATTACGGTACTCAAATGATGTAACCATCAAGTAACTATATCTAACGAATACCAACCGATAAAGAGAAAGGGAATTGATGCACAAAGTAGGCGCATACATAATGCTCCATGTACATAGGATAATTAGAAAAGATAGAGGTGGCTGGAAGTCCGATGGTAGAATCTCGAACTTTGAATCGAGAGAACTTGGTTCTATTCCTCCGGCTGCCTACCAGCTCCTCCACCTTCATGACACCGTATTGTTTACTATGAGGTGTTTCGGGTTCATTATAAACCAAATTCGTTTTTTAAATCAAATAATATTTTGGAAGTATGAGTCATAAATGTTTTTACGTTCGATTATGCTAAAAATACAAGTGACAACTCTACCCATTCCATCCGACGGGTTGCAACAACTGAGAATTTTAGAATGTTACACATTTCTATCTGATGCGGTAATAAAAAATACTTCATGTCGTAAAGTTAAAGAGAACAATCGCAACAACAATGTAACGCCATTACATAAAGTAATATTATACTGATTAAACATTTATAGCTAAACAATATTATTACCTACATATTATGTATCTACAGCATAGCTTTTGTTATTCCAACTAGGTTAGTATTTATATGAGGGAAAAAATAATCATTAATCCTTTGTATAAAATTGTAGATAAAGTATAAAACATTATACTAAGAAATTCAGAATCAAATAACTCTTCTAGGACTCTAAGAAGTACATATTCTCTAAAAGTAAGACATGGAATATGGAGATCTTTTTAAACTTGAAGTGTGTAAAACATTAGTTTTTTGTTCTGTATCACTGAAAATTCACAATGAACCAAATTTGTGTGCACAATGAATTACAAATAGGTTGATGATATCACGATGTGATGATCTGTGAAGATTATTGTTTTGTATTCGTACACACTAACTTGTTTTTTTTTTCAATTGAAGCATACATTATACAAAAAAATTGAAAATTTTATTTGATTCATTCTTTAGTGTACATTGATCACAATACATACAACTTTATGAACAAATGTATTAAAATAATATATTATCAATGTACAGAGAGCGAATTTTTCGCGGAGGCGCGATCTATTCCAACTAAAAATGGTCGTTGGATTAACAAAATTGTGTATATTTCATTTCTATATTTTTTGAGAGCCAACGAATTTCCCTAATGTATAATATCATTGATTACACTCTGTATTGAAATTGCTTCGACATTCATTCTACTGTAAGTGAAGCAAGGATACACCGTATCATACAAATGACATGATGAAAAAACACGTGTAAATAAAGATTATTTAAACCAATAGTGCTTCAAGCAAATTAACTCTACGTTATTTGGAGTAATTCCTTATATTTATTTGTATGTTAGTGTAAATGTCTAAAATTATATCATTTATCTTATAACGTCAAGGGTCATTTTCTCAATATTAATGTTAAATTATTTACGTAACGCTAATACATGAGGGTGTTTAAGATTCTGTGGAACAGAATTCCCTATGATTTGCGGACTCTGGAGAGTGTGGAGGTGTTCAAGACGAGGTTAAAAATCCTATTGTTCTGGAGGTGTTATGATTTTTGAATGGACCCTTGCGGTAGTTTTTCCACAAAACGGCGAATCTTAAAAAAAGTTGTCTATAGTTATTATTATTATTTTTTTCTTATTAATATTTTATTGCAATTGTTTTAATAAATCAAACTCGTTCTCCCAAAATCAAGTGTTATTTTTCCATATTTTTATTAATGAAAAAGCGTAGTTTCAACCGCACTTAATTGTCGTTCATATATAATATGTGAGACGAACTTACTGAAAATGGTAAAAACTTTCAACCAATTTGCGGTTATTTTTAAAAGGTTATTTTAAAAATAACCGCAACTGAACTAAATTAAATCACTCAAAAAGTTATATAACGCTATCGCTGCTAACATAATCTTAATAGGCGATCAATGTAGAAATAAAATATACTAGATAAAAAAAGTTATATAACGCTATCGCTGCTAACATAATCTTAATAGGCGATCAATGTAAAAATAAAATATACTAGATAAAAAAGTTATATAACGCTATCGCTGCTAACATAATCTTAATAGGCGATCAATGTAGAAATAAAATATACTAGATAAAAAAGTTATATAACGCTATCGCTGCTAACATAATCTTAATAGGCGATCAATGTAGAAATAAAATATACTAGATAAAAAAGTTATATAACGCTATCGCTGCTAACATAATCTTAATAGGCGATCAATGTAGAAATAAAATATATTAGATAAAAAAGTTATATAACGCTATCGCTGCTAACATAATCTTAATAGGCGATCAATGTAGAAATAAAATATACTAGATAAAAAAGTTATATAACGCTATCGCTGCTAACATAATCTTAATAGGCGATCAATGTAAAAATAAAATATACTAGATAAAAAAGTTATATAACGCTATCGCTGCTAACATAATCTTAACAGGCGATCAATGTAGAAATAAAATATACTAGATAAAAAAAGTTATATAACGCTATCGCTGCTAACATAATCTTAACAGGCGATCAATGTAGAAATAAAATATACTAGATAAAAAAGTTATATAACGCTATCGCTGCTAACATAATCTTAATAGGCGATCAATGTAAAAATAAAATATACTAGATAAAAAAAGTTATATAACGCTATCGCTGCTAACATAATCTTAACAGGCGATCAATGTAGAAATAAAATATACTAGATAAAAAAAGTTATATAACGCTATCGCTGCTAACATAATCTTAATAGGCGATCAATGTAAAAATAAAATATACTAGATAAAAAAGTTATATAACGCTATCGCTGCTAACATAATCTTAACAGGCGATCAATGTAGAAATAAAATATACTAGATAAAAAAAGTTATATAACGCTATCGCTGCTAACATAATCTTAATAGGCGATCAATGTAGAAATAAAATATATTAGATAAAAAAGTTATATAACGCTATCGCTGCTAACATAATCTTAATAGGCGATCAATGTAGAAATAAAATATACTAGATAAAAAAAGTTATATAACGCTATCGCTGCTAACATAATCTTAATAGGCGATCAATGTAGAAATAAAATATACTAGATAAAAAAGAATTCATGGAATAAATTGATATAGGTAGACATAGGTAAGTACTCGAAAATTGCAATATGTAGGCACCCACCTTTAAACGTAAGTATTTGAGTATATTTCCATATTTGATAATCCACGCAGCAATATTATAAAATTATTCACAACAATAATAATAGCACATGAAATGTCTCTGTGGAATAAATGATTCGTAAGAAAATAAACCTACATACATATGTATGTACATGCATACACTTGGATAATCTTGTATTGTTCATATGTACACGTTCCTATCAGAATAACATAGAATACCTAACATACAATATCTACATCAGCTTTCCTTCTCTAAATTAAGAGAAATGTATATATCTATTTCATGTAAAATAGTGATAGGTATATATGTACGTAATATTATGATATTACCTCGGATTATTATTCTTACTCTTTTCATTTTTAAAAATATGTTTTGTCTGAAAATGGTTCCCCAGATTAAATTTCCATATTTCCACACTAGTGATGATAATAACATTATACAAGCAATCGAATCGTATGCAAAGTAAACGATTCTTATCGTTATTCGATTCTTTAGGCGATTTCTTCAAAGAAAATTTATTTTTCATAAAAATATTATAACAGAAAATTATTTAGTCAAATAAAATTATTTTATATAATCACAAATTTTCAAATCATTTAATTTCCATTTAATCTGAGTCCTTTGAATACGATGGTCTAGTTTATTATAAAACCTTAATTTGAATATATAATAGTCTACATTCATCATTTTCGAAATGATAATATCGACACGTAATATACTTTTGCCATATTGACTGAGCATATAAAATACGAAATTATCCATTAACTCAAGCCATATTTTACTAAGTTCGTAGTTACGTATATTTTTTATCTTTTGATCACGATGACTTCTTAATATTAAAAAAAATTGTTGATGGTAATCAAATACATGATTGAATTGATTTATTATTAAAACAATAAACAACATATTATCAAATTAAGAATTGATGTTTTTCATATAAATGTTTTGATTGATTTCGATTAAAATAAAATATAAATTGAAATAAAATCTATCTATCAATATGCTTGCCATCACTTTAATTCCGTGGGTATAAATGTAGGTACATTTCATTTCACCTATTCTCCTTGTATTACCTCATATCCACGCAGAGTGATATGATCATGATGATGATAATAATAATAGTAATATAATATATCTATATAGGTATACCAGAACCCATTCCCTACAGAGATGGAAACAATCTTCTCTCGCTTGTAACACTGCCACGGGAGTAGACATACCTACTCACTCACTACAGTGTGTACCTACTATACTATCTATCGGAGAACAGAATGGACAGAGTCCGCTTCAAGTAACATAACTGCCAGGTTGTTTTGAAAATCACTTGATGTATAACACTGGCAGCCGAACTCAAAGCACACTTTAGCATTATGTAGTCCTTCGACTATAGACGACTTTGGGAACAAATATCAATTTTCGTAGCTAAAAAACACAATGACTTGACTACGACTGCTGATTTATTTACTTCAAATAAAAATAAGTATTATGTCTGAAGCATACAACAAGGCACCTGACTATTTCAAGAGCTGTAGTAAATTAATATTATCGGTGTCAGTCCAATCCATATCTACTGCTTTTCTACATGCATAGTATGTAATGTTTTAATTCATAAAAAATATGATGTGATTTTTTTGAAATGATAAATTAATGGTTATACGCATAAAACTTTCATGGCAATTGAAATATTGCATAGATAATTGAAGGTGCAAATAGCTTACCAGTAAAAATTTAAGAATATTGCTAAATTTCTACAAGAATATTTTGTTAAATTACCAGATTGTTAAGTTTCGCGATAATTTTAAACAGTACCTACCTAAAGGCATCTGAAAATTACGTGGCTTGATCACGTGGATCTAATTCTCAAGGGCGGCCATGTGCTGAATAAGAGGAACCGACGTGTGTGCATGAGAAATTGTATGAATGTGGAGAAAGCGAAAGAAGTGTGTAAGGATAGATCTATTTGGCGTTCCGTTCTCTCTGCCTACTCGTATAGTATAGTTTACCGCGTAAACAGGAAACTGATTTTTAATACTATTGTCAAAAATTTGCATATCTTGTATATTGTACTCATTTATAAAAAAATCAAGTTTGACATTTGTCAAATTATGTATGAAACATACCTACAAGTGTGCTAGTGATTATCATTTAAATATTTTTTTATTCAAAACTTTTGACACATAGTTAAAAAGGACACCCTTTTTCACGGCTCAATGAAGCTGCAATTGTGACAAACCCTTTCCAATATGTAGATGGGAAAAGCAGTTGGGTAGTCACCACAACGGCACGCATGCTCTATAAAAAGGGATTCAAGTAATCAAATTCGGTTGGTTGATTTTCAGACCGCTCTAAGTAGAAAACTGGCGGTTAAGGGTAAAGAGGAAAAGAAAAAGGGGAGATGATTTCCTATCTTTGAGGGCCACCGCCAACTAACTCTTTGTTCAGATTATAAAACTATTTTAGCGTCCCAGAAACGAATTGATTATGGTTATTACAACAATTTAGAATGTTGATTTTATGAAATTATTGCAATGAGTTTACTTATTATACTAGTGATATCAATACATTACAAACTTTCATGGCATATTGATGAACGTTAATATGCAATATTATTATATCATTGTAATGCTTGGCAAGAACTAATAAAACATAGGAAATAGCCAGCTTAAGTCAAACCAAATTTTAATACCAACATACTCCTACAAAATAAAAACTTCAGTACACAGTAAAACCTCTTTCATCAATATCAAGAATACACTCCGTAAAATATTCTTTAAATTGCATTCTAGTACCTAAACGATAGAGATGTCTATTTTCTTCTATTTCGAAGCTATTAAGTATGGAAATCGCACCAAAATACATAATAATATAAAATAATGCATTTGTAACTGAATATCAACTTAACAATACAAATACAATATACAAAGGATTATTATACAACGTACCTATACAACGTGAAACATATCTTTTACTAACACTTTCTGATGAAATGAGCAATAATTTTAAAATAATTGTCTACGCATTATATTTGTTAAAGGAAATATTGTACCTACCGTTATATTACTATTTGGTGAGTATATGAAAACTTATATTATGTTTTTGAATGATACTGTCTTACGTCAGGTGTGTGAGTTAGCTATATGTATGTGTATGTTTATATTTATTTCGTCATAATACTTTCATTAGTAGATTCCTCTACTCTGTTACAACAATAGCAAAATACAAAGACATCAAATCAGCGATTTTCCACGCCATATACCCATTCGCACATGACAATTTTCTCACATACAATTTCAACAACATCATCGTGTACGTATTCAAAGAGAAGGGATGTTAAATTTTACATAGAAATTTGCAG
Organism: Athripsodes cinereus; assembly: GCA_947579605.1. Lineage (NCBI taxonomy): Eukaryota > Metazoa > Arthropoda > Insecta > Trichoptera > Leptoceridae > Athripsodes > Athripsodes cinereus. The sequence goes on from OX388305.1 coordinate 9,164,580, forward strand.
ATCCTAGTTATCTCCAATATTTTAGGGAAATTTGTGCATTTTTCTTTTTACAATTTGTTAAATATAATATATATTTTGATATATATTAATTGTGTCGGTGTTTAGGAAGTAGAATTATAATTTTTGTTCCCTTTGCCTTATAAAGTTTTAATAAAACCATAGAAAAATGAATCCTTACATTCAGAGGGAGTCATTACCATTCAAGTGTATTTTTTTATGACATTGATATCAAACTTTAACGTTTGATATCGATGTCATAAAATATATTGTACTGTTTCAAAATCTCAAAGATCAATATGATTTTGTAGACACACAACTTAATAATTCAAATATTCCTTTCGGTTTACCTACTGTTGTCGACGTTTCTTAGTTTAGATTACACACAAAAATAAATTAATCAGGCGCTTGTACGATCTTTCAAAAGAGACTTGCTACATTCCTAGAAGCACTGCCTCAATATGCCGCGGGGTGAATGGATGGTGGGGGTTGTTTCGCTGTTGAAAATAATGCATTCAAATGTGAGCAATCCAAACTGAAATAACCCATTCTATGGCCACACCCCAGGGTATCATATACACTCCGGAATATTTTTTCATACACAAAGCTTCTAATACAAAGTAAATGTTTTTTCGACGAAAGTATCATCAAGAACCCCTTCATTCGTTTTATGTTTATTCGGCATGAATAATATGTATATTTAAGACAAAATAATGTTTATTTATCAACAATAGTATATTTTTCAGTTTATCTATAGCATCACGTTATTACCCACAAAATAGGCCGGAAGCAAGTGGAACAACTGTGATGAGTTTTACAAAAGAATATTTTACTATCATTTATTTGTATTTACTGGATTTGGATTATGTATGACGTCACGTGTCGTCATCAATCGAGGAAAAATATAGTTTGAAGCCACATTTTTAATGAAACAACTGCTTTCGGAGACAATTACATTTAAAATACATATGGCACAGAGAGAAGAAAAAGAACTGAATAATTTGAAAATGATGGGATAAGAAAAGTCATACAAATTTATTACAGACACATGTATATATTTGGAATGTCCATTATTAAATACCTAGTATTTATAATCTTTGTAACTATAATAGGTAAAGTCAATATGTGTTGAATCATTCTATGTGAGAAGTGAATTAATTCACTCGCCAAAAGACAGTGGCCAGAACGAGGATATACATTCAGCTCGATATACTTACCTATTATCTTCCTAAAATCACGCAACAACAACAAAAATACATTTTTATCTGTTTTTAATATTTAGTACCTACACTCATGGCATATTCAAAAAACAAAATTGAACAATAATTTGTGCTCTTTAGTTTTATTATAATTTAAATAAGTATAAATTATTTCGACATGCATACTTCAATAAATTATTATTTGTACGTAGGTGGTAGGCACGTGCTCGTTTTTTTTTTGTGTAGAATTATAGCTACCCTTGACTTATAAAAACATTGAATATGAAATTTACACATAACTCACATCACCCATATTGAAATTCTGTTTGTCATAAAGAGTGTCTGTTATTTCTAAATGCCTAATAAACGTGTTCAGATTACTTGACTATATGAAGTAATTTGTTGTTGATAAAATAATTAAAATTAAGAAGGTAACGTTACCACCCCCTTAGAATTTATTTTCTTGTATCCTCTTCCCCAACCCCATGTTCGTCTCTCGCACAATGGCTTAGATAAATAATCGTATTCAGTGGTCAGCCGAGCGTAGCTCAGCTAGCTAAATACTTCAAACCATTACACACGACATTGGAGCAAATGGCAAGGAAGTACTCATACATAACTATATAAAAAGGAAGTATATATCTACATATTACATCAATATCGCTGACTAGATGCTTGTTAGCATACCTGCAAACTTATTTACAAAATTTATTGTAGAATCTCAAAAACATATGTTGTAGAGCTTTCACTTTTTTTACACAAATTTCTGAATGAGTACCTATTCTATGAGAATCAGATGACAGCCAGACTTCATGTTAGATACTTAAGCAGATTGATAAGTCGGGTAAAAATGGATGAAGCAGTGATACTAGCATAAAAGTATTGACATGTTTGGACAGGTACATGCTTTGAAGGAACATACACGAAATTTCATACTGAAATTTGAATTTGGAATTGTTTTTTCAGTTGTTTTGACCGGACAAGTTGTTCTATTGCTGTTAAAATGGAAAATAGTGAATTTAGAGTGTTGATAAAACACTACTTTTTACGCAAAAAAACCATCACGGACACAAAAAAATGTATTGATAACTATATTATGGTGAATCTTCTCCGTCATTTAAGACAATTTACAAGTGGTTTACTGAACTCCGTTGTGGTAGAACGAGCACGGAAGACGCTTCTCGATTAGGACGTCCAATTTAGATAATCACTCCAAAAATGCTCATACAAATCCAAGATATTGTATTGAGAGATCGATGAATGAAGTTGAAAGGGGTAGCCGATACTTTAAACATCTCATATGAACGAGTTTTCATAACATTTCATGAAAATTTGCGTATTAAAATTTTTTCAGCAAAATGGCTGCCGCGTTTGTTGAAAATTGACCAAAAACGTGAATGAGTGACACTTTCCCAGCCTAATTTTTGTCTTTTTGAACGAAATCCAGATGAGTTTTTACACCGTTTCATCACTGTAGATAAAACAAGGATTCATCTTTACACACCAGAGACAAAATAATAACCAAGCAGCGGGTGGAAGTGCTCCGAAGAAGATCAAGGTGGTTCCATCAGCAGGCAAAGCTATGGTTAAGGTTTTCTGGGACGCACAAGGTACAGTCTTAATTCATTTCCTATTAAAAGGGAAAATAATTAATGGACAGTATAACGCTACACTTTCGATCCAGTTGAATTAAGAAATCAAAGCAAAACGGCATCATCTTGCCAAGAAGAAAATTCTGTTTCACCACGATAATGCTTCTGCTCATTCTTCCGCCATTCCAACGGCCAAGCTGGTGGAGTCACGCTACAAAATGCATCCCCACCCACTATATTTTCCTGACCTAGTTCCCAGTGATTCCTACCTTTTACATGAAAAAATGGCTTGGGGGACGAAGATTTGGAACTGATTTGGAGGTTATCTCCGAAATTTTGGCGTATTTTCAGGGCTTTGGAAAAGATAACTACAAAGAGGGGATCCAAAACCTCCAGCATCGTCTAACTAAGTGTGTAGTGTCATGGGAACCTTATAATTTGGTATCGTTAAAATGGTACTTGTGTTGCCATCTATCGAAATCCTGTGAAAGCCCTGGCCCCCTATCCAGAGATATCGTAAATACCTTTTTGATATTATCATAAAAACAGATTCCTTCTTCTTGATCCTCTTCCGGGAGTCAGCCATTTTGGCAGTCGCCCCGCTGTTTCGTCTCCCAACAGACAACAGCGGGGACTCGCTCAAAAAAATATCTCTTCTCTTCTTCTAAATACTGTGAGTGTCGCTTTATAATGTAATTCAGTATTATAAACTGTGTATTGTTTTGTTTGGTGTAATAATAAACTGTGTAACCATATTCTTCGTCAATAAACTGATCGTACAACATCATGCTAGTGTTTACTTAATGCAACCACCACAATAAATTTACCCAACGATAAACCCTGAGAGAGTCACTGAAATCTGCCGACTATGGGAAGGAATGTTACAGATTGGCGCTCCAACGTGATGCCTAAATATTGTGGTGTTTTGTTGTGTTTTGAGTGAATTTAACAGTGCATAAATGATAACATTAGTGTCCTAACTTTAAGCTTTTCTAACTTCAAGAATAATTGGAAAGTATCTAGTGCGGTTTCTTGGCGGAATCACTCTGATTACCGGGTGAAAAGCCAATCCATCGAGAAGAAGAAGATAACATTAAATAGTGCGTAGATAAGTTCGTTACGTATCACGTGACCCACCCATGTTTCCATGTATCACCAACACACACACACTTCTCTAGAATGTTCGATCAAAAAACAGTTGAAATTTTCCCTCCTTCGCAACAAGACTGTGCAACTGTCGTTTTGCTCTTCAAAAAAATTTCACCGCGTGACCAATAAGGACTATAATGGTACTTCAGTGAATATTTGAGTTAAATAATCAGTGAAATAATAAAAACATTTTAATAATTAAATATGTGAGTTTTGAATTTTCGCCTCACTACAACAAGTGTACTTCGTAAATTTCACCACATGACAATAAGGTTATGTTAGTGCTTCAATGAACATTTGAATTGATAAATAGTGTAATAATAACCACATTTTAATTAATAAATAATCAAGTGCGTGATACATTTGCGCGCCCTCAAAAAACTCATATAATAAAGAAGAAAAAAAACCGTTACACCAACAAGGAAAAAAAATGAACGAGTACATTTATTTGAATTATAAACAGTGTTAAAATAAGAACAATTATAATAATAAATATATGCGAGATACATTTATGATCTTCAAAAAGAAATCCGCTATATTGCAAGTACGACCCGATATTGTTAATGAATGGAGAATTTAAGAAATAAATACAACGAGAAATTGACAAGATTGTGAACAGATACTCCAAACTTTCCTAAGACGTCCAGATAATTTCCTTCTGATGAGATGAAGATCTCCAACGTTACAATCCCTTAAGAAGCCTGCTACCACCACTACGAAGGATGTCCATGATGGAATTTTCTTCCTTGACGGTTCCTGACCTCCAATAGAAGGATGTCCCATGTTTTGTCATCTAGATCTGACGTTTCTTCGAGGCCTTCTTTATCTACACAGAGAACCCTTGATGCTTGATGGTTTTGAGGATGATGAAATGAATACTTCCTTCAATTAGTAATAGACAACCTTAATCGTCTAACTACTACACAGGTTTTTATGGAAGAATATGGTGTTGTTGTGTTCATTTTGTACTGAAATATTTTATATACCTACTATAGATACAGTTTTTTTTTTTTACATGTTGTTCCATGCTTTGCCTTTTGTGCCAAAGAGATTGTAAAAATTCCAGTTTCAATTTTGCATAAATTCAAGTGATACTAGCTAAGATCATTTTACAATTATTTGCGGAATTATTTGCTTGTTGATGTAAGATTCTACACTGAAGGATCTACAAAGTAAGAGTTGTAAATTTATAAATGTCCAGTTTGTGAAATGGTCCAAGTAAAGTTTTTTCTATGTCTGGTTGAATATACTCAAGAGTAAAGAAATCAAATTTAAATTCATTGTACTTGTACCTACCTAGCGTGCGTGTCACGCGGGCTGTAGATGTATTTATGTATGGTTTGAAGTGAAATGATCATAGACCTCAATATTGCTGGAAGAGGCTTAACAAAACAGATTTGAATAATTACCAATAATTCTTTTACTCATATGCTGGAATTGTTAATTATATGATATGTAATGTATGTAATGTTATGTCTACGATATTTCCAGGGAATGTCAAACTTTCCAGCGATTTCCAAACTTTAACAATTTAAAGAAATAATTGTTATTGATTTTTTTTTTCGAGTCTTATCAAAGGACAAGACTTCCAAACATTTTTTTTAGTATCCAATGATTCCCAACTGTTGAGATTTGATGTTACAAAGGTTGCCAAACTTTTTTTTTTAAACATTTTTTTTGCTTTGAGGAATTTTTTTTTTGGATTCTTATTAGGAGTCCATATTTTCTAGAGCAATTTTCAAACCAAGGTGTCCACTGTTTCTCAACTTTTTTTTGTTTTGGGAAAAATTTTTTTTTCCTCTTTCAAAGAATTTTTTTTAATTCCTGCAAGTCCATCGCAATCTATCCAGCGCTGAATATTGGTACGTATAATCTTTTGTCTTGTTGATTATTATTTGCCAATTTTCTTTCAGATCGTCAATTCAAAACGTTTTGCATGTGCAATTTTTCTATTTCTCCTGTGTAAGGATCAGCTTATATAGAAGAACCGTTTATTATTCTACTGTCATTGCAAGTTAGAATCTCAAAATGTCTGGATCATCTTTTATGCCTATTTCGCGAGTCAATGTATCCAATTCCCGGACTCTTAAACATGCATTAACCCAGAGAGGTATAACGCCCAGCCATTCTCTCGCTGATCTTAGAGCTCAGTGTGTAAGTTTCAACAATAAGATCTCTGAGATGCCTCCATTAATTGAGAGTTCTGATTTGTCCAGTGACGCCGGTTCCAATTGTGCCATTACTACAGAAACTGTTAACCTCAGCCATCCCACTTCTCCTGCACACACTCTGTCATTGAATACTCCTCGACGTCAAACTACTTGTGTGCCTTTAAATATCAATTTTTCTTCTTGGCCCATTCCTATCTTCAACGGTGAGGGTGATCTCATCGAATTTTTTACTCGATTAGAGGAAATATGTCTGTCTCGAAGATTTGACATAGCTTTACTGCCTACTGTTCTTCCAGAATTTCTAACCGAAAAAGCTCTTACCTTTTATCGAGCTGCTCGACTCAACACTTTGTGTTGGGAAGATCTGAAAACCACCTTCCTCGACCGCTTTGATAACGAAAATATAACTTCTGAACGACGCATGAATATATGGTGTTCCAGACAATCACCTTCTGAAACCGCATCCGATTACATTTCGCGTGTCACTATGATGAACAGAAGTCTGAAATCTCCTATTAGAGATTCGGAAATTCTAAAAATCGTTAAGAAAGGTCTTAAAACAACTTTTGCGGCTGCCATAATTGGTGCAAATCCTTCCAACATAGTTGATTTGGAGCAAATATGTACTGGATTCGAACGTCTCACTCTTGTCACTTCTTCTTCTATGCCTGCAACCTCAAATAATGCACCTCCTCCTACTCGCCCAAAGGTCGCATTTACCCATGATACACGTAGGAACAATAATTGTTATACTTGCGGTAAACCAGGACACCTGGCCAGAGATTGTAAATTTAAAATGCCAACTCCTCGTACCTTTTATCGACCCCGTCATTTCTCTACAAATTCTAATGTCAATGCTTCTAACACCTCACGAATTTCAATGCCTAATTTAAGTATGCCTCCTCCTAACCTGTCTCGACGTCCAAAAAACTTGTAAACTACCGGTCTTCTGCTCGTCCTTCTCCTGGGAAGAGAGATGCCGAGTGGTCAGACTGGTTAGCCTCTGTTGAACTATTCCATCTTACCTGTCATTTAAACGAAGTTGCCATTACCAGTGGTTCGGACAATCGTCCTCACATCAATTTTAAAATTCGCCATGTTCCCTTTAGAGCCCTCTTAGATACTGGAGCTGCAGTAAATATATTGGGTAGAGATACTTATAAAACTTTTACAACCTTAGGCTATACCCTGCAACCCCATGTTCAAACATTGTTTGGTGTTAACAGTTCCTCTTTCCAGTCTATTGGAAAGATCATTCTTCCTCTTTGCTTTGATAACAAGACTGTTCATGTTACTTTTATTGTGGCCCCTTCTGTTTCTCATGGAATAATTTTGGGTGTCCCATTTCTTGAAAACTCCGGCTTAGCACCACGACTCTTTCCGAATAATAATAATTCTTTGACAAATCCAATAGCTAGTAAACACATATTTGTTACATCTTCGTCCCCTTCTTGCCTAGTTTCTGCCAATAATCTTACTCCAGCACAATGTTCTGAACTGAATGAAGTCAAAGAACTATTCTCAACGATTTCTTATGAAACCAAAGGCTTAGGTCGTACCCATCTTATAAGTCATGTTATCGACACGGGCGATAATCTGCCTGTAAAACAGAAGACTTACCCACAATCACATGTCAGAAGAGAACAACTTTGTACTGAAATTGATGCCATGTTAAAAATGGATGTAATCGAACCTGCCCGTAGCCCATGGCTAAATAATGTTTTTATTGTACCCAAAAAAGATGGTACTGGTCGATTTGTATTAGACCCTCGTAGATTAAATGACGTCACTAAGACCGACTGCTATAGACTTCCCAATATCAATCGCATATTAGATAACCTTCGTGATACCAAGTTTCTTACAAGTCTTGATTTAAGTCACGGTTTTTGGCAATTGCCCCTATCACTCGAAAGCCGTCCAAAAACTGCCTTTTTTGTGGAAGGTAGAGGACAATATCACTTTAAAGTCACCCCATTTGGACTGAAGAATATACCTGCTGAAATGCAAAGACTCATGGACAAACTCTTTTCTGATCTTGGTGATCATGTTTTCTGCTATCTGGATGATATCTTAATTTGTAGTCCTACATTTGAATCTCACATTGCCTCCTTGAAGACCGTATTTCAACGCTTAAATGAAGCCAATCTTACTA